>CM018685.1:58408536-58830168 GCA_009363875.1 Mikania micrantha | reverse complement strand
TTATGTGGTGCTATGGAGGAAACAAACCTTCATTTGTTTACGTCTTGTCTAGTTGCAAACCTGGTATGGTGTTGGCTATGTGATTGGACTAAGGTTTCTCAGTTTTTCTTTTTTTTTTTTCTGTTAAGGACATGTTTAAGGTTGGCAGGATAATGGAAGGTTCCAAGATTAAAAGAAGGTGCATCCAAGATATTACTATGGTTGCATGCTGGAATATATGGAAAATGAGAAATCAAATTATTTATGAGGATGCAAAGGTGGAGATGAGGAAACTTTTTGATAATATAAAGTTTTTATCCTTCTTATGGATCTCAAATAGGTCAGGGAAAAGATGGTGCGACACCCCAACCCGGTTCAAGGCTGCGTGTCACGTATACGGAATCAGAAGTAAATGCAACAATCCCAAATGTATTTAAAACATAAATACATAAGTCTTAAGTTACTAATTAAGCATAACAAAATAACTATTTAAGTTTTAAGTATTGATCACCACATTTATTACAGATCAAAAGTATTCAGATTTAGCTCCGATTTTACTCTCAGAAGTTCCCCACCTGGTTTCCTTGATTACCTACACAATACAGATAAACACCACAAAAACAAATATGGCTGAGCCATAGAATGCTTAGTAACGGATAAGCAACAGTAATTAAAAGAAATTCAAAAGGTGGTGAAGATAATCAGAATAATGGTCAGAAACAGAAATCAATAAAGAGCAGTAACAGAAACAGAACAGTAAACAGTGGTCTGACTTTGATATAATATAACCTTTCAGAAGCAATAACACAAGTTATATTATAAGTCAGAATTAGTAGAATCAGAATGTACCACGAGCCGACTGTACATATAATAAGTGTAAGGCTCAGGGGTAGCTACTCCCGCTTACCAGACACATGAGACAGTGCGTGTTGGGATACACAACACTATCCCCCAGAAATCAGAAAGTACAGTTTAAAATTTATCCTAGGATCAGTCCATACGCCTCCCCAGAATTCAGTAGGTGCACAAATGTACTATCAGAGTACTAATGGAGACGCCGTGAACTCAACTAACCGTCACTGATGGTTCCACATTATGGTTGCCGCCATAATGGGCCTGTAGTCATCCTTACAGGTAGGGGCATGCTCGGGTAACAGATCAGAAGTTCAGTAGGTTCAGTAGGGTAGATAAATTACCATATAATCTCATAATCGGATCATGCAATAATGAGTACAACATAATTTAGATTATTGCATGATAAACGAAACAGGGAAACACAATATCATATCGTGTTAATCAAAAATCAGAACAATACAGAAACAAAATTTAATGATTACAGAAACGGTTTACAGAAACAGATTTCAGATCAGAAAATACTATGATTTAAATAAACGGAATCCGTACCTTAGCCTTAGCAATTAACTCAGTTAATAATCAGAAATAAACACAAGCACTTAGTCCACTTCTCCGACGATTCAGAAATCTGTGGTTTTAAATCGATTCTACATTAGTTTGAACGAATTATGATTCGTAAATATACTAGGTTAAATTTTTGGTGTAATTTAGACCTCTTAACGTTACCCCGATTAAATTGATTTGTTTTATAAAGTTATTTATCAACATTCGTTAGTTTCTTTAATTTGTGATTCAACATTTTTAAAATTTGAGAGATTTCGATTTAAACGATTTAATAAATAATAAAAAAATATATAGTTTCCGAGAGGATTCAAAGTCATGACCTTTTAAATCTGATTTTAAAACTTAACCGGTTATATATAATTCATAATTATTTATTTAGTTATAAAAATAATGATAATAAAATAATCTAAAATCCAATTTGGAAGGGTGTTAAACAAGAGACCTTCTATTTTGTTTTCTACATGATGTTAACTGGTTGGACTAGAGTTCTAATTGTGACAAGTAATGTTTGTTTTCTGTTTGGTATTCTATACTCTTGTCCAAAATAAACCATAAATGAAAAAGGTGCGCACGGTGGGAGTAGAACCGGCGACCTTTTACCTACAACATCTAGGTCATAACCGGTTGATCTAGATTACATATTGAGTGCTATTTCATTTGTTAAATATGTAACCTTTAATCCATCGGCTCCACCTTCTTCTTCCTTTATTTTAATCTCCGACTGAGATGGTTTCACAACCATTTTCAGGCGATCTCATCCCGTTCTTACGCCTCAGTCGTATAATTAACTATAATCCTATTTTAATTTTAGATAATACATGGAATTTACATCGTTACCTTAACTCAAATAGCTCGTAATACCATGGAGGATCGTGACTGGCAGTTTCGCGTGACTGTTTTGTTTCCGGTAGAAACTAACGGTGGTTCCGGCGAACAAAGCTACTACTCGGTTCTGTGTTGGTATAACTGAACTACACGTTTTGAGATACAAAGTTTTATGGCTTCTTTTATACATATCCATTACGTCGGTTTCTTCTAGCTTGCAAAGGAAGACATAATTTAATTTTTTTTTTATGTATATAATATGAATTATGTAATAAATTAAATTATATTACGGTTCGGGTATGAGTTCGTTTCTAAGTCGGTTTCCACTTTAGTTAAATACGGTTGTGAGTGTTACCAATTTAAATCAACTAATATTTAAATGGAATTTTTAACTTATTATAAACGTTAGGTATGATTAGATTATATGTTTCGGTTTATTTATAATAATCGAATCAAAATTTATAATTTAATTAATTATATTCTCAAAATAATTCGGATTTTCGGTACTTATGTAATTGGTATTGTGTTCTTTGTTTGTTTGGTTTTGTTTTCTAGCTTCTTGCTAGTTTTTTATGAAATTGGCCGTTCAAAAAAATGAGGCGTATAGAGGGTAATCATTAGATGTCAGAATTTGTCAATGTCAATTGTTGGACTTATATACGAGGTGCATAGACATATACGTGTCATATATGTCATATATGCGGCTCTATACGTTACCAATTATTGGGTGCCAGTGCAAATGATTTGACTCATACGAGACTTATACACCTACATGAGACGTATAGGGTCGGTGAGTGTGTTAAAATAAAAAAGTAAGGTGTTTGAATAACCAATCCATTATATGGGTAATGATCAATTAATAACCCACACTAATTGAGAGAACTTAATAACACAATTTAATTGGTTGTCTAATTTAATGAATTTGAAATGTGTGGTCTATATTAATTTTGAAAAAATGACTGGATAAAATTTGTTTAAGGGTATTTTGGGCATTTGATTGGTGTACTTGATTTCATTTTAAAAAAAAGTTTGCCCACCAATTATTAAGAAAATATAATAAATAATTATTAATGAAAATTTCAACAATATAAAATGATTTATAACATGAAATATTATTAAAATTTTGTATAATATAATGCTTTAAGTAATATAATAATTATATTATTTCTTTTAAACACTAAATTTTTTTAAGTTTGTTTATTTAAACATTTTATTAAAAAATATTATAATAATTTGATTATTTTTAATATATGTTAAATGTATTAAAACAAATTTTTAACTAAAAATACATAAAAATTATATTCAATATTATTATTTAGTAAGAAAGACAAGAAAAATCAAAATTGACGTAGTCTAAAAACATAATATGTGTTTTTAAAAATTTTTTTATTTATTATAATAAAATAAAATAAGAGAATAACAAAAGAAAATCGTACAAACAAAATGGGTATCCACTCCTCGTGCACAATACATTCCCCACATCGAATGTAGTATATAAATAGTTAGGTGTTACCAATTCATCACCATCATATATATTACTACTCGATCTTCTTTCACCAGCCACAACTGAGAATATATGGATGCGAATCTTCAATTTCATAATCTCCGACCGATCAAAGTTCTCGGAAATGGAGCCACGGGTACTGTTTTCCTCGTTCACAATCACAAATCCGATCCATCTGCCCGTTCTCCCTTTGCCCTGAAAGTCGTCGACAAATCATGCCTCCAATCGGACCACCGTTCGCGGTGGGAAATCACCGTTCTGGACCGTCTCACCGTCAATCCTCACCCGTTCCTTCCGTTCCTAATCGGATCATTCGAGACCAATGAATTCCTCGCATGGGCCACCCCGTTTTGCCCTGGCCGTGACCTCAACGTCCTCCGGTACCATCAACCCGATAACGTCTTCTCCGTTTCGATCATCCGGTTCTACCTGGCGGAAATCGTCTGTGCGTTAGAACACCTTCATAGCATGGGGATAGTGTACCGTGATTTGAAACCTGAAAACATTTTAATCCAAGAATCCGGTCACGTGACTCTCACCGACTTCGACCTCTCACGTACCCTGGACCGTACCCAGAAACATGAACCCAAAACCAAAAGCGCACGTGTCTCGCCGGTGATTCGTGGCAATACGAACAACGTCACCAATGAACGTTCGAATTCACTAGTGGGCACGGTGGAGTATTTATCGCCGGAAATGGTTCGTGGCGACGGGCATGAGTTTTCTGTCGACTGGTGGGCGGTAGGGATTCTTGCCTATGAAATGTTGTACGGTACAACCCCGTTTCGGGGAAAAACCCGAAAGGATACGTTTGGGAGGATACTAATGATGCGGCCGAAGTTCACCGGAATTTTGACGCCGTTGACCGGACTTATTGCTAGGCTGTTAGAAAAAGAACCCACGCGCCGCCTTGGACACCGGAGAGGCGCGTGTGAGATTAGAGAGCATCCATTCTTTCATGGGTTACGATGGAATGCGTTGACCGAAGTTGGACGTCCTCCGTTTATACCGTTAAGAGAAAACTTTGGATTGACGGTCGGCCTGAATATAAAGGAATACTTTAAGAAGCAACGGAAGGCATCACCGTCAGATCCTCCGTCATGTAACTTTTCATTGACGGAGTTTTAAGAGGCACACGTGTGGTGTTATAACTTTTTTTTTAAATTACTAATTTGATCACTAACACGTTCATCACACCGTCAAGTCACCGGTTTATTAAAAAACTTAATATACTTTAACAAAATCTTCTTGTAAAATTCGAACGTAAAACATCACGAATTATTCAACCGTCAAGACGTCGTTAGGCTTTAAAGCATTGCATATGATAGGACACCTTGTATAAGCTAGATTGATGCTAGACTATATTGGAAGCAGAAGGAATTAGATACGCGCAAGTGGCATAACGTGTACGATTAGTGGCATGATGCTATATGGAATCCATTCCGTTTGCCCAAGGGAATATATCTTCTATTTTTTTTTCCATTAATTTACAATCAAGTACCACTTAGTCGATGTTGATATGAATATATTTAATTATAGTAGTGGATGTTGATATACTATATTTAATTATAGTGATCAGCCTTCTAATAAAACTTAGCACCCCACGTGCGTGGTTAAACATGTGAAGTGAGATATATGAAGTTATGATGCTAAACTTAACTCATTGTGCAAGTGACATTGACGTTGCCACGTATCGGAGAGACGATTAAATTGACATAATTAAGCACATAAATAGAGATATATGAAGTTGTAATGATAAAATTAATTTTAATACAAAGAACTTTCCAGTTAAATGATACAAAAACAAGCTAAGTTTGTTAAATCCTGTGACTAATAAAAAATAAGATTTACTAATCATTTGTTTGTATGTTGATGACATAATACATGCCATTTCGTCTACAGAAATGGTTTTGGAATTCAAAAATAAGATGGTGTGAGAATTCGAGATGCCTGACTTTGGCGAATTAACATACTTTTTGGGATTGGAGTGAACATAATCGCTAAATGGTTTATATATATCCCAAAAAAGGTATGCTACTAAACTTTAAAATTTTGAAATGGGAAATTGCAAATATGTTTCAACTCCTATGAATTCTCAAAACAAATTCAAGTTAGAAGATGGTGGAACAAAGGTTGATCACTTGATGCACATAAATTCATGAGTCTTGCAGGAGGACTCATCTATCTCACCCATACCCGACCCAATATTGTGTTTTCAATTGGTCTTATTTCTCGCTTTATGCAACATCCCTCTTCTAATCATTATGGTGCTGCAAAAGGGTTCTTAGATACATTGCAGGTACTCCTGATATGGGCCTATGGTATGGAAAACAATAGGAGAATGATGCAAAATTAGAAGGCTTTGCAAATAGTGACCGGGGCAACTCATTTGAGGATCGAAAAAGCATATCTGCAAACACTTTTCAATTGGATCAGGAGTGGTTACATGGAGTTCAAAGAAACAGTTGGTGGCGGCTTAGTCAATTACCGAAACAGAGTATGTTGCCACAAGTGCAGTCGCATGGCATGCGGTATGGCTTAGGCAATTATTAAAGTTTCACTTTCTTTCGTAAACAAACAAACTTACCCATTATATTTTCACTATTCAGTAGGCTCTAGAAGAAATAATGAAGACAAACCTTACCCCTATTTCAGTTGATAATAAAAGACAGAGGTAATTCATGCTACATATAGGATTAATTGACAGACATGTTTACAAAGGCTTTGGGGTATGTAAAGTTTTTGTTATTTGAGAACTAGATTGGGAGTTTTGATATCAATTAACATTACTCATCAACTGTTTGTATAACTGACCAACGTCGTGGTACCGGTCAAACTTAGAGAGAAACTGAGTTTCTTACAACCTAAGACTAGCTAGGGAAGAAGGGTGTCGAACCACGAGGAGTTAATGGTTGGTCTTTAATTTAAGTTGATATGTAAACATCAAAATTTAAAATGGAAAGTTAATTTGGTTTCTTGATTGACTGTAAAATGCATAAACAAATAAATTGAAATTGAATTTAACGTATGTAAAAAGAAATAGTCACTTCCGGTTTCAAATTCAATCCATTAGTTGCAAAACCTATTTCTATATTTGTTAATGATGAATTACATAGACATAATCCATATCAATTGTATATCACTCCAACATGAAACATGATTACATTAATGATACATCTACAACACATTCAAAGTTTCTTTGAAGTGGAATGTAACTATTGTACAACCTTGAATGTTCCAAAACAATCCATGACAAATCCTAAACCATGTAAACATCTACAACACATCTAGAGGTTCTCTAAAGTGGAATTATCACAATTGAAGATTTCTAAACATAAATTGTCGTTCAAAGAAACATACAAAAGATAACGTTCAACATCAACACAAACATTCACAAATGATGATCATAAATGTCAAACATTCAAACACAAACATAGAAATGGTCTTACAACTCGATTGAACTCTTACTCCGGTTGTGACTATGAATTGTTTAGCCTAACATGCTTACAATTGAAGAACAATGCTTGATCATGGAAGAACTATGATGAAATCTTGATTAGGAATCTCCAAAAATGCTTCTAGGGTCGTCCTTCTCTGTTCTAGGGGTCATCATTGCGAATTAGGCTTGAAATCCACCTTTAGATTCATCAAAAACCGCCCAAAACGGACCTCCGGCGTACCATATGCCGGGTTGAAGTATGGTACGCCGGGTTGAAGTATGTTACGCCAGAACCATTCTGTTGTACGTTGCACTCTACGCCCACTTTCAGCACTCTGGAGTACCATATGCCGAGTTGAACGTACTGTACGCCGGTCACTGTTTCCATTTGTTTTGCAAGTCTCACCTCTTCCAGCACTCCTAAAAGCTCACAAATCTCTTTTAAACATTACTTGGGAGTTTACCAACAAGTTTCCATCATTTCCCTGCATTCAAAAGTCCTCCAAAGTAATTCGATTTCGGGAAATTATCATGCAAAAACCATGATTTGTTTAACTAAAACTCATACACAAAAACCATATATCAATAACTAACTTCACTCATAAGTTATAACCACATATATTACATAAATCTAACATGGTGAAACAACATTTTTAAAAATATTTGTATATTTGATGTCATTAGTTGTTGATAAATACGAAATAATGAATATTTAAAATTATAATAGTAAATAATAAAGATTTAAGAATTATAAAATTATATCTTAAGATATTATATAACTTAAATTTCTTATGATTTATTAAGTTTTCATAATTTTTATAGTAGGGTCTCAATGGATTGTTCTTTAAAAACATCAATTTGGTTTAAGTTAAATGTGTTATAACTAAACAAATAGTCAATTAGTATAATTTTTAGTAATTTTTCTCATCAAATATATTATTAATAATTCTTAAACATTTGAATCCATTGCATTCACATAGTTTTTGGTTACCCGTATTATGTTAAAGTGTTATGCATATCAACTCATTCTATATTATGATGTCACCCATTTCAACCCGTTATAAAACAATTGTTTACTCAAACCAATCTGTTTCTCTTGATTTTGGTGAAAATTGTCACCTCTAGTGTAGGCAAAGTATATATTTGTTCATGGACATGATTCATAATTGGCATGCCTTGGCTTGATAGCTTACAACTGAATCTTACTTTTTGTGTTTAATGATAACAAGTTATCTTGTACAAGTATGTTGTGAGGAGACAATACAATTAAAACCCACTTTTTATAGTGTGATGTTACGACTAAATGAAATATTTATAGCTTCTACGTTGCAATAAAAGATTTTAAGAAAATGTACGTTAAAAGAAAAAACAAGAAAAGTCAATGAAAAAATTGTTGTAGGTTAGAATTAGATACAGAATATTATTATATTCAATCATGCTTTGCAATATAAGAATTTAAGTATTAATCTGCTTTATGTATTGCATTATAAAAATTCTAGAAAAACTATTTAATAAGAAAACTTTTGACCCACATGTTGTGACGGGATTGACACATAAACTTTATATTTGTAACATTTGTTCGTAATGTTTCTCTGTTTTCGTTGTAACAAGTGTTGATAATGTTTGTGCAAACATAGAAACAACAAAATGATATATGTAGACAAAAAAACCTTTTTTCTCCAAGTTATATAATTAGACATAAACTCTAAATGTTAAACTTAGGAATTCTCTTGATTATTTAATCTAATAATAACCAAAGGCATTACTGCCTATCAGTATATTAGCAATATGATAAGACACAATAACAAAATGATCATGGGTTTGAATCCCACAAAAGGGTTTTTCCAAGTATTGAGTTTTCTTCAGAAATTGTGGCTTGGTAGTAGATATAATCAGCTAATACCGTTATTAATTTTAAAATTTAGCCGATAAAAAAATCTAATCGTAATAGTATAATACATCATTACATCTTAAACTCTTGACCGACTTGCAAGAATCACTTTGGGCCGGCCCATGAGCTCGAGCCTAAAGTTAATTTTCCATGTATATGTTTTTTGAGTGTTAGAACGTGAGACTGCACTTACCACTTGTATATGGTTACCCTACCATACGTACGTACCCTACTGGTGTCTGTCAAAAATAAAGAGATGATACCACTTTAACAAACAAAAAATATACATCTAGATTTTCTATATAACTTAACACACATTATTGAAAAGATAGCAAGAAATGTGATTTTTGATGGGGGAGTTAATTTCAGATACCACACCGACAATGTATATGTGTTATTATACATCTTTATCCCATCTGTTTACATCAGAATAACCTGAATAAACATACTTAGTTTATTCACATTGAAATAGGATATCTTATCTGAATAAGTTGGATTATGTATATCCGATTCACATAAGAAAAATAGATATTTGAACCGGATTATTTGAATAACCCAAATAAGAATTTGGATATGTTTTTTTGAGTTTTGGATGCAATTCGAATTTTAGAATTTTTTGGGTTTTGGTTTTTTAAACACCCTTGTATTTAACCACTTTGAAAAATCATCTCGGCATTTCAACCACTTAACTCATTCGTCAAAGCATAAAAAATCAATTAACACATTTACAATATTTACAATATTTAGATAAACACGTTAAACACACGTTAAAACGATTTGCTAAAGCCCTGTAAACAAAACATATGTTTATTGAATAGTATATTTGACTTTGTTTATTTAATAAATGAACGAATATAAACATATTTTTGGTTCATTTTATCAAATGAATATATATATATATGAAAAAGTTTGTTTATTTATGTTCATGAACATTTATTTATTTTCTTTTATATGTATTTCTTTACTTTTAGATACACTTCTCGGTGAGTTATGCCAAGACATCTTTATTGAGCTTTTGATTAACGTTTGTTCAAATATTTTCCTTTAGTTATGTTTATTTATGTTTATTGGTAATACTCATATAGTCATATGATTATGTTTAATTACGTTTGTGAACTGTTACATTTAATTACTTTTGTGAACTATTTGTTTATACTATTGTTTTGAACTGCTGAAAGTCTTGTCGTGTTACCTTCAGTCATCCTAACGGTTGGTAACTAAGATTGATTACTCGATTGCCAACCGTGAGACCATACCCCCTGAGGCGTGGAAACCCCGTGAAATATGTTAACCCTCGCCCCCTCATTTGGTTTAGAACCCGAAATTAAGCTAAAGATTCTTCCACTCATCTGGTATCAATTAAAGTGTCATTAGTATGATCTTTAAAGAGAAATGACAAGTTTTAACTATTAGACCATGTGCAGCGGCAAGACCGCTGGAATTGCGGGATAGCGGGCACCGGCGGGAACACCGCCTCCTCCCCGCTCAACCCCTCTCATACACCGGGGGTGATGAGTTTTTCTTCTCTCACAAATGAGAAAGCTTTTCCAGTGGGGTGACCACTGTGGGGTTTTACAATTTTCAGTGGGATGATAACTTGGCAGTAAATTTCAGTATGTAAGGATTTTCAGTTGGGTGACCACTGTGGATAGCCTTAGGTTAACTTTAATGGATATTTTTTTTGTTTATTGAACAAATACAAAAGAACCTCATTAAGACACACGTGCTTTATTAACTACCAACTAAGGAACACAAACACTAAAGAAAACACAAGTAGCAACATAAATAAGCATAAATTAATAATTATTAACTAATAATAATAATAATAATAATAATAATAATAATATATATATATTAATAACTTAATATCATACAATTCAAATCTCTTCTCCCTCCTTTGTTGCACGGATGAAAACACAGCATATGTACTAACTGCTTCATCTTCCCGGACAGTAACCAGAACTGTAACAAATTCCCGGTAGCCGGCCGGCAAAACCATAAATTAACCTAATTACTTAACAAGTTTTGAGAGGCTTCCCACACAAACAGTCATTGTTAACAAACGACGACGCTTCAAGGTGCTCGAACCACGAACCCACAGGGATCGAACCACAGAGATGGTTATGGCTCAGATCAAGGTGTCCGATATACGATGCAGATGCAATCGACTTCGGTATCGGTCCTTTCAGATTGTTGTAAGAGAGGTCCATGATCATGAAGTAAGATCTAGGTCCGAACACGTCCGGTATGTTGCCTTCAATCGCGTTTCTGCTTAGGTTTAATATGCTAATGCTTGAGTTCATCAATGTCGCCGGTAATTTACCGGAAATCATGTTTCCGTCCAGGTTCAACGTCGCCAGCACCGCCATTTTACCAATCGATTCAGGAATTGGTCCTGATATCCTGTTCATCGAGAGATCAATGTCCGATAGACGGTAGATGTAAGAGATAGTGTACGGAATTGGTCCGGAGATCCGGTTGCCGCTCAATAACGCACGACTCAGCATTCGAAGCTTACCGAAGTCTTGCGGTATTGTTCCCGAAATCGAGTTGTTTCGCAGATCCAAATGCATCAACGACGAAAGATTCACGATTGATCTCGGTATTCTACCGGTGATTCGGTTGTCTGCGACGTTAAGAACAGTCAAACGGCTTAATTTTCCGATATCGTAAGGAATTTCGCCGGAGATTTGATTTCCGACCAGATCCAGAATACGAAGAAACGGTAGAGAGGTTATGCATTTCGGTATAATACCGGAAATACCCTTCCAGTCAGATATAACTATAGAGGATAACTTCTCCAGCTTGCAAATAGCCGGAGAGATTGACCCGTTCATATACCTGGTCAGACGAGAAATCTGGATAAACGGCCCGTTGAACTCTCCACGAAGGCTGATGTCTGCAACCCGTTTGGTTTCCGGATCACAAATGACACCGTACCAGTATTGACAACAATCGGCGCCGGTCCAATTGTTAAATATCCCCAAATAAGACTCGTGTAAGGCAGCTTTGAAGGCCAACAACGCCTCCCTATCTGCCGGCGGGCAGCCATTAACGCCGGTGGAAACCACCAATACAACAACCGCTGTTATCAACAATGAGGTACACATATCTTTCTCTCTCACACACACACACTTACGTAGTGAACTGTGTGCTTGGTTGTTTGTATAACAGTCTGCAAAACACAGCATGCATGTGGGAAGAAAAGGGTGTGGATTTAAATAGCACCCCAGAATAATGGGGAGGTAAATGACGAGTTTGGCCCTCACGTGTGTTGTGTGAGGTATAAGATGGATAATAATCGAGTGAGGGAGATCGATAGACAGGAATCGAAGGCAATATTGAAGCGTATGGCTTGAGGTTACCCAGGTTTTATTCGTTGAGTGCACGGCTTACTATACTTACAACGTACGCTGTACAATGCATCATTAGTTAAATGTGGTACCACGAATTCATTACAGGGTAAATGTATTTTGGTGTGGGATAAGGGTCACTAACCAAATAGTCCAGGGTTTGAATTCAAATCTCACATAAAAGATTTTTCAAAGTATTGAGTTTCCTATAAAATTGATGTTTTTTAAGAATAACGTACGCTGACCCGCACACATCCTGACCCGAACCCATTCTAACCCGTTACCCAACCCGACCCGCCCCGCCCATTTTGCCATGCATAATCAACATCAATGACAGGAGGCTTTTGAATTGCATAGGTTTAATTCTCATATGTTAATTATGTATTAGAAAATAAGATTTCGATTTTTGTCATCAGTTTAGCCTGCTTTTCTTGAATCTTCATTGATCATATAAAAAAGAGCTGCAAAAGAATTTATGTTTGATGTTGCGTAACTTATTTTAATTAATCTTTTGCAAACTAAATGAATAATTAATTTCATCTTCTTGATTAAAATAGAGATTTAAGTCTTGGATATTAGAATAGAGAGAGATATTTTGTAAGAAACCAAGAATTCTCTCTATTTCTTTTCCAGTTAGGATTAAGAATAGACGCAATCAGACCTGCTTTACACGTATCTCTTGTTATTTAGGACTATATTTATCTCTTTAGGTTTCTATTGAATCAAGAAATAAGTTGATTGGTAGCCTTCTTAAATCTTTTTGAAGTTGATAATGACTAAGCATCTCCTTGTTCGCATCTCCTTGTTCAAGGAGATTTGAAGCAAGAAAGTGTCACTATGAAACTCATTTGTTTTGTTCTGGTTAATTGATGAAAGTATAAGCAGATTGTATTAGTTTGGAGTTATCATATTTATGATTCATGATTGAAAAGGTATTTTTTATATCAAACTATCATATCTAAAGAATTAAAGGTATTATGTCATAAAGACTAGGACAAAAGGAGTTTGTTTCAATAAAGTTTCAGATAACGGAGCTTGAACATTTAAAGGAAGGGTGGAAATTTACGAGGCTCACAATACATGTTAATTTTTTTAAGAAATGGGACGAAACAAATATTTAAAACAAAAAATTAACTTTTGGCCAAAAAATTAACATTACGGACGGAAAAATAGGAGGCACTCGCCCCATCTCTGTAAATCCTTCGCCATTGGTTTCAGGAAGAAAATTATTTACCAAAATATATGACTTGAAAAAAATATATATATCAAAATGTACAAATGTTTGAAAAATAATTTTCAAATCACCTATTTTATGGCTGGCAAAATGATCGGGTTGGGTCAATTTGGGTAATGGGTCAGAACGGGTTCGGGTCAGGATGAGTGCGGGTTATAACGAGTTTTAAGCAAAATCAGTTCGGGTCTAAATGGATTGTTCTTAAAAAACATCAATTTAATTTAACTTTAGATGTGTTATAAGTAAACAAATAGTCCATTTGGATAATTTTTAGTGATTTTCTAATCAAATATGTTATTATTTATTTTTAAATGTTTGAATCCATTGCATTTACATACTTTTTTGGTTGTCCGTCTTGACCCGCATTATGTTTAAGTGTTACTCATCTCAACACATTTAATATTATAATGTTACCCATTTCAACCCATTATACTACAATAATTTACCCAAACCAACCCATTTCTTTTGACATGGGTAAAAATTGTCACCTCTAACCTATTCGATAAATAATTTTGACAAATTTGATTTTAATAATCCAAACTTTTATCAGTTGGCTACTATCGGTCTCAACTATTAAATCACTAATAACGGTTCCTACTTTTGATCTATTTATCTCTGTTGGACCTACGTTAACAAAACTTAACGCTGTTAACTTTTTTTCGAATTTCAAAAAGATCTTTTAGGGCTTTTGATTAGATTGAGAATGCGAGTGATAAATGGTTTTTTAGTTGTCAAGTAATATGATTGTTAATAAAACATCCCTTTATATGTGTGTGTGAACACATATATATATAGACACACATGTTTCTTATGTTTGTTTTGTTTAGGCTTGTAATATAGTATGTTTTATTTTTAAAAGGAGAGGAGAAGAGCACAATTTATTTGAAGCGCCTGTTTGATGGACATGTGGATCACCGCATTTGTCCGGTTTTGAAAAGAAGGGGCCAAATAATAAAGTTTGTAATGTGGGTCCATCTAAACATAAATTCACTGCCGACAAATAATTATAATAATTAAAATATACTTGAAAATATGATATTGCTATTTTTCACTCATTCATTAAATTACAACCTTATTCGTTAATAAACTTTTCATTGTTTATTAAATATTATACAGGTAATAAAATCCTTATAATCGTTTTTTAATTATTATTTAAACATAATGTCATATGAATTTCTAGCCAAATTTAATATTTTATTTTATTATTTATTATATTTTGGTTTTAATTTTCTTATTAGCATCTTTTAAACATTGTCTGATGCTCGTTGATTATATATTATTTTCTATTTATTATCATCTACAATCTATACAAAATCAAAACAAAAATATAAATAAAAAACAATATTTCTATAGAAATTTATTCATAAAATGTATTTAAGTATATCCAAAAATGATTTTAGAAAAAAAAAATATTTCAGGCCCCTTTTAATAATTCAAACAAAAAAAACGTTTATTTAAGAAAAAGTAAAATAAAATATGAAAGTATTATTTCTTGAAAGTCCAAATGATATACCTTCTTTTCCGATAAAGACGACGGTTTTTTCACAAATATTACTTCCTGAATGTCCCAAAAGTTTATATATTTTTTGAACACATTGCTTTAAAAGAATACTCAATATGTATACACACATTATAACTAATAGAACTTATAAACTAATAAAAAATAACAAGGAAAAATAAGCACATTAAATGTCAATTATCAACCATGTGGGAAGACAATCTTCTATTTATTTATTTACTAGGTTATAACCCGTGTGATACACGGGTGGATTAATGGTAAAAAAATTCCATTAAGCATAAAGTATAAAAATGTTGTTTTAAATATTGGAACATATCAAATGAAAACAAATATCATGAACAGTTGGTAGGTTATAAAGTAATTTGCATACAAAGATTTAATTAACTACAAGTTTCTAAAAATTTCCTTGAACACAACATTTGTAGTCTTATTTGTAGGTTTACCATCTTTATCTAGTATTAAAATTTTGACGCCGTCTTTGCTCTTTACCCTTGAAAGTGTCACGTATAATTGCCCATGTGTGAAGACCGACTGTTTCTAATATATTCCAACTCATGAAAGAGACTGTCCCTGACTTTTATTAATTGACATTGCAAAACAAACAGAAACTGGAAATTGTCTTTTATGACTTGAATGGCACTTTGTTGTCAGATTGTATCAAATTGATTCTTGGAATGAATGTTCTTCTACCAAGAGTACCGCCAGATATGATTACTGCTTCAATTACACGCTTACCAAGCGATACTATTTGAAGTCTCGTACCATTACATAAACCATTTTGTTGATCAATATTTCTTAGTAGCATCACAGGTACTACAACCTTTAGTACTAATTTATGATTTGGCAACCTAGATAATTTAAGACCATTTAGTACATATTTAAAATGAACCAATTGAACATATCTTCTCATCAATGACAATCAACTCAATTGAATATATATCATTAGGAGTCTTCCAATTTGGTGTAGTAAACCGTCGAATAATTCTGACCTTGATTGTTGCATCAGTGTTGTTTACATGTAAATCATTCAACATGGTCAATGATTTTAAATTCATTGGTGTTTTCTTTTTTCTTTAACAGCTTTTATAAAGTTGAAGGAAAGGTATAAATAATAGACTATTTACATGTGTTCATCAAGTATTTTTGGGAAGTCATAATCTGTGGATAATCATTTGAATGGAGTAATATTGATCATTATATTATCAAATGTATTGTAATTACGGAAGTTTTTAAAAAAAATTTGTGTAATCTGTTAAGCAAGGAAAGCATCTATTTTGGAATAAGAATTGTTATTAATTATAATTTTGAATATGCTTATTTTAAACAAAAACGGTTAGCATTTAAAAGCGGATGGTAAATTGTTTTGAAATACATTTAATTTAAAAGATTTAAATAATAATTTTAAGAATGACAAATACATAATTGTAAATACCATAACATGATTTACGGAGTTTAATTTTTATCTTTTTATTTAATGGCCAATATTTGACTTCTCATAATTGTAAACTAAAGCATTTCAAACGCATGACTTTACTTTATTTACGGGCATGACATGCTATGCTAATATTTTTACATATTTATTATTAAAATAATTTAATGAATTAAATTATTAATTTAATAAAATATATTAATTATAATCAAATTATTCAAATAATATAAATCCCATTTTTCTACAAATTTATTACGTTGGTATGTATAGTTCTTTTTAAAATATTATATATTGTTTTATTCTAATACTGTTAATAATTTTAAAAAGTAGCATCATTGTTTTATTATTTCTTCATTTAAATATACAAAAGGTATTTTATATGAAACCAAGGGACATATTTATGCAAACATATAATATTTTATAAAATAAGTTGGGTAAAATTAAATATCTTCACCTGTTAACATTTCAATATGTAGTACATGGTATTTTATATGAAACCAAGGGACAAATTTATGCAAACATATAATATTTTAAAAAATAAGTTTACGAAATTAAGTATTTTCACGTGTTAACATTTCAATAGTTATAGTTAATCACCTGTTAACATTTCAATATGTTTTATACAAAGCATGTGTAGTCATAAGATGGTTTATTAGTTTTCTTATAACACCAAATTAGTAGAGATAAAAGTTACTACATAGGTGGGTAATTGAATGTAAAGTGTCGTTGTTTTATAACATGACTTTTCTATATGTCGATTATTTGTAAATGTCTAATGGTTATATTCAAATTTTATCTCACACACCTATAATTTTGGTCTATCTATATATGTTACATATGTGTACGTAAAAAACCCAGACAATGCAAAAAATAAACACAAAAAACCAAATATCAAAACATGATATCTAAAATTCACGATGTTTATCAAAACCACTTGAACAGAGATACGTGGGTAAGCGAATGAAAAATGGATTTGTTATATAACACTGAATTTTATATATGTTGATTAATTGTACCCTTGTTATGCTAACACAAACCATGTTATATTTACATAAAAAGAAAGTAAACAACAGAAGTTTAATGCTTAAAAAATTTCTGTTTAGGCTTAACAAAGTGATATAATAAGAATTGGTATATCTAGTTAAGATAAATAATCATATTCAATCAAAATTGATTTAAACTATAGGCAGATTTATGAAATCAGGAATTATAAATTACCTCTAGAACACGATTTGTATTGCAGGGTCGTTAGCTGGGAAGTTGTTTGGGTTTTAGTTGGCTTGCTCTGGTATGTTGGTAGCTTTATCTGTCATCTTCATGTTCTCAATGTGGCCTTCCTGTTTGCTGGTATGGACCTGCCGGCCTGTTGTTATGCCTGTCAAATCTATACACCAAGAAACAACCGAAAGCAAAGTGAAGTTAATGTCCCAAGGAAAACCTAAAACAAAGTTTATATGCTAGTTCTCTCTTGCATTGTGACAGCTTCCAAAATTCTTAATGGCATTGTATTTAGACAAATGTTTGTTTGATATTGTATACCACTTAGTTTAATGTCATTTACCAATATCATTCGGCCGAAGGTCTCTTGACCACATGATATAGTTAAGCCAGGCTCTAATTTGCCTACACAAAACCGGTATATAATATCAAATAAACATTGCTTATATAGGCTTTTAATATTTGGCTCATCTTGCATAATTCAAATGTTAGAAAACCTTACCAGGTATCAGACATATGGGTCAAGAAAGTACCGAAAATTGGATCCATCATCCACTGTTAAACAAACCATGTTGATTGAAAATTATATAAATAATAAATACGAAATTTACTTTCAAAACAACATTTTAAAACAAATAATCTGAAGATAGCAAATGCGTCTTTGTTCATATAAAAAGAGTTTGTCATTTTCAAACACAAATAATGTTAATGTATGTAGTCTGATGTTGCTAAATTGACTAACAGAACATAAGTTTGAAATAAAAATTTAGGGTTTCTAATTAGGTTTGTTCAAGCATCGATAAAACCATTAATCTGTTTAAAAAAAATCAATAAATCAAAGATTTAACAAATCTGGTATGAATGTGTTCATCATGTGCAATGGATGTTTACGATTTGGCCGTAAATGTGTTCGAAAAAAAAACAATACGATGAACACACATCAAATATAATACGAAATTAGCCAGATTATATCGATTTTGTTGAACAATCTCATACCTTGTCACTGATAATGCAGTGGATAAGAACCGATCGTTGATATAAGAAAAGATGATCTTAATACTGCTGAGAATCATTTAAGATGATGACCACAACCTTGCGTTTGAAGATAGCATACGTATAACGTGGTTAATCAGTAGCAGTGATCATCTCCGATTTCATATATTTTGTAGATCTAGAGTTTTCATGAAGAATTTGGGGTTTTTTTTTTGGAAACGGTGATGCAGAACAGAAAAAGGGTTCACAAAGGTTAGTGGGTTTAGAAAGGTTTTATTCATGGGTTAATGGATAGTAACATGGGTTTCAAGACCTGCGTGGTTTTTAGGTGGAAAAGCTTGAGCGGGAATGTGTGTCTACAACATTGCTTAATGATTGACACGTGGAAACCAAAACCTTCTTTTATTATAATTGATAGATTCTTTAATTTGTAATATTTCTAAATCTTAGAGAAATAAATAATTTTATTGGTGTTTATAATTAAAGGAAATTTAATTTAATATAACAAAGTAAGGTGTGATTAGATAATTTAGTAGGATGTAGGGAGAGAACCTTTAAGATTATATCAACTGCAAATCAGATCTAACACCTTTGTAGATCATGAGTAATATCTATCTATTCTAATTAATAAAGGTTTTATATGGACAGTTGAACACATGCCATCAACCTAAAGCGCCTCGATTTAATTTTCCGCTTCTCTATCATATTAAATACATCTTATATTAAATAATAATATTAAATATTAAATATTAAATATACTTTTAATATATTTTAAAATTAATAAAAAAGTTTTTTAACACATTAAAAAAATATTAATATTAAAAAAAATCTAAAATCAAAATATTATAAAATATAAAATTTCGATAACAATTTTTTTAAAATGAAATGTTTAAAGTTAGAAATATGTTATGTTTAAATATAGTGTTTAAATACTAATTAATAAATATTTATGGTATTTTTTATTCAACCCATGTAATACACGGGGGTACTAATCTAGTGTAATAATAAATAAGCAGTTAAAAATTACACGTGTTGTTTTTCTGTTTGATTTAAATATGTTTTTTTTCCCCTCTCTCTTTTATTAAAAAAAAAAAACATGAATTTTCTAACATACTACAATTATAAATTTATGTATGTAAATAACTTAAATAAATCTAGCATGTACAAAACAAAATTTTTATAAATATTTATGTATTAGAAGTCATCAACTGTTAATGATATTGGAAATAATAAAAACATAAACAAATAACAACCTTATAAACCATGATTTATTATATAGTATAGATAACATAAGATTTAATATTAATGTTCATACATATAAAACTAGACTATTGTCCAGTGTTTTAAACATAGGTGTATAATAATAAACATTATAAAACAACCACTAATAAAAAAATATACAAAAAAATAGATAATTTTTAAAGTTTAAAAAAAAAGAAAATAAAAACACATAATATAAATATGTAAATGCTCTATTAAACAATACAAATGAGTTTTAAAATTTTTAATTTTTGTAATTATTGATTGAAAATGGAAAGTTTTAAATGATTGGTTTGTCATAAATATTTAAAAAATGAATATTAATGTTGTTGAATATAAAAGTTTGACCTGATTTTATTAAAATAAAATTAATTTTTAAATTTATGAAATATACCACGTGAATAACCTAGAAAAACATCACATGACGAATGTGATATGTATATGCTAGAAATATGTCCCTTGATATATTGTTATTATTTTATTATATAGTATAGTTATTATCATGAGTTTGATGTTTGATTAGAAATTTAAAAGGTGGTAGTTTGGAATTTGAATAAGAAACCAATTTGGAAAATGGGCCAACGTAGATGTGGATTTTATATGGTTATAAGCTGAACTGCTGAAGATCTTTACCGATTACCTACACGTATGTTCATAGGCCCAAAAAGTTTTGATGATATTTATAAATTTATGGACTCAAATTGTAAGTTTGTCACTGGGTCAACCACTCAACCTAGGAAAAATAGAAATAACTTTTATTTTTTTAATTTTATTAATCCAGTATTATTATACGTGAATTATAAACTAACTTCGTGTTTTTTATTTTCTACTTTAGCAAACAAAATACAATTCTTTTACTGAATATTGCAGTGATCAATAACTTTTACAAATTTATGAATTATGATTTTTGCTAGAACCAACACCAATGTAGACGATCCATTTGTTAGTCCCTAACCATGGAACCACACGCTTGTTACACAAAAATAAATTTCTTTGTTTATAGGAACAGTTGATTGTCAATCACGCCCTAAAAACACAGACAACGGAAACCACATCTGAAAACCTACTGTAATTAGGGGTGAGCATCTCAAGGAGTCAAGGGTATACCCAAAAAACTTGGTGAAACCAACCCACAAAACCCTTATACCCTACCCTTTATACATATGAGGTTAAGTTCACCGTCCAAACAACATATATCCAACTTTACAGAAATGTAATAAACTTAGGGAGCTGTTTGGTTGGATCTGAATTATAAAGTGCAGAATGGTTAAGATGTCTGAATGCTTAAGAGGGTCTGAATGATTAATTGTCTGAATGCTTAAGGGTGGTTGGTTAACACATCTGAATAAAACAAAAAAATCCTCATTTTCTCTCAAAACCCTACTTCCCGTCTCCTTCCCCTCTTCTTCCCGTCGCCGTCATCTTCCCATCGCCTTCTTCTTCCCGTCGCGTTCATGAGCCGCCGGCGAGCACCACCAGCGAACACCACCACGAGCACCATACTGAAGTCGTCTACCCACGAGCATCCGGCCCATCGTCGATCCTTCACATCCCATCGTCGATTAGGGTTTCACCGCATCCATCGTCATCTCATGTGGTGTGAACCATCGAGTGATGGTGGCGGCGCGATGGTGGTGGCTGGATGGAGTCGTCGAAGGTGGCTGGATGGAGTCATCGGTGATGACTAACGAAACACACAGGTAGATTGGGAATGCTTCAAGTTTCATTCAGACTCTTCCCCATGCTGAACCATTCAGATCTGAATTGAACCATTCAGAGGCATCATTTTACTCAACCAAACACACTTGCCTCTTACCGATTCAAAGGCAGCCTCTGAATAGAATCATTCAGAGGCAAACAAACACCCCCTTAATTATACTTGAATCATACAAAGCTCACTGCAATAAAGATATCTGTTTCAAATTCTTATTTTTATGCTAAAAGATTCTTAATTATACATCCAACAAATACAAGTTTGTTGGAGATGAGTTCCTAATTCTTTTTTTTATTTTTAAAGGTTTTCAAGTAAGAATTCAACAAGTTGGACACCACTAATTGTAATAAAACTTATTACCCATCTAAATATTCAAATAATCAAATAAGACTCAAACCCATAATTTTCAAAACAAAAAACAATTTGCAAATAAATTATTAACAGCAAATAAACTGAAATTTCAATCTCATTACAATCGATATATAGATTACAACCATTTGCTTATATCCGACTGCAAAACACAAATCTAACCCCATTCTAAACAATACAAACAACCATAACCATAAATCAATCTAGGCTCTTTCCCCACGAATCCTACGAGCAAGCTGCATATCCTTAGGCATGATCGTAACCCTTTTCGCATGAATCGCACACAAATTAGTGTCTTCAAACAGACCAACAAGGTATGCTTCAGCAGCCTCCTGAAGAGCAGCAACAGCAGAGCTCTGGAATCGGAGATCAGTTTTGAAATCCTGAGCGATTTCACGTACCAGTCTCTGAAATGGAAGCTTCCTGATCAACAGTTCAGTACTCTTTTGGTACTTTCTGATTTCCCTCAAAGCCACGGTTCCAGGACGGAACCTGTGCGGCTTCTTCACTCCTCCGGTCGCCGGAGCAGATTTTCTTGCGGCTTTCGTTGCAAGTTGCTTTCTTGGAGCCTTTCCGCCGGTTGATTTTCTTGCAGTTTGCTTAGTACGAGCCATTTGGAACAGGCTAGCTGTGGAGTTATGGATTGGTGTAGAGGCTTAGGACAAGAGATATTGATGGGTGTTTATGGTGGGTTGATGGATCGATTGTTTGGGTTTTTATCGGTGAAACTTTCAGGTGAGCGGGAAATTGCGATAATTTTGGAGGTGGTCAAAAGTAGTTTTTCAAGATGTGTAAACCGTTGGATTGAATGGGAATCTGACGGTTGGTAAACAAAAGACGCGGATTGCTATCTGCAGGCAACTCCTCGAACGATGGGACTTTTTCGGTTTAGAATTTGTGGTTGTAAATAGTTTATTATTTACTACTAGATTATTACCCCTTTATTACACGAATTTAATATAAAATATTAAATAATTAGTAATAAAAATTTAAAATTTGTTAAAGATATTTTAAGATAAAATGATTAATTTACATATTAATGAATATTTTAACTAATAAAGCAATAATTAAAAACTTTAATAACTATACAGACGATATGTAATTTTTTGATTTTTAACAGTTATATATTTAAACTAACTGATAATAAACTTCATCATGTGTTCTATCAAAGGTTAACTTTTATAAATAAATAAGGTATAATATAATTTATGTAATTATTTAAATTTAAACTACTGGATTAAAAAATAGCGTTAAACATAAGGACAAAAAACGTAAATTTGTCTATCACTTTTTTACTTTGTTTTTTTTAAATAAATTAAAAAATGACATTGGATTGTAAATATATTATTGTTTAAAACTCTGCGTTATATTTTATTTTATTTTTTATACCAAAAAAAAAAATCATTTTTATAGAAAAATTGTTTCTTATATAACTTTGATATTCAATAAATAATTTTTTTCTTAAATATTAAAAAATTTCATATCTTATAATCTTTTTTTAAATGTTTTTAAAATAAAAAGATAAATAATAGGAAATTGACATTTAACATTAGTGTTCTAATATTATAACAGGTGGCAAAATTCATTTTCTTTTATTAGTATAGTAAGATAAGATAAAATGTAGACACTTTTTTTAATTTAATACTTATCAAACATTATGTGTATTAAACCACCTCTACCTACCCTAATCGTGTCATGTATTTGAAATTTATTTTTCCGTCTATCTATTCGAATTATTTTAACCATTTTTAATAATTATATATTGAAAAATATATATCTTTTTATTTTAATAATTTACTATTTTATTAAAACTTGGTAAATTATAATAAGAATTAAATTATATATTATCTTAAAATATAATTATTGAATATATTTGCTTTTTGTTTTATAATTTTTAGATATTCACATTCCTTATTTCATCAATAGTTGATAAATCTAACATATAAATTGTTATAAAAATTAGGGTTATTGGATTTTAATACTCCCAACTTTTACCTATTGGCCGGAAATACTCCCTACTAAGGAAATGTTTACTAACACCCCCAACTTTCAACATACTTTTTTGTGGCACTCCCCGGTTAACGAAATTCAAACGGTGTTAATTTTTTGATGACGTGGCACTGAGTTTTCCACCTCACCTGCTGATTTGGCTTTTTCCCCCCTTTTTTGTTTTTTCTTTTACACACATGGCATCTTACAAACGAAGTCTTGAACCCTATGAACCCTAATTCGAATCGCTCCCAAATTCGTTCGATCATAGGGCTTTTGATCCTCACACTCCTACGGTTTCAATGATGTAATGTATACTTGGTTTGGTGTTCGTTTGATAGAGGTTCAAGATACGCAGAGAATCTTGATCGATTATCATCTTCCGATTAGTGAACTTAGGGTTTTTTTTTGTTTTGATTGCAGGCTTTGAAGGGGGGAATTCGAGAGAAAGTAGAGCTGGCGACTAAATTTGGGATCAAAAACGTAGGTGTGTGGGAGATTCGCGGCGATCCAGCGTATGTGAGGGCATCTTGTGAAGCTAGCCTACAGCGACTTGAAATTGATTGCATCGATCTGTATTATCAGCACAGGATTGACACTCGTGTGCCAATTGAAATCACAGTTATTCTTCAACTCCTTAAACGATCGTTGTTATAATATTCATAGCTTTTCTTGCGTATTTTGCTATGTTGACTGCAATCATGGTGCCAGTTTGCCATTTATCGCATTTTAGGGCTAGGTTAGGGTTATGAACACACGTTTAATGGAATTGATTTCGAATAACTCGTGATTAAGGATGTTAATGCTTTCGAATACCTTCCTAAACGACCGAGGATGAACTGTAATTTGGCTATAATCGTGTGGATTGCGATTCGGGTTAGAGGTGGGTCGAAACCGGGTCAAGGGGTACCGAATAGAGGAATCGGGTAAGGAAGAAATAGACTTTGGGTTAATTGCCATTCAGCCCCCCCATGTTTAGATATTTCTCAAATTTTATTTTTTTAAAGCTGAAAAATTAGTTTTACAATTTGGCAACATTGATCCCTCAAGTAAAATGGTAAGCCAAATCAACAGGTTAGGTGGAAAACTCAGTGCCACGTCATCAAAAAATTAACACCGTTTGAATTTCGTTAACCGGGGAGTGCCACAAGAAAGTATGTTGAAATTTGGGGGTGTTAGTAAACATTTCCTCAGTAGGGAGTATTTCCGGCCAATAGGTGAAAGTTGAGAGTATTAAAATCCAATAACCCTAAAAATTATTATTTATAACATGTTATAATTATTCAACCCTTGTAATACACGGGTTTTATAATGCTAGTGTATTATATAAGTCAATACAACTATACAAGGAAGATCAATACACATTCATCTCATAACCTATATTTCTTGCATAGATCAATATCGACATATAAGATCTACTTACACATACTACGTATCTTGTTCACAGTTACATGTAAACAGCGTATAGCTACATATGTTACGCATATGGTTTTTCTTAATTTATAACAAGTAATCGTTTTAAAAAAAAAATTAAAAAGCTAAATATAAATTGTAGGTCCTCAAACGGTTGTGTGTGTTTCTTTATCAAACAGAAATGAACGTTGTTATATATTCCAAACATGTTTTGACGATAGTATAAACACATGTTTTTTAACGCAGCATGAACCGTCAGGAATCCATTGTCCCTCAGCCCAACAAGAGAGGACACTCCTGTAAGGTTCACACACGAGTGTTTCCCTCTTCCCATCCAAACACCAAAATATCTGCAGGTCATAGAGTAGACCTTCCCTCGAGTGGATATGTTAAGAAGTTTACAGGAGTCTCCTTTTTAACAGAGATGCTTGCCCGAACATCCATAGAACATCTCTAACCAAATCAATCATGTATTTAAAACACTGGTAATTCATTGCAGTGTACCGCATTCTCGCCAAATGAATCAAAGCACACTATGTGACAAACTAAACATGGCTCGTCTCCTGCTAATAGAGGAATCATTAGCCAGTACTTTAGAATTGTCCGATATTCCAAAGCCAGCATATGGTGCCCTATTCCGTCAATGGGGACGACTCTCAGGAAATCCTGAGCATGAGGGACCCAGAGAAATTACAACACTATTCTTTGACGAGAGGATAAATTGGAATTCACTCCTAAATTCTGAACGATTCCACTAAATAAAGCACTCGTCAAGACATGTTGAGCACTAGGGGGCGATATCCTTATTAGTGGAACCACTACAATCGAAATCGGGAAGAGACAAAAGCATAATCAAATGATCCATCCCACACCCGTAATCAAAGTCTATCCCATCCGTACAACAATCTTGAAGGATGTGGTCATCGAGCACACAAAAGCATATGCGAATACATCCTCAGTTGAACATAAACCCAACCCCACAAAACGGGTCGAAAGTGATGCCAACCTCTACTGAAAATCTTCAAAAAAAGGTCATCCACAAACTACAATATTCTCAATCGCCCATCGAAGCCCCTTGTCAAAACAACATAAATATTTGCTCCACTATATTTAAAAATCAACGTTTATGATAAATCCTAAACATTAAAGATATTTAGTACAATTAATAAAGTTTAAGGAATAAATTTGCATGCTAAATAAAGTATAAAAGAGTTAAGTACATTTTTGTAATTTGCTCTAAATTTAATGATATGTTAAATTTTAATTAAATTATAATTAAAATATATAAAAGTGGCAATGATGGTATTATTTATATTAAACTAGAATTAAAATGAATGTATTACATGTGTCGAATAAACATAACAAGTTTAGTTTATCGGCTACTGTTGAAATAAATATCTAAAAGTTTAAAAACAAATAATAATAATAATAATAACAATAATAATAAAATTATATTTTAAAATAATATGTAATTTAAATGTTATTGTAGTTTATAAAGTTTTAGTAAATTAGTAATTATTAGAATAAGTAGATATATATTTTTTAATATTTAATTGTTAGAACTTGTTAGAATTTAGCAGAAGAAAGAAGCTTGAAACATATTTTAGATTTAACCAGGCATTCTCAAGCGTTGTCAAAGCCTTATGCAAAATTTAAATACGGGTCTCTTCTCTCACACATAATAGTTATGTTAAAACATTAAAACACTATATAACTAAAACCTAAATGAATCAATCAAGTAAACAAAATCTAAGTACACTTAAATGAATTAATCAATCAACTAATTAAGTACAACACTAAAATCTAAATGAATTAAATCAATCAAGTATTACTATAAAACAGTGCCTAACTAAGTAAAACCTAAATGAATGATGAGAGTATATCAAGTAAAATAGTAAAACAATATCTAACTAAAACCTAAATCAATTAATCAAGTAAAACTCTAAAACTCTTTAGGAATTAGGAAGTAGGAACTAAACCTGACCAGCTGATCATGAGTCCCTGGCTACTTGCCGAGTGTCGACTATCAAATGTAACACGTGAAATGCCCAAACTGGGGAAGTGCTCACTAAGCCATTGTCATCGATGGCCTTTAAGTAGGTCTATAAATGAACCGGACGAACACGAACACGAACACATTAACGAACATGAATTTTGTGTTCGTGTTCGTTTATTATGAAAATGAATATGTTCGTGTTCGTTTGTGCTCGTTTGTTAATAAATTAAACAAATTATTTATGAACATAAATGAACACAAACGAACTAAAATAAACGAACAAACATAAATGAACATTTTTTAACACTATTGAACAATCATAAACAAACATAAACACTATTGAACAAACATAAACGAACACAATTGAACAAGTATAAACGAACATAAACGACAAGTCTCTTAAATGTAAATACATATCATTCGTAAATTAGATAGTTAACCGAACAAAAAACAACATTACATAGTTACGAACATTAACGAACATAAATAAACGAACATAACCGAACCATTAATGAACAACATAAATAAACAAACACCATGTGTGTTCATGTTTGCTCCTTTATTAAATAAACGAACTTCTTGCCGAACAATTCAAGAACTGTTCGATTCGTTTACAGGCCTGCCTTTTAGGTTTAAGTGCTCCTTGCCGAGTGTACTATCAAACGTACAACGTCGTATAATTGGTGAGCACACCATTGTTAAGTTTTGTTTAGGTAAAAACTGCTTAAACAAGTCTTATCGTGTAACATACCTATTTTCTTAACCGACTTATTTTTCCTGGCTTTTTATTGACTTTTACAACATGCAATGAGAAATCGGTCCCCTGCCGTGGGTTTAAGTGTAAGAACTCGTCAATATAATAACTTAAGCTTCTAGCGTTTACTCGTACTTTTCTTTAAATATACATTCATCTTCCCCAACGATCAAAGCTTCATCAATGGCGGACAACAACATCATCATGTTCCCTTTCATGGCACAAGGCCATATCATCCCCTTCCTATCTTTATCCCTTCAATTGGAACAAAAGGGCTACCAAATCACCTTCGTCAACACCCCTCTTAACATCGCCAGTCTCCGCCGTGCTCTTCCGCCTTCCTCCGCCGTTCGCCTCTGTGAAATTCCCTTCAACCCCTCCGATCACGGCCTCCCTGAAAACGCGGAGAACACCGATTCACTCCCGCCGCATAAAATCTACGATCTTCTCGTCGCATCCACCGCCCTCAAACCTGCATTCAGAAACATAATCAAAGACCTCGTTTCCGCCGGAGCTCCGCCGCTTTGTGTGGTGGCGGATTTCTTCTTCGGGTGGTCGGCGGAGGTGTCGCATGATTTCGGGATCTTTCATGTGATCTTCAGTGGAGCCGGTGGGTTTGGATTAGCTTGTTACTTCTCTGCTTGGATCAACTTACCTCATAAAAATTCTACTTCCAGTGAGTTCACGTTGCCGGATTTTCCAGAAGCCGGTAAATTACAGTTGACCCAGTTGACTCCAAGTCTTCTAGCAGCCACCGGAGATGACCCTTGGTCGGAATTTCAAAAGAAGAATCTTCCGGCATGGGGCGATGCAGATGGGTTCTTGTTTAACACAATCGAAAAGCTAGATGAAGTTGGTCTGTCGTATTTTAGAAAAAAATTCCGGCTACCAGTGTGGGCAATCGGGCCGATAAACTCATCATTAAACGGCAATAAAAATTATTCCGGTAGAGAAGAATTGGTTCAATTTCTGAACTCAAAACCAGCATCATCTGTTTTGTATATTTCATTCGGATCACAAAACACAATAACCGCATCCCAAATGATGCAATTAGCAAAGGCATTAGATAAAAGCAACAAAAGCTTCATCTGGGTGGTCCGTCCGCCGCTAGGATTCGACACAAACGCCGAGTTCCGAGCAGATGAATGGTTGCCGGAAAACTTCATATCAAAAATTAAAAACGAAAACAGGGGTCTAATTGTGGAAAAATGGGCACCCCAAATGGAGATACTGTCACACGAATCTGTGGGGGGGTTTATGACTCACTGTGGGTGGAATTCGGTGCTGGAATCCCTCAGCCATGGTGTCCCGATGCTCGGGTGGCCGATGGCGGCGGAGCAGTTCTATAATGCGAAGATGATGGAGGAAATTGTGGAGGTGTGTGTGGAGGTGGCGCGAGGGACGAATTTTGATGTGAGATTTGAGGATTTGAAGGAGAAGATTGAGGAAGTGATGAGTGAAGATGGAAGAGGGAAGAAGATGAGGAAGAAAGCGTTTGAAATTGAGATGATGATCCAAGAAGCAACGAGAGATGAAGCAGGTTTCAGAGGGTCTTCTGTGGAAGCCATGGAAGAATTTCTTCAAGCTCCATTGTTGAAGAAGAAGATGGGTTTAGATTATAGCTTTTGAATTGATCAGCATCATTTACTTGTACCAAAAGCAGTACGATATCATACATATAATTAAAGATTTTTACTGCTGTGAAATCATATGTAATCAAAAAGAAGAAGTTGCTTAGTTATGTTATCCGGTTCAACCGGTCCAACCGGTTTGACCAATAACCAGGCGTCCGGTCTGACGTCTGGTTTGGTTATGTTAACATTGCTTATTTTACGTAGTGTTTTATATCTTTTGTCTTTAGACATGTGAAAAGTTAAAAAGAAAAAAAACCGTTTATCTTAACCATGCATACCAATATCCATATTAGGACAGTCCAAAAATGTCAAAGCTTGGGTTCGGCTTGTGGGTAAAAACTTGGATAAATCTCGTTTGTAACTAAACTGGCTTGTTTGTAATCGAGCCGAGTCCGAGCCAATGTTGGCTCGGCTCATTAATGCAACATGCAATACCAAAATATAAAAATATATGGTTACTTTTAATAACTATACTTTAATGTTATATTTATAATTATGTTAAAAAAAATTAAAAGTAAACATGGTTTGGAGCTCATTAGTCACAAACTAACGTTCTAAAATTTAAATTATGTAAAAAGAAACCAAAAACGAACCAACCTGAGCTAGATCGGTTAAACACAAGCTGAGTTTAAGCCAAGATTTCATGCTCGATTTGCAATACGAGCCGAGGGTAATCTAACCCTTGCTAACTTGCTATTTGCTAAGTTGCTATTAATGAAAACTAGGTTCTTCCCCCCGCGTGTTGCGGAGGGTTATCGCAATGCATTCCTGATAATGGGTATTATATATCATTTTCAGAAGTATAAGTTACATACCAATATCAAATCTCTCATCACGAACTATATACTAATTTTCCGCTAAAACATAAAATCATACAAAATCCATACAAATATGTTAAGAAAATAATAGAAAAAAATACTCACAAAATCCTTCTCACATGCAAACAATTGGTTGAATTAAAAAAATATATATAAATTTCTAAGCAAACATCAATTTTCAATGAGAACAAATAAATCACCGTAGCCTTCTCCGAACATCATCGAAACCCTAAAAAGAACCACATTTTTCACTATATATATATATTCATTGTTCATACTATTTATTAATATGAAAATAATAGAAAAAATACTCACAAAATCCTTCTCACCGACAACCAATTAGTTGAATTAAAAAAAACATAAATTTCTAAGCAAACATCGATTTTCAATGAGAACAAATAAATCACCGTAGCCTTCTCCGAACACCACCGAAACCCTAGAAAGAATCACATTTTTTCAATATATATTCATTGTTCATACTATTTAATACACACACTATTTCAATATAATATTAATATGTATACTATTCATTTAGGTTGCATTTTAATATATATATATATATATATATATATATATATATGTAGGTTTATTCATCTAGCGCGTTGCGGCGGGTTACAGTACACTTTCGAGAACATGTATTATATATCATTTACAGAATCATAAGTTACATAACAAAATCAAATATCTTATTGTGAACTAAGCTCTAAACCAACAAAAACCCAGATCTGTAAGCAAATATCTTAAATGTCTAAAAAATATCTCAAATTTAATACACTTATTTCTTTTTACTAATATATATAATACTAATTATTTAATGTACATATTATTATATATATTAATTATCAAAGATATTTTACCTCACAAAAAGAATATTCACTTTTCACCCCCTTTCTTCTACCTTATCCGTAATCCAGAGCATCAGACGCTTAATCCGCAGCTTGCTGAATCCTCCAGTGCAGGTGAGTCTCTTCCTTTGTTTCTGGTTTTCTTTTCAAAACTGGACGTATTTCTACACGTACGTAACTTGCTGATTGTACTTACTTTTTATTAGTTGGTTTAGTTCTACCGATGTTCAGTGTATTGTTGTAAAATGTTCAGGATTGTGGTTCATATCATATCATTGTTGTCATTGTCCTTTGTTCAGTGTGGTGTTAGCTAATTTCATTGTACTTGATTGAAACGAAGATTTTATCCGTATTTGCTATGAACTTCGTGTTATTAATTTTGACGGAACGGATTTGTAAATATGTTATTGCATGATTTCTGCTGCTGTTTATTGACTTATGCTATTATTTACAATCTCATATTCCGAATCATTGCTTTGGACCTTCAACTTGCATCAAATCAAATTGTTTTAAATGTTTTTGACTGAAATGGTGCACCGATAAGTATTAGTCGCAGAAATTTTCTTTTTATTAAATCAAAAAGGTGTACCAAGTTGGAATTGTAGTAATTTGATGTTATATTTTTATGAACACATATTGAAACTTTTGTGCGGAAAAATTTGCAATATTTTTAAAAATTTGTGCTTATGACGAACATAGTGATTTATGGTCTGTTTGGTCTTCTTCACACTCGAATCGTCCTGCTAGATGCGATTAGGGTTTCGTTTGATTCTTCTTTATAGAGTTTTGTTGATTTATGCTATTGAAAAATGATTATACCTGATGACTTCATTATCGCGCTCAACCTCGCTAACTTCAGCGTAAAAGTTCTTGAGGAGGAGATCGTCATAGATTGACGCTGTATGTCACCTTGATTTTCAAGATTGGAGGTTGAGATCAATAGTTGTCTTCTCTTTTCGTCCTGCTTCTTGCACCACTCTACCCTATTGCTTGGTCAAATTCACACTGGCTAACACCTCTAATGGTGGTCGCCAGCGGTATCTAAAGAGATTAGAGAGTTAGCACTCCTTTCGATTTTGGTTTATCGTAAAAGGTATATTCTTTTAATGCTTGAACGATGAATTGCCAGTACTTCACGATTTATGTGTAGCGGGATCAAATTGAATAAGATTAAGTATGTGGATGTTGATTGATTTACCTTTTGATTTCTTTATGTGCATGTTGTGAATCATTTTGCTCTTTGAAAAGTGGGTTAAAAAATTAAATTAATTATGCATGATGATTGGTTCATGGGTTTTTTTTAATCTTTTTTGCAGTCTTTGATGCCCAAAAATTTAGGTGCTATTGATTTGGATTTTTTGTGTAAAAAAACCAAAGTGATCTAATTTGTGCATGTAGATAGCTCTGGTTTTGTTTGTCTATCTTCTTTGTAGATTTTTCTTTTTCTTTGAGTGGCTTTCTTTTTCGTTTACTTTATGCTTTCATCTTCCCTTGCTAACGTTATGTGTTTCATTGTTTGTGGGATTGTGTACTTTGATTTTCATATAATGATTGTGGTTAGTTTATCAGTTCCATTGAATATGTTTGAACAACTTTGATGCCTTGGATTTTAATGAATGTGATTGCTTATAGTACTCGAGTTTAGATTCAGGAGAATTGAAATGTATTTTTGTAAGCTGCTAAAGTTTGAATTGTTGTGTTTTGTGTAAAGCATTTGATGTTAATGTGTTACTGTAGTTTAAATGTAGTGTGTTTAGACTATGCTTGCTTATCTTTTTATGTGATTAATGAGAGTCTTTTTTGCACTTTGTTGGTGTTCATTCTCTTTCATTCTCCTGTTACATGTTGCATGCTTGGTAAGTCCTCTTCTTTGCTTTATTTCTATTGTTTGTTGAGGTGTGTATGATGATGTTCCAATAATGATTATGTCTGCTTTATCAGTTCTATTGAATATGTTTGAAGAATTTTGATGCTTGAATTTTAATGAATGTAATTGTTTGTACTTACAGTTTAGGTTTGTTAAACTTAAATGTATTATGTATTCAACTTCATAGTGTAACAACTAACAGGATGATAGATCTGTTGCCAAGACACAGGGCAACACGATTTAAATGGTTTCAAAATCAGTCCAAATATCTTGAACCCTTTCAAAATGGGAATGCCATTACCCCAACTAATATTTAGAAGAAAAATAATAATCGTTTTGCTTTATGTTAAATAAATTTGCTTGGCTTTTGTTGTTTTGAGATATATTAAGTTCTTCTGACTATAACAAAATAATGTTTATAACAAAGTTCATTTAGGAATCACTTGCATAATTGGGTAATGGTTGTTAATGGCATTCCCTATAAGCCTCTAAATCCCATGAATAATGAATGAACTATGAATACATGTTTGGGGTTTTAGGAAAGATCATAATATGTTGCTTCATGCCCATTGGATACATACTCAATGAATTCATCTACAGGAGGATATAGCTATCACATATTGCTAGACTATTTTCTGTAAAGGATTATAAAACTTTTAAATAGGAAAAAGAAAAAGGAAAACCATGATATATGTATAATTGGTTCAACCTTATTTCCCATTATATCTATTTTCTTCCTGCTACTTGATCACCTCCTAATCTGTTTCAGAGAGTGATATCTCACTAACCCGTAAGAACATTTTTAGTTTTATGTATGACTGGCTATAATATTCGTATTAAACCAATCTGCAGACTGGTTATAACTTCTTAAACTACTATTATTTTAAATTTGAAATCATCTTATAACTTTTATGATCAAACTATAGCATTGTGGTGTCGTAATTTTATTTGCGTTTAGGATACGTAATTGCATCATGTTTATTTTTATATACGGCTATCTTTAGAATACTACGCTTACCAGCGTTTTAGGTATTTGCATCAGAATACTACTACCACTTGCGTTTTTGATCTTTTGAACTCAATGCATGTCTTTATCAAAGAAAAAAATTAATACCTTTGAACTCAGAGGTTGACCATTTGATCAATTATTTGTTGAAATACTTAATAGTACTTTTGAATTAAATGATTTTACTGACTTTATACCTAAGTATACAGGTTAGGTTATAAAAGTTTGATCTTTTTGTGGCTAAAGTTCTGGTAACATTTGTCGTCAAAATTGAAAATTTGAGCCTCCATTAACAGATGCTTTTAACCGTGACTGATACATTGTTATGGTCTGGCTGGTCAAATTTTTTTTGGTCAATTTGAGGCTGTCAAATTGCAAGTTTGGCTTAAAAAATGCAACTAATTTGTTTCTTACCTGGTCCTCTTTTTTTTTTAACTACTTTTTTTTACCTTCAGCCTGAGACGTTCTAAGTTTAACTTAAAAAAACCTTAAAATAATCTCTTTTAGGGAGTGCAAGTTGTTTTTCAACGAATTCTGTTAATTTTTGTTGGTCTATTGTAGTTGGTCCTCTTAGGTGCTTCTTTTCTTTTTCTTTTTCTTTTTTTTTATATTGAAGGTTATCTATACATTTCATATGAGGAGAAAAAAATGAATCTCTTTTAACTCAAAAGTTGAGTTGTTCCTTTTTTGGTAGTAATTTGACCAATTATTTGTTGAAATACTTGCAATAGTTACGTATTATATGATTTCATTGACTTTATGACTAACTCATACGGGTTAGGATATAAAAGTTTGACCTTTCGTGATTAAAAATCTGGTAATATTTGTCATCAAAACTGAAAACTTGGCCCTCCATTAACGGAACCTTTTAACCGTGACTGATACATTGTTATGGTATGCCTACTTAATTTTTTTTTTTATCAATTTAAGGCTGCGAAATTGTATGTTTGCCTTAAAAAACTGCAGGTAATTTGTTTCTTGGTTGGTCTTCATCATAACTTATCAAAGTAGACCCCGAATCTTTCTCCATACACTACTTACAAACCTTTAATGATGGATATCTCAAAATAACCAGCTTTACATATAAAGACAACCAGTGTACAGTAGCAAACACTATTTAGGTTTAGATTGGTTAACGTTAATTTTTTTGCTGTTATGTTGTAGTTGATTTTATAACCATTTCGTTTTCACTTTAAACTTTCTTAGATTTTAAGTTCTAGGATAATTAGCTCATTTTGTTTACATATTATGTAATAATATTAATTATATCTAAATTGTTTGATCATGTTCAACATCTTCACATTTCTGCAGGTTTCTTGAGCCTTTGGAAGTTTGCTATTTACCTACAAAAAAAGGAAAAAAAAGGTCCAGTAATTTTTTCTTGCTTTACTTTCGTTAGGATTGACTCAGAACATGCTTACTTTCGTTAGTATTGACTCAGAACATGCGATTATGATTTTATTTCATGTTATTTACTTACTTTACCATGACCGTTTTCGGAAAAAAAAATCATCTTTTAGGTTTCTTATTGTGTTCCATTGTCACTTGATTTCTTAGAAAAAACTTGAAAATAGCTGATCAACCACTAGAAACTTTGGTGCTTTATCCCTTGCTACAAGATTTAGTTATTTGAAGTATGTGTCATGTTTCGTAATATTCAATGGATGTTACCAAGTGTGGGAGAAATGTATGTAGTTACGGTATTTAACGTTTTCAGATCTGCTGTGTTGATAGTTTGAAACCACACATTTGTTTATCTAAATACACCTCTTACAAGGATTGATGATATAGTTGTGAAGGTTAAACTTAGGTTCACTGTGTCTGCTAAACCGAACCCCTTTTATATACGGTATAGATTGACAAATCCAATTCTAGATGTGGAGCTAACGGTGCTTTATATCAGCGATAAAATTTGCACCCTTGAATTTAACATCTATAGTCCACTTTATTAATAACCATTTACAATAAACTCAGGATTTCATTCATAAATATAACTTTAGGCGTTCTAGGACAAAAGTTTGAATGTTTGTTTAGAAGCGAGTGTCACTTAAAAGTACCAGAATCATATACTCAATTAACTGCAGCTACATACTGGGTTTCTTCTTACCTGCTTGGGTATTTCAGTTAGGATTGCAGGCAACTTTGTTTTCAGAAAATATACTCTTAGGCATTCATGGTACTGTTACATATCAGGTTGTTTAGTATTTTAATTTGTTTCTGATCTTATCATTTTGCTTGTCATAAAAACAAAATAGACTAAATATTTATTGTAATGATATGATTACAAAGTAAACTGATTTTGTAGTAGTCTAACTATATAAAAAATATCAATTTGGACCATTTACCCTATTTCTTAATATGTGCTTATCTTCTTTGGACTAATATATAATAAAACTTAGGCCACAAGGGTACCTATAACTAATTTTTAGCAAATCGCCACAATATTTCTTGACCCATATACCAGCGATTAATTTGACAAATCTAATGTAGGTGGCACAAGGATAAGACACAGATAAGATACCATTAAAATGCATAATTTTTGTAGTTAGTCTGAATTCATAAAATATGTTGGAAACGCCTAAAAATATTAATGCCTATCAGATAAATAACTAATATAGTAACATGCTTATAATCTTTTCAAAATTTATAACCGCAAGTGGTAGTTGTAAGCACTGCAACAATTGTTTCAAGAAGAAACCCACCTAATAAAGTAAAACATATATAGTTAATAGACTAACAACATAGTTAGCTAAATACTTAATAACATAATTAAGTAAACTTAAAAAAAATACATAAGCAGACGGTTCTTGGATAAGGGACGTACAAGAAAATATGTTTCATTACATGGATTTACTTATAACATGATACGTTTAACATTAGTAAATGTATTTATGCTTATTTACTTTATTTTTCAGCAGTTTGTCCATTGTCTGCTTCCTTTCTGTATTTAAGTTGTCTTCATTTAAGGTTAGTTCTTTGTTACTAAATGTCGTCTTATTTTTATGGAATGTTGGTAACGTATGATGTTTGTTTTGCTCTTTTTTGTTTGGTTGTAGCTGCTTGGTGTTTTTATGTATAGTAGTCTGCTATAATTTTCGCTGGATCGTTTGTTCATATGCTTTCACTATGTCGAAAAGAAAAAGATATCATAGTGAATACAGCACATCTTCACATCTTGCGTTAGTATCGAACAACAACAATGAATTCTGTCAATCGGCTGCACAACGATCCAATCGTTCGGCTTTTTTACGTAAATCTATGTTAAACAGGTCGTTTTATCTTGATCTAGGTGATTGTGATAGGGTATGTCAGTTTTGTAACGCTTTATTTTGGTATGAAGAGCGCGTTATTGCTTCCTCATCTAACCACTGTCCTACATACAATCATTGTTGTAAAGGTGGTAGTGTCACTCTTCCATATCGTCAGCAATACAATGATAGTGTCGTACACCTATTTGAACGAAATGATTTTATGGATAATATCAGGGCTTATAATTCTATGTTTTCGATGACCTCTTTCGGTGCTAAGATTGACAGATCTGTTAATGATGGTAATGGACCGTACGTTTTTAAGATCGAAGGTCAGATCCACCATTGGCTAGGTACGTTGTGTCCAGACCCTAACCAAAATCCACGTTTCTTGCAAATGTACATATACGATATAGATAACGAGTTGCGTAATAGAATGCGTGCTTTTTCCTCCGACACACGATCAGCTCTTGACCCTGCCATTGTCAGCTTTCTTATAAACACCTTGGAGAGACACAATGAGCTGGTTAAGCTTTTCCGAACAGCCAGAGATCTATGCTCTACAACCGAAGTGCCCACTTTTAATATATGTCTATTTGCATCTAATCATGTCCAACAATATGATACACCATCTGTTGGTTGTATAGGTGCAATTGTGTCAGATAATGATCCAATGTGTACCAACTTTGACATTGTTATTCGACACAGAAACGGTAGACCCCAACGTATAAACAAACTTCATCCAATATACATGTCTTTGCAATACCCACTCCTTTTCATCTATGGTGAAAGCGGTTGGTCACCTGCATTACAGTTACGTGCTTCCCCTGGCTCCCGTGAACGGAAAATGACCATGAACATGTACTACAGTTATCTTTTGCATGACCGTTTGAATTTGTACACGTTACTATTAAGAGGCGGTCGTCTTCTACAACAATTCATTGTTGACGCATACGTATGTATTGAAGAAAGCCGTCTGGACTATATAAGAACGAATCAAAGCACATTGCGTTGTGAATTCCTACAAGGCATTCACGATGCTGTGAGGCAAGGTGATACTGAAGGCCGTGATATCGGGAGACGTGTACTGTTACCTTCATCTTTTGTTGGCGGCCCAAGATATATGTACAAACACTATCAGGATGCGCTTGCTATATGCCGAGTTCATGGCAATCCGCAATACTTTATTACTTTCACATGTAATGTTAAATGGCCTGAGTTTGAAAGATATTTTCAGCGTTTCCCATCACTTAATGTACAAGATCGACCAGACATCATTGCACGTGTCTTTCAAATGAAAGTGAAGTCTTTTATGACTTTCCTCAAGGTCAGAAGGCCTTTCGGCGAAGTTGCTGCGGGTATTTACCCAAAAAAATTACATTCTAGCTTCTTAACACCCTTTACATTTCTTTATTAATGGAATTTGTCTTATTTCAGATCTATATACCATTGAGTTTCAAAAAAGGGGCCTTCCACATTGCCATATCCTTTTGTGGGTAACATCACAATATAGGATAAACGATGCCCTTGATGTAGACAAATACATTTCTGCTGAGATACCGGATGTTTCAGAACAACCTCAACTCTACAAGGCAGTTGTAGACCTCATGATCCACGGCCCCTGTGGTTTGGTTTACCCAAATTCAGTGTGTATGTCATCAGGATCGTGTAAGAAAGGCTTTCCAAAACCTTATCAGGAGTACACTTTCTTTGATACAGATGGGCGTGTCCACTACAAAAGACAATCATCCGGGTTTTCTGTTGTAAAGAATGGAGTAAAGTTAGACAATGGATACGTTGTCCCATATAACCCAACATTGTCCTTGCATTTCAATGCTCACATTAATGTTGAATACTGTGGTTGGAGCATGCTAATCAAGTATCTATTCAAATACATATCAAAGGGAGCTGATCGTATTCGGTACACCATCTCCACATCTCCTACTATCACTGAAAACATACAAAATAACAGTCCAACACAAATAAACGAAATACAAGATTTTCTTGATGCAAGATTCATTTGCCCGCATGAGGCGTCGTGGAGGATGCTTAACTTTCTTATTCATGATAGAAACCCTGCTGTACAAGTTCTAAGTGTCCACTTAGAAAATATGCAGAATGTGACATTCAGAGATAATGATCAACTTCAAAACGTAGTGTCAAACAATTTTGCCAGGCGAACAACGTTAACCGAATGGTTACGTAATAATCACTTTGATGAAACCGGTAGGCATTTACGTTACATCGACTATCTATCTGAATACCGATGGGACAATGTAGGAAAGTATTGGATTCGGCGAACATCAAATAAAACCCCTGCTATTGCCCGGCTGATATACTTACACCCAAGCACCGGAGAGCCGTTTTACTTAAGGATGTTGTTAAGTCATCAGAAAGGTTGCCAATCGTTTGCATGTATAAGGACGGTTAATGGTCGGTTACACAATACGTACAGAGGTGCATGTGAATCTCTAGGCTTACTTGGAAATGATATGGAATGGTCAGACACGATTAATGAAGCATCAAATTGGGCCACCTCAAAAGATTTACGTTCATTGTTTACTCAAATTTTGTTGCATTGTGAAATATCAAACCCTTTTGACTTATGGAACAACAACTGGAGAAAGATGTCAGATGATGGTGTGCGTAACCATGGAATAGTGAACGAAGATGAGTTGCGAGAATATGTACTATATGAACTGGAACTATTGCTTCGCTCAGGAACATCGCCTTCTTCTTTGAAAGATTTCGGAATACCCATGCCAAGACCTGATATGTTGCAAAGATTAAAAAACAGATTACTTTTGGAAGAAAAGAACTACGATCTAAAGCTATTGTCAATTGAGCATGAAACCTCACTCGGAAAACTCAATCCTTTACAACGTATAATCTATGAACACGTGCTACAAACGATCGCATCCAATAAGCAAGTATTGATTTTTGTTTACGGTCATGGAGGAACCGGCAAAACTTTCTTATGGACAACCATCATTTCAGCATTTCGTTCTAAGGGAAAAATTGTGTTGCCTGTAGCTTCTTCAGGTATAGCGTCATTGCTCTTGCCGTCTGGCCGAACTGCTCATTCAAGATTTAAGTTACGGTTAGACATGACGGAGGAGTCGCTTTGTTACATCAAGAAAAACACACATCTTAGTCAACTGATATCTGAAACGTCTCTCATTATCTGGGACGAAGCACCGATGAATGATCGTAAATGTTTTGAATCACTAGACAGATCCTTGAAAGACGTGCTCGGCACCCGATAAACCATTTGGTGGCAAGTCGGTGTTACTTGGCGGCGACTTTAGACAAACCCTTCCAATAATACCAAAAGCTTCAAAGGAAACAATATTAGCATCATCATTACCAAGATCTTATTTATGGCAATACTTCACAATGTACAAGTTGACAGAGAACATGAGACTTCAAAGACCAAACCTTAGCATCCAAGACAAAATCATGATCAGCTCCTTTTCATCATGGTTAGTGGCTATAGGTGACGGTACAATTGGAACAAAAGAAGACAAAGATTCAAGCGACACAAGATACATCCAGATTCCAGAAAAGCACTTAATACCCTTCAAAGAAGATTCATTGATGACACTTATTCATTTCATATATGACAATGATACATTGCAACATCCGACTCCCAGCATACTTTGCGGAAAAGCGATCATATGCCCTACGAATGAAGATGTAGAGGACATAAACTCTATGATTATCAAGATCGCACCTGGTGCATCAGTGACATATGCTAGCACTGACAGTATAATCCCTCTTTCTGGAAACCAAGGCGACATTGAGGTTCTCTATCCACCTGAATATTTAAACCTCCTAAATGTCAGCGGCCTACCACCACATTCATTGGAGCTTAAAGTGAACGCACCTGTAATGCTACTCAGAAATCTTAATCCAAAAGACGGGTTGTGTAATGGGACAAGGTTGATAATTACGCAACTTTTACCAAGAATAATTGAGGCACGCATAATGACAGGGAAGATAAGTCTCACTTACAAAGACAAGGAATTACCCTTTGAGCTCAAAAGAAGACAATTTCCAATAAGACTATGTTATGCTATGACAATTAACAAAAGCCAAGGCCAGTCACTTGACAAGGTAGGAGTATACCTACCAAAACCCGTATTCAGTCACGGGCAGCTATACGTTGCGTTATCTCGAGCTACTACACCGGAGGCACTAAAAATTCTTATCGTTCCCAATGAAAGTAACAATCCACATACAACTAAAAATATAGTTTACTCTGACTTTATTTCTGCTATAGATAATACGTAGGACTGACGTTTTCTATGTATATATATATATATATGCATGTATCGTTATTATAGCTGTAAACACAATCGTTCTCACTATAGACCAGTACGTTTTTTCAATTACTATGATCACTTGCATAACTCTGCTGTAACTATTACACTAACTATAAAATTTCCACATACATTGTCCAGCTATCAAACAAGTCAACATCATGCAAGCCGTTCGCCTTAGCGAACTAAAAAGTCAACAAAGACCGGTTCCACTGCAAATCCGAGTTCTAAAAAAATGGAGATTGTCAGGGACCAAGGAAGAAATATGCTATCTGTTTGTTGACAAACATGTAACTTTCATGATATTACAATATTTTAATTTATATTACATTTGCTATAACTCATCTAACATGTCATCTAATGCAGGGTGACGGTATAGAAGCTACGATAGACGTAGATCCAAAAAACTACTATGAGCCTGCCATTGTAGTTCTGTCATGCTACAAACTAACAAAATACGTCCTGGTTGAAAACAGAAACTTCCATCCCATACTAAATCACCATGCATCTATCAAGCTTGGAAAAAAGGCCTACTTTGAACCGTTTTCTGATGAACACATACCACACTATTTCTTCCAGTTTGCATCATATGATGACCTAAATGACCGTATGAGGCCGCCACAACTTCTGACAGGTATATCTATACGTAAACCAATATCTCTTACTTAAATAACATTCACTTGCCTATAAAATAAAAATGACAACACTAACTTGCCCATGTCAAACAAAAAATAAGGCTGTTTGAAAGTTACACAACATCACTATAATCTACCTAATTAACCTATTTATCAAAATTATATATCGTATTGAAACCAATCAAACTTTACATCCTTAAAACTAATATAATTAGAACTTAAAGAAATAAAAAGAAAACCCTAAATCTACAGTTATTGACCATCCATATAAAATTATAAAAAATGGCATCAGAACTAAAAAAACAAACTAAAAAACTACAACGCAAAATTCAACACATGTTTGGTATTATTCATCCACGGACTTATTAGTTGACAACATCAACAGATTTCATTGGTGTAGTCGAGAAAAACTTCGAAAGGTTCACACCCACTGCAAAACAGCTCCGGAAAGTTGACCTCAGAGATGCCAGGTAAAATAATGTCATTACTACCCAAAATTTATACTTAGCAAATTTCACACAAATTTGATATGTTACACAGCAACAATCATGTTCAAATAACTTTATGGCCATCCAAAAGACATCTAATAGGAGACGATGTCAACTGTGGAGATATCGTAGCAATCACTTCTGCCCTGGTCACTCAATACGGTGGTAAGTATCCATAATTTTCACACAATTGAATTTGTTGTTTCCCAAATTGATTATTGTTTGCCTTTTAATTTGGTAATGCTCTTTCGATATAAAGGTTCATAGTAAGCATGTTATCATCATCTTAGAATTTACTGTTTGCCTTCTATTTAATTATTAATAATGTTTCTTAGAGTTTGTGATTGAGGTACTTATTTCATAACTGAGCTGCTCTCATTAGAAAAAATATTATAGGTCATCAGCCTTCCACTTGCCACAGTCTTTTTGAAATTCAATTCAACTGTACGTAACTACTCTGTTTTCTACATGTTTTCTACTTACATAGATTAACATAATCTTATGCTTTTTGCCATGCCCTCGTAGGGCATGTTTCATTTTGGAAAATAACAATTTGTAGTTATCAATCTTATCCATATGTTTATCATTCTCCTTCAAATTTCACTTTAGACCAAATTTAACTGTCGTTTCTTTATCCTACATTTTTTTATCATTGATGTTTTTTTTCCTATATTGGTTTTTGAGAGTTGATTTTTCTTTGTTTGGTATTTAGTTATGTGGCTATATGATGAAACAGTTTCTTAGATGTTCGGTTTTACTTATCTTAACTTGGTTCTTTTTAGATGGATCAGATCATAATGTCGGGGGTTTTTCATGGACTTTCTTATTAACTATTAAAGATGTTATTGATTTATAGTTTTATTGCTCGAAGATCTTTTTTTTTCTTGATGCATCTATAGCAACAAAATGCTCGGAAGTTATACATAAATTAACGTGTGGGGTAACCATATACAATATTACTTGGATAATAAGCTCCATATGCAAACTTACTTAACTATTCAACTCTATTTTTAACCACACCATTCATTTATGTTTTTTTCTTTAATTATCGACCAGACTTAAAACAGCTGGAATCCACATACCCCACAGAGGTATTCGTAAACCCAAAATTCGATGGAATCCAACAACACATCCAAAGGTATCTTTTTTCACTTCTATTAATTAAACCCCTAATGCAGTTAAAATACAAACCTGTGAAAACACTGCAGACTAAAGGATATCACTGTTCAAGCAATACAATCTGTGACAAAAGACACAGTCACAATTAGACACATTCTTGACCAACTTTCAACTGGAAAAAAGGTAATCATCAAACAACAATAAAATAACAAAATATTACTAATTAATTCAGAACTACAACAAAGGTAACATCATAACTATTGCAGTCAGCTTTCACATGTGTTGCACACATCAAGGAGATACAAAACTACCGAAAATGGTTCTATGCCACGTGCTCCGTCTGTAACAACAAACTATACAAGGAAGTTGGAGAAACTTCGTATTATGTTTGCACAAACGATGAACAAATGCAGCCAAAATTCATGTAAGTACATAATCTTTATATAAATTAAACCATAAATTTTTTTTTTCTTTACTCTAAAGTGTCATGCATAATACAGGTATTGCGTAAATGCTTCAATCACAGACGAAACAGCAACAACAAATGTGATTTTCTTCGACCAAGTGATGACAGAGTTGCTAGGTACAACATGCGAGGACATGGTTGTCATACAAGGATACGATGACCCTAAAATACCACCCCCTTAGATGATCGCAAAAGTCGGAAGACGTATGACGTTCGAACTGACTGTTATTGCCGATCGATCAATACGGATAGACAAAGCAACTGAAGCACATGAAACCTCATCATCAAAGCCTCTGACACCCCAGACAGAAAAACTTGACCTAACACCGTCAACACCAAACCCGAAACCCCAGCCTAAAAAAAGAGGAACAGATGAACCGCAAGGTAAACACACAAACACTCACTCTATCTTCACATCCTATCATAGAAACTAATATTTTTTCTGACACAGCTGCTCGTGTCAAGAAGCAGAAGAATTGAATCACCAAAGCAATGATAACATAGTTTTTGGTAAGCATAAAAAGTAAACACTATATTACATATAGAATTAATTTAAAACGTATCAATTTATGCAATTATGATTAACAATTATAATTTCCTTTGAAACAAAGTTGATAACATACGAATATATAAAGAGATTATGTACTATGAACTATGCCATATGTTACTGACGTTGATATTTGACTTATAGGAAGTCAACTATGAAGGCTAAAGATCTATTAGGTGGAACATCGTCTAAATCTAGGTATGAATACCAACTAAATTTATGCTATCAAATGAATATTTTACATTCTGCAACGACCTACCCATAGGTAAACAAAGAACCATCTTGATATCTTGCAACTTTGTACCAATTACATTAAATTAAGATATTGTTTTCTTCATTTATTTTATCATTCTATGCATCCACGCCTAACCAATTTACATACTAACCTTTAATACGATCTACGCAGGAATGAACCTACAACTCATTTCGACATGCGGACAAGTAAATAATGAACTTTCCATTTTGATATGATCCATGCAAGAAAGGCCATACAAGCTCCGTTTAAGACGATGTACTTTTGTAAATCATGAAGCTAACACCTTACCAGTATGCTTTGTATATAAACTGTGACCAAATATAACATAACCTGGATGTATTAAGCCTTCAATACTTTAAATGACTTCATCATGTTTTTAACTGTTACTTGCCTTTTCTAATACTCGCTGTTCTTTAATGTTTTCTCTTATTCTCTTCCCTTATATAATCATTTCAATTTGGGGGAAGAACTGTTGTAATGGAGTTGAAGTTTGAAGAAGATCAAGGTGAGTTTAAAAGTTGTACAAATGAGGAGGAACTTGACAGGGAACAAATAATCAAACAAGCCATTGGAGTGGTGATGGAAAGAACTAACAACATTTGAATGCTTTTCAATGGTGTATCATTTGCAGATCCTCTGAGGCCATTGGGGTGGTGATTGAAAGAACTAAGAAGATTCCTGTGATCCAAGTGTAGAAAAGGCTTAATTTTTTGTAGATAAATCAATTGATTATTTGGCTTTAATGGATGGTATAACTGAAGCGGCACAAAAATAACATCAAAAGAGTATTAGCATTCACTGATTCCACAACCTTATTTGATCAGGTAATAAAGTTAGTCCAAATTTTTATTTAGATTTTCCTATTATAATGTGCCATTTATAGCACTACATGTGTATCTGTATATACCCAGCATGATTCCACTTGCGTTCTTGATTCTAAAGATATGATTTTTTGGGTGTTTACACCGAGGAAACACTAACAATCCACTTCTCATGGCATTGAAGCAAAGAATACTAGAACATGTTGAAAATCTTGAACATTTTGTTCTAAAATGTTCCAAATTTAGCAAACTACTTATTTCTTTAAATTTGGTTCATCTGAGGTGTGATTTTACAGGGTTCAACGTGATGTGATCGAATAAGGTGACTGTTGATTTGGGCTTGCTCCCTTAATCTCTTTAAGGTAATACAATCTTAAGGTAACTTCAACACTTCAATTTCCATTATCTTTCATGTATATATTTTAATCAGGTAATGCAAACACAATACCACATTTCACTGTTGAATTAACGTTGCAACATGTCAATTTACTTGTAATGCATTTAAATTGCCTTTTATGTGAATTTAAACAAGTGATTGTTGCAATCAGATTATGCAAGCAGAAATTGCCATATAGATTAGGAAGATAGCTCGTATTTTGTAGATAAATGGTGCAATTTTGCGCTAAATCAGTTGTTTATGCTAATGATGATGATATTTTTAGCTTTTTCCAGATTTACATGTTCAAATACGATAGTGTTCATGGTCAATATAAGGGTGTGAAATCAAAGCAAAGGATTCAAAGACTCTTCTCTTTTGTGATAAAGCTGTTAGCGTTTTCGGCATGGACTGAGTTTGTTTTATCATCATTGCAGCTCACCAAATATGAAACTGAATCATATGAATAATCTTTAATCAATTTGCAGGAATCCTAAGGAAATCCCATGGGGCGAAGCTGGAGCTGAATTTGTTGTTGAATCAACTGGTGTTTTCACTTTTCTTTTCTTTTTTTGCCTTAGTAGGTTACTTGAAACCAATGAAAGAGTCATTCTCAGTGGCAATTTTATTATGCAACGATAATTCGTTTCTTTTCTGCTAACACCTGCAGAAGAGCCATAAATATAGTGACAAAAATTTACCGGGTAGTAACTAAATTTAATTTTTAATCCAACTTTATTCAAGTAGGATGGAATTGACATGAGGTTCTGATAATTGCATATTATGAGATGGCTCACGTAACACCTATTTGTTAGTGTGTCAATTGTACGCATCACATTTTTTACATGCGAATCCTAATATTATCAATATTTTTCCTATAATTCGTCGTTTACATCGACATATATCGGTTCAGTGTATCGGACCCGCCGCAACGCGTGGGGTCCTAATTCCTAGTTATTATATAATACATATATATGATATTTAATATATATAATAAGCTGTGGGACCCACAAACTAAAATATATATATATAAATACTATTTCTTTTCATCAACTTTAATTATATATATATATATATATATATAGAGAGAAAAACTATAACAATTCGTACGACTTTGACTTTTGGTTAATGTTTGGGTCAAAATTCAAAAGTCAATCGAGATAGATGGGTCAAACAATTCTGCGGAGATTTTGAGGAGCCGTGTCCAAACTGTTTTCTAAACGTTATTTCAATATAAATCTGGGTTGTTCTCTATAAAATATGTTCGTCATAAGACTACCAACATTAGTGGCATAATATAACCCAACCTTTATTAAAAAAATAAAGTTTCTCTCTTCTATCTACATAACCAGTGCCGTCTCTAAGAAATTAGGTGTCCTGTGCGAATGTTAAAAATGGGCCCTATGTGCGCGCGCACACACGTACAATTTGACGATAATTAAAACAACAGGAAAAACAATATAAACAATATTGTTTTAGCAAAATGATGCGTTTCAATGTTTCAAATAACGAAATAAAACGTGACATTCTTCTAACATTTTTTGATGCAAACTTGTTGATTAAATCTCCATAATCCACATTGTCTAGTATCTCATTCTCAATAGTATAATTGTCAATTCATTAAGTCTTTCTTAAGACATTATCGATCGTAAGTATGCCTTCAACAATTTCAATTTTGAAAAATTTCTTTCTGCATATGCTACATTTACAGGAATAGTCAACAAGATTATATATGCAATTGATGCATTTGAAAAACAATCGACTTGCTTCAAATATTTTAAGTATGTATAATTAAAAATTGAATTGTTATATTTGTTTGTTGTAAAATAAATTTAAATATATATAATGTATACAATTTTTTAAAAAATTAGGGCCCTCTAAAAAATTGGGCCCTGTGCGGTCGCACCTTCCGCGCATGCTCTAAGACCCCCTTGTACATAACCCAACCTAAATTAAATTTTCACACATATTAACAACCCAACTCAAGTTTTATTAATATATTTATTATCTAAATATGACTTATAATTGTTTTAAAATATTAAAAAATTAATTTATCTAAAAAAATACTTATTATTTTTCTAAATGGTTATAAACCGACAAGTTGTATTTTTTTTAGAAAAATGTTAAAAAAAACTCTTTTTTTGAAAATCACGATGTTTTTAATAAAATTTATACCGGTATGTTCACAAAAAAATAAATAAACAAGATTATGTGATTATTTTTTTAAAAAGAGTTAAATTATATAAGTTATTAAATAAAAATTAAATTGGATTTAAAATTAATTGAAAAAGTAATGTTGTGACTTGAGTTGGTGTAGTGACTTGGGTTGGGGAGTTGAGTTGGAGAAAATGGATTTTTTCTATTTTTTATTTACAAAATTGGCAACCAACCCAAGCTTTGGGTCACCAATACGGCAATACACATAGTCTAAAAGTACCTTCTCTTTAATAACTACCTTAGAAAATTTTGTTAAATAAGGAAAATTTAAATAATACAAATTTTTAACGATATCCTCTTACTAATTTTTTTACATATTTACATAATTTAAAATAAATTACATATTTCCTCTTTATAGAAAAAATGTAATTAATTTTTTATTTGAAAGTAAAAATGTGTTTTATTAAGAATAAATAAGAAATTAACTTTTTTAACTGCGTAAATATATAATAAATGATCTTAGCAAGTGAAAATTTGTAAATGCCCTCAATAATAATTTATAATCTATATCTATATCTATATCTATATCCATACTATATAATAAATAAAGGTTTTGGTGGGACACTTGTCAACATTATAAGCCACTTAAAGATTGTTTTTCCCTCCCCTCTCTCATAATAAATATTTTTATGTCATGTTTTTATTAAATTTTGATTTTTTAATCTTCTCTCTCCTATTAAATATTAATGATTTTATTTTAACTTAATAAATAATATGATTAAATTATGAATCAATTTTTTATTTTTTTATAAAACGTCTTGGAAAAATATGTATTATGTTATTTTAAACAAATAATTATAAAATTCAAATATTTAACATGTGTAAATGTTTAATGCATCTATGTTTAATGTTATATATATATATATATATATATATATATATATCTGTGTGTGTGTTTTAAGAAAAAAAATTTATAAATTTTTATATTTAAAATTTTTCTATATAAAAAAAAGGTATAACTAATATTATTAGTATTAATATAATCATGTAAATTTAAAAAGATATCATAAAATTATTTTAATTATGTAAATTTATGAAGACATAATTATAAAATCATATATTTTTTTATTCGTAAACCCATGTATTACACGGGTCTATAACCTAGTTATAATAATATAATAACTATATATATTTAAGTTTTTATTAAATTTTTAAAAGTATATTATTTTTGACAGTTTTATTATTTAATAAGAGAAAAAAAAGATAGTACCAAAAGATGACATATGTTATATCATTTAATATGATAAAAAAACAAGAAAATAAGACTTAATGCACCTTCATTTGCTTATATATTTAGCATACTGTATATTATACTAGTTGAATAATAAATAATAATTAGTTAGCAATAAAAATTTAGAATCTATAAAATAACTTTTTGATATTAAATATGATTGAAATTACATATAATTTATATTTTAGATGATAAAATAATAATATCATTTTTAAACATATTTTTTTACTTTTCTTTTATTCGTTTACTAGGTTAGTACCCCGTATATTACGGGATTAAAAAAAGAAATATAACGAATAATTATCAATTAAAATTTAGAAAATATAAGATGATTTTTAATTTAAAATACGATTACAATTTCGTATGATTTAATATTTTACATATTAAAATCATAATATTATTTCTATAAACAATAACTTTTCAAAAACTTTGTTTTTCTTTAAATATTATGTTTCAAATAATTGTTTTTGAAAATTTTATAACTTATAATAATTTTTTTAAAAAAAGTGTGTTTTTAATATTAATATATTTTAATGTATCAAAAAGTCTTTTTTATTTTAAAAACTTATAAAAAGTATATTTAATATTTAATATGACTATTTAATATTAGATGTATTTAATATGAGAGATATGAGGGAAATGAAGGTTGAAATTCTCTAAAAACATGACATGTGACACTACAAAACCTTTATTTATTAGTATAGGTAGATATTTAATATTTAATATGACTATTTAATATTAGATGTATTTAATATGAGAGATAGGAGGGAAATGAAGGTTGAAATTCTCTAAAAACATGACATGACAAAACCTTTATTTATTAGTATAGGTAGATTATGAATCATACTAAATTTGAGTTTGTTTCTATTTTTACAGAAGTATGGACGGAAAATTTATTCTTTGTTTTTTACTCAGTTCATTTAGGTTTGTAATGTTTTCGCATAAAAGTAGTTTTTTTTTTCTTTGTTTTTAGCTCAATTAAGTCTGGTTTTGTTTTTGAACAATAATAGTTTTCTTTTATTTGTTTTTTTTTCTCATAACAAATATACGTTTGTTTCTGTTTTTGTAAAAATGTTTATTTATTTATTTATTTTTTTCCCGTAGTAGCAACTTTAGTTTTTCCTTTTTTGCACACCAGCTTCTTTTCTTCGTTTTTGGGACATACTAAATTTAAGTTTGATTTGATTTTGAACTAAAGCTTTATTTTCTTTGTTTTTGGATAACTTAATTTAGATTTGTTTTCTTTTTGCATAAACTTTTGGTATATGTTTATTAGTCATTAACCAATGAGGCAGTGCCTCAACGGTACCCCGGGATTCTTCCATATGAGAGGTCTTTGATTCAAAACCCTCCCACAGCGAATAAGAGGTTTGAGGGGGTTTTCTCAGTGGGGTTTCCTCCTAGGATGGTTGTGGTGGCTCATGGGAGGTCCAGGTAACTAGACCTTAGTGACATGACTTGAAAACAGTGGGCTCACACGATTGAGACTTTCGCCGTTCAAAAATTTTTTTATTAGCCATTAGAGGCTTGTCTTTTATTTTGTTTTAATGATTGTGTTGTTTACAATCATGTGTTGGGGTTTTACATTTGAGTAGTGACTATTGTAACATATTTTTTTTATTTAGTTTTTGATACTTGAGAGTGTGTTTCTATTTGGATATATGATATCATAAAGAATTTTTTAGAGTAATGCACAAGAATAGAAACACTACTTATTATTAAAACTCTCTTTAGTTACATTTAACTCGGTTTAAATGCTTAGCCTCTCAAATAATTTCACATGTTACTTGTTTACATTACTTGAAATTTAACTCATTTTTTATTTTTATTTTATTCATAAAACACCATGTTAGGTCATACTCCCGAAAAGGTCATACAAACAATGTCCACCACAATAAAAGTGTCTTTTAAATTCATATAAAACATTTGTTTATTTATCTTTCTATATTAATAAACAAACATAATTTTTGACACATGTCAATTTCCTAGACTTCCATTGCCATGTGTCAAATTCTCATACCATTAGTGACACATGTCACTTATTTATATTTTTAGTTATTTCTCTATCATATTAAATGATAATTAATCTTTATTTATTTAATAATTAAAAATCTAATGACTAATACTATTATATATCTTTTTCATATTAAAAAATAGTTTTTAATAAATTCAAACTAATTAATTTATTAAAAAACACAATTCAAAAAAAGTTTACAAAATATGACTTTTTTTTAATATTCAAAATTAAAAAAAAAAAAAGAAATATCTTAAACATGTACCTATTGAAAAATATAACTTTTATAAAAAATAAAAATCTAATGACTAATACTATTATATATCTTTTTCATATTAAAAAATAGTTTTTAATAAATTCAAACTAATTAATTTATTAAAAAACACAATTCAAAAAAAGTTTACAAAATATGACTTTTTTTTAATATTCAAAATTAAAAAAAAAAAAGAAATATCTTAAACATGTACCTATTGAAAAATATAACTTTTATAAAAAATAAGTCTTTTAAAAAAAATATTTAAAATTAGTGTTCAACTCGTGTAATACACGGGATTTAATCTAGTTTTTAATAAAGTATAATTCGATGCACGTTAGAAGTCAATGTCATATTATTACTTTAATAGGATGGATATATATTAGAACCAATGTTTCTACAATCAGACCGGGATCGAACGTTTTACTGGCTACTGGTCGGATCATTGGACCGGATTCAAGAACCGGGTAACATAATAAATATATAAAAAATTCCAAAAAAATTATAGAATTATAATCACATTTAAACAAACATAATTAATGTTTACACAAACATATTCATTTTTAAAAAAAATACAAGGTTTGAGTGTAATGTTTTATTTTTTGGATTTTGTTTTTTTTAAAAAAAAGGAAAAAACTTGAAATATCTTAAATTAATTTTTCGAGAAATCATTTCTCTTCCTTATTTCTCATCCCACATAGGTCTACATTTATTTCCATTCCTAATTTCTCATCCTACATCGGTGAGATTACAAGAAAACATCCATCACTTGGCTATAAAAAGAAGAGAGAAGGGTACCACTTGGATGAAAAAACTACAAGTTTAAACACTTGTTTGGCTTTAATGTTTTCTTCTTTGGATTTTAGTTTCAAAAAAAAAACTAAAACTGGTCCGACCGCTCACCCGGATGGGCCGGCCGGTTCTCTTCCTAGCAGTTCATCTGCTTATTTTGGGTCGGTCTAGTTTTCGGTACCGGTCCGACCAGCTGGTTTGGTTCAAACTAGGGGTGTTCACGGTTTGGTTCGAAACCGCCCAAACCGGTCATCGGTTCAATTTCACGGTCGGTTTTTTTACTAAACATTTGGTCGGTCGGTTTCGAAAGTTCAAAACCATAATGAACGGTTTGGTGTACGGTTTTTGCCAAAAACCGGTCGTAAAAAACCGGACTGTATGGCTATATATATGTATGTGTGTGTATGTATGTATTTTGATGTGTATATACTATTTAGTTAAGTTGTTGGTTGTTTTGTTAGTACTTGAAGTTTTATAACTTTGGAAAGAAGGTTGTTTTCGGACTTGTTGATTTATTTTTGGATATCATGTTTTCGAGACAAATTTTGTATTGTAATAGTAAATATTTTTTTACTTCTTGTATTTTATAACAGGTTTTGTAATGTTTTTTACACCGTTTTAATTTTGTACACGTTAATGACATAAGTTTTTTTTTTCTTCAAAAGTAGGCTTCACTTTTTATCTTGTAACATGCCAAAACCGTAAACCAAACCGGAACCCAACCGTTTATAACGGTTCGGTTTTTATTTTTAACGGCTCGGTTTTGGTTTTCAATATTCAAAAACCGTTATTAACGGTTCGGTTTATGGTTTAACCTAAAAACCGTAAAAATCGAACCGTGAACACCCCTAGTTCAAACAACACTGATTAGAACTAAGTTTCTAACACAAGTAGAATTGTTAGGTTGAACAATATAAAAATATAGAATCGAGCATTAGAATATGATACGTGCACCATACTAACACGTATCAGAAGGAAGGCAACGAGGGTAGCAGTAGAGTTAAAAGTTTATTATCTCCTATTAAAAATATATAAACTTCAGCTTTCATATTCAAATCAGGACCGATCTCTAGCATCTAATAATCTTGAAACGAGATATGGATTGTTTAAAATAGATTGTTCGGGTGACCACATGTCGGTTTCCGATGGTTACAACAACTCCTGATAATTGTGCTGGTTACATGACAATTTTTCGATGGTTACAACGGTTTCTTGCGGTTAGAGGGTTATGATGGTTAATTTGATTTTTGGCGATTATGGAGCGATTTCCGACATTTTTTTGCATGTTACTGATTTTTATTAATATTCTTCTCACTTTACAAGTTATAAATAATTAAATTCATACTAGTTTTATCTAAGAATCTAAGATACAATTCAATAAAGTGATAGAATTATAATATTAAAGTACCCTGTCACCAAACATATATAAACTAAGTTTCTATAGTATTTGATCTAACAATTTTTTTAGTCAAAAGATATGCGAACAATCAAATCAACAACATTTTTGCATTACTAGTCTAAAAACATAAAGTGCTACTTTTGATACATCAATGATATAATGATGTAAACGTTATTTATTATATTACATAACATAAAACTACTTTGACTTGATGATTTCTCCCTTAAATGCAAGTGAGAGTGCACTGAGACTACCACCATTCACCACACTCACTCCAGGCATAACAACACATCTACTCCCTACAAACCCATCTTCCCCAATTCTAATCTTCCCAAACTTCACCTTACCACCATCACCCTCATATATATGTCCGAACAGCACGGCATCCCGCCCGACACATCCACCGCCCTCTATCTCCACCATCTCCGGATTCAACACTGCCCCCATGCTGTCCACATACACCTCTTGATTCAGATCAATCTCTGATCCCATCATTTTCATCCATACTGTAAACAAAAACGACCCGCTCACCATTTCCATAAAATATTCACCTACTAACGTCCTAAACGCCTGCCATATCGTGTCCATAAACACTTCTTTTCCCCAAATCTGCACGCTCCCACCATCTTTCTTCTTCCCAACAACCACCCATTTTGCCATAACACAGGCTAACCCCGCCAGCATACCAGAACATACCCAAAATACAGGCAGCAGCCACTGAATTGGGTACCCGGTTGTTTGTTTTATGTAAAACATTAAGTTTAGAGGACCTGTGATCAGTAATGCCATTAGGTAATAAGGCAAGAATGTCTGTAATAAAGGCTGCCCAAATAGTGTCCATGAAGTTTGATACCAGGTCCTTGCAAGTGTCACTTCGGTTGACCTCTTGTTTTCCACTGCTGATGTGGAGGCCATTGGGCATCCTGACAGGTCTACTTTGACATCCGACTGTTCTATGAAACTTCTCCAGGCCTCCGGAAGTGGTTGACTGTTTCTCAAATATTGACATATTTCATAAATCAATGAACGCCCGTGATCAATTGAAGCACTTTGTGAAGCTGATGTCGCGCGAATCACATCCACCTCATTGCATCTGAGAAAAGGATTGAACTCCAATTCCTCTGATTGTTTTTGGGTGTTAATTTGGTCAATCGTTATCTCTCCCACAACCACATACGGGAACTCAGTCTCATCCCATGGTTTTGTGCAGTCAAGGGCGATGTCTTTGGTGACTTCATCCTTGGGTACGGGCTGGAACTGTAACTGGAATATGTAATGCACCCCACCTGGTTGACTCACACGGGTTTTGAAATCATCAGCTAGGAAAAGTGGTGGCCGCTTGTCATTAACGTCTCTCGGAATTGCACCGGTTTCTGGAGGAAGAATGCCAATCGGTTCAACCTTACCAGAATCTTCTGAGATCTTATCATCGAAAGGTTTTAGTTTGAACTTGACATACATTTCACTTCCATCTTCAAACCGAAACAACCTGCATATGTTTGAGTAGTAATGTAGGTTGGTGAATGAATCTGTGTTTCGAAGTGATGCCCATACAGCATCACGCACATGTGGGACCCGCTTCACGTATTCCTCTCTAGCTGGCAACCCACAAACAAGCCATGTAGCAAAATCAGAGATCGTTCTCGCATAGAACGCATTGCCACTTTTCAAAGTCAGGTCAAGAAGTGGGAATTCAGTTCCAGTTTCGGATAGTATTCTCACAGCTGCACCACGTGCGTCAATTCTTGCATCATCATCTGCACTTAAGCTGTTACTGTGCCTGATTATCACAGGGTAAGTCTTCCCAGGGCAAAAGATTTTGTGATTAGGGAACCCGTTAATGCTGTCATAAATTTTAAGAACTCCCTTCCCACTAACTCCAATTCGATGGAAGTATCTTGATTTAACTTTCAGAGTAGTGGCAGCAAGATTAGCAGCTAAATTACCAACAATCTTCTTGTATTTCACATCCATTTCTTCTATGCGATCATCTAAAGCATGCATGGTGTTCTTTATCATAACAGGAGTTTCAGACCCGATGTAAACACCACCCCTTTTGAGAACTGAATCAATTGGAGCCACTGAAAGAGCTCCAAGAATCACACTATTTTCAACAACTGAACCAGGAAGCAAAATGCTTTGACTCCCAACTACTGCATTATCATAAACTTCAATTTTCCCCCTTTTGAACCCATTTCTTGTGTAAAACCCAGCAATAACCCTGCTAAAGTCACCCAAATGAACACCAGCACCAATTGAAATCAACCTCGGGTCAGAAACCGGATTGATGGCTCGAATCGAACAATGGTTTCCAATTTTAGCACCCAACAACCTCAAGTAAAAGCAAAAGGCTTCCGTCCCAGAAAGAAGCTTGGCAAACCTAAGATGGCAAGCAACATTGATTCGATGGCGAAGCCACATTTTAAACGGGCTTTCATGTTCTTTGTCAAGGAACCATGTGACAATGCATGTTAGGAAGCTGAGGATCAAGCCATGAGCCAAGTAAGCAGAGGCTAGTGTCATGGCAAACGTTAGTGAGTGCACAGAGGTGGTGAAGATCATGGTTGCATAGGCAACAATGGTGAAAGGAAGCCAGTGGAATGCTCCGGCAACACAGAGAAATGAGAAGTGTTCAAGTGATGGTGATTCTTGATATAAAGAGAGGTAAAGGAAGTAAGCAATTGCACATGAAAGAGAACTAAGAAACCCAACCACATAAATACCCAACAGGTGATATATAGCCTTGGTCTGAGTACCATTATCTGCATCCTGAAATGAAATGACCACAAAACATGTTTTGTTAACAATTAGAGATGTCATAATGGGCATGTTAGGTTGGTCAGGGTTCAAAACATAGGTGATTTGCTGCAGATTGATACTACAGATTTTGTCCAAATTTAAAAAAAAAAAAACTAATTAGTGAAATATGAGTATAAAAATATGATATGTTTATAATAATCCATTTTTTTAAAAAACACAATTTGACCTATTTCCTATTAATCTAATTATTAACCCATTAGTCCATTACATATAAAACATGGCATAAAATGATGAATTGACAAGTAAATGTTGGAGTATTAATAAGTATAGAAGTTACAGATTACCTTTTGAACATTTCTGCGACTGCCTAATCTGGAAACATGCTTTCCAGCTTCTGTTTTCTGTAAAGTTCCAACTTTAGCATCTTCACCTAAAACACTTCCTTTTTGAATCACAGCATAAGGACCGATTTCAGACCTTTGACCTATCCTAATTGGCAGAAAACTTAAAACTCCATTTTTCACTTCATGTCCTTGAATCAATGCTCCTTCTGCAATCACAGCTTGGTCTCCAATAGAAACAAGAGCCGGGTCTGTAATATTGACCGTATCTAGCAAAACAGATGAACCAATTCTTGCACCAAACAACTCAAACCAGTATTTCAAAAACACCGTCCCCCTCAAATGAACAGCCATGACACTTGAAGAAATATCTTGGGCCTTGTAAAGAGTCCACCACTTCACAAAGTCCATTGACCATATGGAGACCTCAGGAGTCAAAGCGTAATTTGGCTGAAGAAATGCTTTGCCAAAGAACGCCACAGAGATGCAAGTAGTAAATATGCAGAACATCCATACAACAGGAGCAACTAGTAAAGAAGTAGCATACGCCATCCATGAATGTCCAGAAGGAATCAGGTTCATGAACATGGAAACCGAGTGATAAGCAGGAAGAACAAGCATCATGCACATGTACACAAGTGCAAATACTTGCAATGTCCAGATACCAAACTGATGAAGTGTTGAAATCTCGGTCAACATGTGAACATTACTGTCATCTTCGCGTTCTGGAAGAACAGAAAACAGATTAGTTGTTGAATTTGGTTGAGATTTCATCACTAGATTTTCTGAGAAGCATGCTAAGTCTGAAATGCAGGTGGCTGTAAATACATCAACTGCACCAATGGGAACCCCGAGAAAATCTGAAAGCTTTTGTGCGGCTCTAACAACACCAATCGAGTCAATACCGTAGGATGTCAAACCCTCGGTTGTTGAGATCTTGTTGACGGAAATTCCTGTTTGTTCAGAAACTAAACCCTTCAAAAATTCTTCAATCTCTTTGTGAGTCGGCCCAACATTTGTCAACGGGCGATTTGTCATGAAATCAGGCCTAGGTGTATTCCCTTCTTGACATGTCCCAGTGGTGAAGGACCGCACCAACCTTTTCTTGGTCACAATTGGTTCTGGGACGAGATTTAAAGTTCCATCAGTAAACTGTTTAAGACATTCAAATCTTTTTAGCTTTCCAGAAGTAGTTTTACTGATGGTTCGAGGCTTGATTAGTTTGACAGAAGCAATGGAGACACCGTGTTCTTCTGCAACCCGGGCCTGAATTTGTTGAATTACTTCTTTGTTAACGGGTTTGCCATCTCTAACCTCTGCAATCACTACCAAACCAACATGATCAGAACCATCCGGAACCGATATCCCCTTTGTTGATAATGTTTCTTCTGGGACCCCAATCACAGCACAACAACCGGGACGCAAAAATTCAGAAGCACTTTCAACTGTCTTTTCAATATCGGCTGAATATATATTTCTTCCGCCAACAATAATAAGATCTTTTATTCTTCCAGTGATGAACAAGTTTTCATCTATTATCCTTCCCAAATCCCCAGTTCTTGTGTATACTTTACCAGGACAGTTTTTGAGCAAATTTTTGAAAGTAATTTGACTCAGTTCTTCTTTATCCCAGTACCCAATTCCTGCACTTGGGCTACTAATCCATATCTCTCCTTCCTTCCCGGGTTCATTGTGCTCTAAACCAGTTTCCGGGTCAACTATTTTTATATCAACATTTTCATCACTCGAACCCACATAACCACAGCATACCCTTCCTTGCCAATCTATTAAAATGGGTTTCTTTTCTCCATATGCACAACAAACATAAACACAATTTTCAGCCAGTCCATAGCCAGGAGCCATTACATGTTGAGAAAGGCCAAACGGTGCAGTGAGCTGAATAAATTTCATGAGTGTTTTTTGCCTAACAGGTTCTGCAGCAATCATGAGAAACTTCATAGAAGAAAGATCATAATCCAACACTTTATCTTTTACACCCTCTAATCTTCTGACCACCAGTTCAAATGCAAAATTAGGGCCTGCACTGTGAGTGGCTCGATACCTGCTCATAGTTTGAAGCCATAATAAAGGATTCATGATGAATGTCATTGGGGAGAGAAGAATTGCAGATCCGCCACTGACAAGAGATGTAAAAAGTCCACCAATTAGACCCATGTCATGGTACTGAGGAAGCCAACTTACTAATATTGTTCTTGATGTACTCTTATATCTCTTTCTCATCAACTTAACATTATGAATGAGTCCACCATGTGTTATCATCACCCCTTTAGCATCCCCAGTTGATCCAGAAGTAAATTGAAGAAAACAAAGATCATCCCTGATTGGTTCAGAATCGTCTTTAATGTCAAAATGCATGCCTTTCGCATTCTTCACAAGTGAATCGGTATGTATCCACGGAAGATTAGGCCATTTTGCAGAGCTTTTCCCGGATTTTCTAGATAATGAGATCAAATTCTTTACAGTACCTGCCCTTACAGCTCCATGGTAAAGCAAAGTTGATAAAATCGCCTTTGCATTGCTTGATTTAGCGATATTTTCTAACTTCAAAAGTGCCTGGCCGCCTCTTTGATGGGGATCAGGAGGAAGAACAGGAACAGGGAGTACACGGGCTCGTAAACAGCCAAAAAAAGCATCTACAAAATCAAGTCCAGGAACATGGATCAACAAGACCCGATCACCGGGTCTGATAACGGGCTTTGAGCCCGTTAACAGCTTATGAGCAATGCAAGAAGCATTAGCATGAAGCTCTGCATAAGTCCTCTTGTAAGCTTCCTTACCTTCATCATTAATCCAAGTGTAGAGCGTTTTATCTCGAGTTATTTCATTAGTTCCCCAGTGCTTTAGATAGCCATCAAGACTATTCAAGTCAGGGAATGCTACTCCAGGATATTCATCCAACGGTTCTGGGTTCATGTCCCAACAATCTGATAAAAGTGGAAACAATCTCTGCAAAAGAGAGGAAATATAATCCCCATTAAGTTCAACAAGATATAAAATATGACCAGAATCTAGACTAAATCAAGAAGTTTTATAACAGTTAGAGGTGAAAAAAAACAGGCAAGACAAAAACATTTAGCCATATTTTCTAAACTTACCGTAAATTATTAAAATGTGTCAAAAATGACGTCGTAAATAAATTAATATTTTAAATAAAATAGTTTGGGAGGTTATATGCATTTAAGAACACTCTACACAGGATGATTTTTGACCCATTTGACTGGCTTCCTTTTATGTTATTTGTTAAAGTTTTAACTGTTTGACTCGCCAGAGATAAAACATAGCCCGAATAATTCAATCATAAGTAACGAGCTGAAATTGAGTCCTGTCTCCTCTGTTTTTCTTCTTTAAAACCTTGGGCCCACTTGATTTCAAATAAATACTAAAGTTGAATTAGTCTTTTAACAATACATTTAACAATTTACATTTTAAACTTATTTCGAAAATTCAAATAGGTATATTAGTGGAGCTATAAAGCTTAATTTATAGAAGTGTTTAAGTAATAGAGGGTAATATATAACATTCTAATTTAAATATACATAAAAAAAACGTGAATTGGAGGCTTGCAGCTTGTCGCCTTGCCTAATTGCCTTCCATTGTGAGTCGTGACTTGCCGGGCGAGTGGGTGTTAGGCATATGATTAAAAAAAACCCAAAAGCCATCATGAGCACATTAATTTTAGGAAGAAATTTACGATTATTGGCATTTTAATCTTTGAAATCAACAAGGTAAACTCAAAGGCCATCATAAGCACAAGGATTTTAGATGTTTAAAGTTTTTGAATGTTTGACCCGACCTGTCCACCCGAATATATAATCCAAACATAGCGATAGGAAAAAAAAAATGTGGGCACGTGACTTTGGGCCCCCTAGGAGATTTTTTTCAAGCTCCGTCATTGCTGGTGACAATGCTCAAAATTATGGTTATATTAAATTACCTTCACATATGGAAATTTCGGCAAAGGATCATCACTTGCAAAGTGTCTGCGAACTAGATTCATAGCATATGATGAATTTCTCTCCGTGAGCTCAAAAGCAACAAGTCCGCCTACATAGTAAGTGTTCTGTTGACCTTGAATTTCATTCTCTATTTTATCATAAAATCCTTCCTTCATATCTGCATTTTATAAATATTATGCTTTAATAAGGTCCATAAATGAACTTCGTAACCTTTTTTATTTTACCATACCTTGGCTACTAACATGAGGGAAATACTTAAACTGCCGCTGCAATATTACGTTCTCAACTTGACCGCCCATTTTGTTAACCACTTCAATTGCAAGTTCAGTGACCCTTGGCCCCTTAATATCAACAGCGTTACCATAAGACCAAAATAGATAGATATCTGTATCAGCATAAAATCGCTGAATCGCCACTGGATTTCCTATAGTTGCAGGATCATTCATGAACTCAGCAAAGTAATAAAATCCTATTGGCAAATGATCCAGCCCCTTTATTTTCATGACAGTTGTATAGTAATCTATTGTCTTCACCTTACTAAACAGTTCTTTTTCAAGATCACTTAAATCCATTAATCCACTATCAGTTTCTGTAGTTGTAGGAGAAAAAAAACATTATTTTAGCATATGACACAAGTAAAAGTTTCAAAATAAACACATCGCCTATATTTTATCTACATTACCTGGTGAAACATAGGTTGGTGATCTGTAGATCTTCCCATTTGTAAAAGGAAAAGCACCAGAAATGATGACTTTATCAAATTCCAGAGTTTTGACTTCCCCGATACTACTCCTGACATTGACGGACACACTTGAAGAGTTACGTTGAATAGCTAAAACTTCAGTGTTGCATTGGACATTTACGGGAAGAGATTTACTTATGTTCTGCCAGAATCCCATGTACCCACCCTTAAACCGTCTTATTTTACCAGCCATGGAAGTTCGTGTGAACTCGTGAATGTAAGCGTAAGGCATATCTTCAACAAATCCATACCCAGAAGCAGTGTATCCATACGCCACTGATTTTGGAACAGATTTTAGTCCTTTAATTTCCAGGAATTCAGAAACTGGTTCTGAAGCAAACTCACTAATGGCATGAACTCCATTTCGACCTGAATTCTTTGCCTTATCCTACAAAATAGTGCATTGAGATAGTATTATTTTTAATCTTCAAAATCCAAATCAAGTTGAATAACCAGATATTCTAGAAATAGGTGAACTTAATAAACCTGGAGTTCCAAGGTCAATGAAACTACAGCTAGATAATCATCAGCAACTTGTATGTCTTCATATTTCCCAGTTGAACTTTCAATCAAGGCAAGTTTATGAGAGTCCATTTCTTCCAGTTCAGACCCGAGTTCTTTTGCTAAGTGAAAAATAGTGGGAGCACTATTTGCTGCGAGAACTTGACCTCCAAGGTCATAAACTTTTCCTGCAATTAAAAAGTTAAATTAACATCACGTTATCACTGAAATAGATAATTACCTAATTTGGGAATGTAAAAGAGCTGCATCTTGCCTTCAATGTCAGCCGATTCACACATGCCACTGACTGTGTGGTATTTCTCTATAAGGGTCACATTATCATACCCAAGCTTAGCAAGTGCATAAGCTGCTGATAAACCACTTGGACCACCTCCTAATATGGCTATGCGTATGTTTACAGGCATACATGGATGCAAATTTGTAAACTGATCTACTGCTGATTGCTTCGAGTCCATTTCTAGAATAATTTAGATCTTATATTGGATGTCAGTGCCTGCCGAGGTCAGATGAGTAAGTGAGACATAACTCTTGTTGTGCTTAATAAATCTATTCAATAAAATACACTATGTCCAGTAAAAACTACCGAGTGTTACAACTAGAATAGACTCAACATTGAATAATATAGAAAGAAGTCAACCTTTATTATGTTATACACCTAGCCTACAAGAAAGACTCCACTTATAAAGGATTAACCACCTTTTTTTGCAGAATTTTGTACATGAATAAATGCAGCCCAGATCTTATAAAGAGCAAGGCTGATAAAGGATCAACAGGTAAGGATTCAAATTCAAAGAAAATGCGTTGTAACAAGAATGAGACGGCAAATCAGATAACAAGTTGTGCAAAAAACAAATTTCTGAATCATAAAATGGAATTTTCTTCAACCCGTTCTGATATTTGTCTTCCACACACTATCACAATTAGAAAAGACAATGAAAAAGATACTAAAAGTGTAATATATTAAATACTCTTTTGCCACCTCACATCCAAAACAAAGATTATGTTCGTGATGATTCTTACAATGAAATTCAGTTCTGAATCATCAAAAAGATAATCGTTTTGCAAATAAATGTAATAATTTGCAGTTCATACAAAACAAATATTATGTTCGTGATGATTCTTATAATAATTCAGTTCGCGATGACTTCTTTCAGTTCATCAACTTTCAACACACGTGTAAATATGAAGAATAGTAATTCTAGTTATAATTTTACCAGAACACGTAATAATTTGTAAATGGAATCATACAGAGATGAGAAGAGTGTGGACTAACAGGGTTCCTCAACCAAACTCAAGCCGGTGTGAGTAGATATTCTTGTAATGCATGAGCAACAGCATTTGGTAGTCAGAACATCAGAAGAACCATGAACATGATAATGTATGCTTCATCTGCAAGATTTCCTAGTTAATCCGATGGAGTGAATTGCTGCAAACTGCAATAGATTCGTATGTGAACATTCTGTTCTACTAAAGAAAAAAAGAAGTACCAGAATTTGCAAAACCTCTCTCTCTCTCATGCTCCTTACTTTCTTCCAACATATTCAAACATCACAAGGTCCGGAGAAGGGTCCCCTCACTGAAGTAAGTATTTAAAAAGAATTTATTCATGGGATCTCTCTCTCTCTCTCTCTCTCTATCTATCTATCTATCTATCTATATATATATATATAGGAAAGATTCTTAAGAAGACCTAGATTTTTAAGAAACTAAGAAAACCACTAATCTATCATTTGATTTATGTAGTTAATGGTTGAGATCATATAATAGCAATATTGTAAATAAATAATAATTGAAGGATTTAATTACAAAACTCTAGGGATACATTAGGCAAAACAAATTAACATTTCTCTCTCATAAAAATTAATTAGATCCCTAAAATTATTTTTCTCTCTCCTCTTTCCTAATTTTAGGCCATGTTTGGTAGCCTCTTAATGTCATTCAGAGGCTACCTCTTAATGGTTCATAACATCTGAATGGTTAAGAGGTATTCTTAAGTCTAAATGGTTAAGAGGTTGGTAATGGTTCATAACCTCTGAATGGTTAAGAGGTAACCCTAAGTCTGAATGGTTAAAAGGTTATGAACCATTCAGATGCAAACAAACAACCCCTAAATATATGTAATCAAGTGTCAAAATGTCAAATAAACAAAACTCATAACCAGGAGGTCTAGAATTTTGCCAAGCGTCTGCAAAAGTTACTCCTCTCTCTGTTATTTATGTATATATATATATCCTATTGAAATATGAAGCTTTATATAATTCACATCTACCCTGTATGGTTTGACAAATTCAGGAAAACCCCCTGTGTTTTATAATACATACCACACATCCCATTGGTTCCAACTAAAGTCTTAAAACAGTACAACTTCACATTAGAACTTGCATCAACACTTAAGATAGCTCTTCATATGTATGCTTCAATTCCTATGAATAAATAACTAGCCCTACGCCACAACCTTTTGAATGCTTGGAATTCATTACCAGCCCCCGGACCACTTGCTGATAGCCAGACCTATAGTTAGCATGTACTCACTCCACTCCAAAATAACTTACTTTGACTTTTGGGTCAATGATTCCTAATATAATCTAGCAAACATTTAATAAGTAATACATGTCGTGTCATTAACTTATACGGATTGTAATAATGTGATAAACCAGCATTGTGCTATGATGAAAATGAGCATTCATTTAAAGTCTTAAAGAGTACACAATGGTGAATCGTGACTTTACAGTGGCAGACTGACAGTTTCAAATTTCAATGAAAGCAATACCGTGATACCATGTTCTAGACTTTAGGTCATGGAAGTTCAATGTACTTAATTTGCAATTTCTAGAAACACAAGGACCGCACTAGCACCATGGCATACATTAAATGCATTAACGAAATCACATACTTTTACCAATTCCTGCACGTAATGCACAAATAATCAATCATCAATGAGTCTGGTTATTGAAAGAAAATTTAGTTAATTTACTACTTAAATTCCACTAATATGCAACTTAAATATATAAATAATCATTCAAAACTAACATTTGAATATAGCAAATAATGGCATGCAAAAACCAACCTCAAATCGTTGTATCAGCAGTAACAGAAGTCGAAAACAAGCGCCAAATGGCACAATCAGTAACGATAGATTTAAATTCTGACGCTGACCGGAACTCTACCAACCACAATCTGTGAGAAATGACGAAATCATGCTGATATTTAAACGGAAACGTTAATGGTAAATTCCAAATACGAAACGACAATCGATCGGTAAATTCGAAACACCAATGACGGTAGATAAATTGGTAGGAATAACAAGATATTCTACAATTGTGCTGCCAATTGATTTGTGGTGCCATTTGTGATCTCCGTCGATGTTTGAATATTAAATTAGGGTTTGAAAACGGATCGGATGACATTTCTGAGATAAATTATATAAGAATAGATGAAATGGACTGTTTTAGAATCAACAAAGTTGATATTCTTTCTTCTTGGCAATATTTGTTATTGGGATAACCGCCGCCGCCCCCACACAAGTACACACTTCATTTTTTTTTTTTTATATTTTCTTGCAAAATTGCATTTATTTTGGGTTATTTTATTCCTACACTCATCTCACACACCCCACATCTCTTATATCTATACGATACGTGTAAGGGGATAATTATTATATGTTAGAATTTGTCATAGTCAATAACTGGACTCATATACAAGACGAATACACCTATATACATATTACGTTGTATAGGTCTTATAATCATTGAGTGTCAGTGTCAATGATTTGATTCATATACAAGACGTATAGACCTATACGCGGAGTTATACGTCATGTATATACAAGACGTTTAGAGTCAGTAAGGGTGTTAAAATAAAAGGTTTGAAATGTGAATAGTAACATAAACTACCTATCCAGTAAAACTAAAACCTAAAGAAAAACCTCTATAACTTAACCAAGAGGAAGGAATATTTTTCTTTGTGTGATATTCCAGGCTTCCAGCCCACAACCCTATATAAAAAATCATTTTTTTTTCATAATCCAAAACATATACAACTCCCACTCATACTTTTTTTTTTTCATGATTATATTAAATGCCACTACTTTAAGGATACAAATAAAAGCTAAAGGTATTGTTAATTAATCAAATTATTAATATAAATTATTGCCGATTACATGCTTGAATTGTTTAAATGCAATTATCTTTGCTTTTCATCAACACAATTAGCAAATAAAGATGATGTAAATTTGAAACTAAAACTTTTAGGGTGGGTAATTTTTATGATTGTATTACGAAAATTGCTTTAACAATAAAATTATTAAAAGTTAAAAGTATCATTAGTCAAATTATTAATATAAATTATTATTAATTAGAAGCCTATTGTTTGGATTATTATAAGGTCATCTGTTATGAGGCGTGAAAAGGGGCTTGACCACCCTCTTCATCATGCCCCCAACCATCACCCCACCGTTACACATTGGGTGTGACCACCATGTGATAGATACAACCGTGACCTCACTCACGGCGTGAAGGAGGGGAAATGGGGGAAAATGGGTGATAAGGGCTTGATGTGCGGGGTGATGATAACACGTGTGCTAATGACGTGAAGTGATGAGGGGGTGATGGTGTTGGTTGATTGTTGGAATTTGTGTGAAAAGAAAAAGGAAAAATATAATATAAATCTTTAACCTTTCATCTACCAATTCATTTGTAATGAATTAGTTAATTAACTAAGCCATGAATTGGCTTGTTAGTGGGCATAATGGCAACCTTTAGAATGCCATATGATACTTGTATAAATAGAGACACTTGGTCTCTTGGTGAAGTTGCTACTTTTTGAAATCACTACACCACTTGAGATATATACACACAAGCTTCAAAGGTTCCAAAGACAATCATTTGCTTTGTTGAATTCTCAACAACCTACAACGATCGGTTCTCGTGTGAAACACTCTTGTTTCAGGTGAAGTTTCGGGTTTTCGGTTAACTCCGGCAGTACACACTGCTTCGGCTGTTGTACCCTGGGAAACAGTCGGGTTCACCTGGGTGGCCCGAAATCTGTTTTAAGGGACCTCTGTTGAACAGAAATCCTCAGCCACCGAATTCATTTCAATTCGTTTCATCTTGTTTTCTACTTCTTCTTGTAATTTCAATTTTAGCATTTTTATATTTTTTGTATTACTTTATTTTAAATTCTGTATTTCTCTGAATTGTAATTCGAGTAATTGAATAATAAAGTATTTGTTTATTTTGTGAACGGTGTTCCTACAAGCTTAAAACAGATTTTAAAAACCACCGTTCATAAGTTTGTGTTTTTAAAATTACCGGATTACAAAACAAAAATATAAACTATTTAGTTTCATAGAAATGTTTATTTATCAAGAATTTTAAAATGTGTTTTTAAATTCTGTTTTTGGTAAACAAGTACTGTTTATTTTATTAATAGGAAAATTCAAACATTTTATTTTGGTTTTTTGTAAACCATTACTAGTTATTTTTGTTTTGATAATTGTTAACAAGTTTGGTTTTATTAAATTTGTTTTTGTGTAAACCAAAAGTTTTATAAACCATTTGTTAACGTTTATTTCTTGAACATATTTGAATCGGTTTTTTTTTTGCTACGACTTTTATAAACGATAGTTATAATCGTTTATTTCTAACGAGCGTGTTAGAAAAAAAAAGGTTTTTTGATGTAAAAACCGAAAATTATAAAACGTTTGATGCTTTAAAAAAAAAAAATCCAATTCGATTTTGGAGTCGGTTTTGTGTAAACCATAATTCCACAAATAAGTGTCAAATTATAGTGAAATTTGATTTTGGTTTTGTGTAAACCATACGGTTTCTTGTAAACCACAATATTTTGATAAATTAAGCTCATCAAAGTGTAAGTTTTAAGTGACGGACTTGTAGTAACTGGAAGGGTGGACATCGTTATCTGAGTTTCCTGTCTAGGAAAGTAATTCGCATATATCCCAATCAGTCGAGGGACCTGTCTTGCTTTCCTGGGGATTCTTGGAGAGAGTGTCTTAACCTATTAGGCCAAAACAAGTCATGCAAACGTCACATGAACTCAAATAACTTTGTTTGAGTTAAAAAAAAAAGTTAAATTTTAAATTTGGTTTTGTGTAAACCTTATTTATGAAAATCTGACTTGCTTCGTTTGCATTTCCACTCTTGTTTCAGTAATGACAACTATACCTGCTCAAACTTCAACAACTATGGGACCATTAGTTGGTACCCAAGCTGCCCAGACTATGGCAAACCATGCTGAAAGACCTGAAAAGTTTTCAGGTTTGGACTTTAAGAGGTGGCAACAAAAGATGTTGTTTTACTTGACCACTTTGAACCTTGCGAGGTTCTTGACTGAGTCCCCTCCTGCAATTACTGATGGGGATGTCCAATCCGTAACCGCTTTGGAAGCGTGGAAACACTCAGAATATCTGTGTCGCAACTATGTGTTGAACGGTTTAGTGGATGCATTGTATAATGTTCACTGCAAGATAACAACTGCCAAAGAATTATGGGAGTCGTTAGACAAAAAGTATAGAACGGAGGATGCTGGCACAAAGAAGCTTATGGTAGCCCGTTTCTTGGACTATAAAATGGTTGATACTAAAACAGTTTTGAACCAAGTTCAAGAGTTGCAAATTATACTAAGCGACATACATTCTGAGGGAATGACTCTTAGTGAGACATTTCAAGTTGCAGCCATGATTGAAAAATTGCCTCCAAGTTGGGTGGATTTCAAGAACTACCTAAAGCATAAGCGAAAGGAAATGACGGTGGAGGACCTTGTGGTGCGTCTTCGAATTGAGGAAGACAACAGGTTGGCTTTGAAAATAACACAACAATAATTTGCTCCAAAAGCAAATATGGTGGAGCATGGTCAATCTTCCCGTGGGTACAAAAATAAAATTGACACTACAAGGGCAAGAGCAAAGGCAAAGGCAAGGTTGTGGACCTTGGACCGAAAAAAGGTGGTGTGAAGAAGCAGGTTTTCCCTTTTAAGGGAAAATGCTACAATTGCGGTGAACATGGTCACCGTGCTAATAAGTGTAAGGCTCCTAAACAGGACCAAGCACATATGATGGAGGATGATATGCCTCTTGTTGCTATGGTCTCTGACATCACTACTATGATGGAGGAGATCAACTTGGTGTCAAATGACCCTAAGGGGTGGTGGGTTGACACTGGTGCTACCCGCCATGTGTGTCCTGATCGGGCCCTCTTTAATACGTTTAAAGAGGTGGTGGGTGACTCTAAGCTGTACATGGGGAATGCAGCAACTGCCGATGTCAAGGGTGAAGGTAGTGTGATCTTAAAGTGGACTTCGGGAAAGGAGCTCACTTTGAGCAACGTCCTCTATGTTCCTGACATACGCAAGAGCCTCGTGTCAGGATGGTTGCTTAACAAACATGGTTTTCGTTTAGTTTTTGAATCTGATAAATTTGTTTTAACTAAGTGTGGAATGTTTGTTGGTAAGGGTTATGCCCAAAATGGAATGTTTAAACTCAATGTAATAGCTAAGGTTGAGAACATGAATGAAAATGTTTCTACTTCTGCTTATTTGATTGAGTCATCTAATGTTTGGCATGGTCGTTTAGGTCATGTTAATTTCAATTCGATGCGTCGTTTGATTAAATTAGATTGCATTCCAAATTTTTCTATTGAATCAAAATACAAATGTACAACATGTGTTGAAGCAAAACAAACAAGATCATCTTTTAAGTCGGTTGAAAGAATAACCGAACCACTTGACATAATTCATACTGATGTGTGTGATTTAAAATCGATTCCCACAAGAGGTGGAAATAAGTATTTCATCACATTTACTGATGATAGTACACGATATTGATATGTATACTTACTTAAGAGTAAGGATGAAGCAATTGACAAGTTTGTCTTATATAAAACTGAGGTTGAGAATCAACTAAACAAAAAGATAAAAGTTCTAAGGAGTGATAGAGGCGGAGAATATGTTTCACCATTTGCCTATATTTGTGCACAAAATGGAATTATCCATGAGTGTACAGCTCCTTATTCCCCACAACAAAATGGTATTGCGGAACGAAAGAACCGTACATTGAAAGAGATGATGAATGCTATGTTAATTAGTTCTGGAATGAGCCAGGACATGTGGGGGTTGTCGGCTAATTATCTTTTAAACAAAATACCTTTCAAGAAAAAGGATGTTACTCCTTATGAGTTGTGGATGGGAAGAAAGCCATCTTACAAATACTTGAAAGTGTGGGGGTGCCTAGCAAAAGTGGTGGTTCCACCACCAAAGGTTCAAACAATAGGACCCAAAACTGTGGATTGTGTATTCATTGGTTATGCCCATCATAGTAGTGCATATCGGTTTCTTGTTTATGATTCAAAGAATCATGAAATACACAACAATACTATAATGGAGTCAAGGAATGCATCATTCTTTGAAGAAATGTTTCCTTGTTTGAAAAAGGAACTCCCAAGTTCATCAACACCAGTTGATGAGATTGTTCATGATAAAGATCAAGAACAATTAGAGGCTGAAGAGGTTGAGCCAAGAAGAAGTAAGAGACAAAGGATTGAAAAATCTTTTGGACCTGATTTTCTTACTTATATGGTTGAGGGAGAGCCCCAAACCTATCGTGATGCAGTCACCTCTTCAGAAGGACCTCAATGGAAAGAGGCAATCAAGAATGAAATTGATTCGATCTTACAAAACCATACTTGGGAGCTAGTAGATCTTCCACCAGGGTGTAAACCACTTGGATATCGATGGATATTCAAAAGGAAGATGAAAGCTGATGGTTCCATTGATAAGTACAAGGCAAGGCTAGTGATCAAAGGATTTAGACAAAAAGGAGTAGATTACTTTGATACTTACTCGCCTGTGACTAGAATAACCTCGATAAGGTTGGTGCTTGCAATAGCGGCTTTAAGAAATTTGGAAGTCCACCAAATGGATGTTAAAACTGCTTTTCTAAATGGGGATTTAGAAGAGGAAATTTACATAGAGCAACCTGAGGGTTTCTCAGCTCCAGGCCAAGAAGGAAAAGTGTGTAAATTAGTCAAGTCATTGTATGGCTTGAAGCAAGCTCCAAAACAATGACATCAAAAGTTTGACCAAGTTATGCTTAACAATGGTTTCAAAATTAATGAATGCGACAAGTGTGTTTATGTGAAAAACACAATGAAAGGTTATGTGATATTATGTCTTTATGTAGATGATATGCTTATCGTGGGGAGTGATGATAAGATGATCAAATCTACAAAAGACATGTTAAAAGCGAGATTTGACATGAAAGACATGGGTTTAGCTGACGTGATTCTTGGTATAAAGTGTCACACCCCGGGCCGGCGAGGTTGGATCGAAGTCCCCGCCGGGTGAAAGGTTCCCGGGGCGTGATATCGTGAGTGATAATCGGGTTGATCAGATTGTTTACATAGCATCAATGTTAAGAATATCTAAAGCACAATTAACATTAGTCTAGGATTACAAAGTTAAATTACAATATCAATGTTTGATAATTTAACTAAGTAAACCTATCCAAAAGAATCAAATGTTTCTATCTTGTATCTGTACAAGATATCAAAAGAGATTCGTATTGACTACAAAAGGTGTGCTTTCAAAAGTCTGCTAGGTCCTCTAGTTGGGCTGCCTAGCATGCAATCCCGAGCCTTAGATTATACCTATGCATCACCTGAGAAAGCATGTAAGAAAACAAGGTCAACACAATGGTTGGTGAGTTCATGTAGTTTATAAGTTTAAATAGCTTTAACAAAACCCCTTTCAGTAAAACCTTAATCTTATTAACTCCACATGTAATATCCAAATCGGTATGCTTATATATAGGGCATACCCCTGGGTCGAGCCTACAACCCGCCCAGACGCCATCCCACCACATACTAATCCGGATATGACACTGTTGTTAATAATAATTAAGCCTTTTACCTACCCTCCAATCTCGTTTCCCTATCATAGTTTAAGCACTTTGTTTGTAAGTTTACCCATAGCATCCGTGAGTTTAGCTGGAGAGTCACCAGAATGAACAACTGAATGCCCGAAGGAACCCAGTATCAATCCATACCAGTTCTATGTGAAATTAGCAACATAGGGGGGATAGAGGATTCCCATGATGACACAAAGTCAACTAAGGATCACCAATATCGTTCTAGTTACTGTTCACGTGTGTAAATAGTTTTGGGAAACACTGCATGGCAAGCACTGAGAGGCCATCAGTCCGTTTCCTCGTTTCAGACCATGAAGGACACCCTATGGCAATCACTGAGAGACCATAGTAGATGCCTTCTAGTCCCGACTGTGAAGAACACATGAAGGCAAGCACTGAGAGACCAACTATTGTTCTTCAAGTCCCGACTAGGAAGAACACATGAAGGCAAGCACTGAGAGACCAACTATTGTTCTTCCATAGCCAATAGTTTTAGCATTCAAATAGTCCAGCATTTACGTAACTTGTGCACAAGTACTAGCTTTACAACCGATGAGGCAAGCACTGAGAGGCCAGACCGTTGTTTTAGCATGGCAATCATATAGCATTCAAGAGTTTATAGTATCCATAGCTTCAAGTATTCAATATGTATGTATGTATTTAGCATCCTCATAGCATCATGGCATCAATAGCATTTAGTGTTAACATTAGTATCTAGCATAACCCATAGCATTAACATGTAGCATAATCCCATAGCATTAGCATTAAGCATAACTCGTAGCATTAGTTTGTAGCATAAACCAGTAGCATTAGCATTTAGTTTAACCCGTAGCATTAGTATTTAGCATAACTCATAGCATTAGTTTTTAGCATAACTCTGTAGCATTTGCATCCACAATAGCATCATCAGATAGTAAATACCCTTAGCACTTGGTATTAACACATAGCTTTAGTATTAGCAAGTAGCTTATGCCTTTAGCACTTGGCATAATCAAGTAACATTAGTTTAAATAGTGAACTTATGCCTTTAGCACGTGGCATAATCAATTAGCATTAGCATTTGTATATACGAATCGTATAAAAGCATTTTGTTAAATTTAAAACATTTGTTTTAAAATGTATAACATGCTTCTCAGTCCCGAGTTAAAATCAAAATAGTTTGAAAAGGGACAATGAACTCACCTCGTAGTTGTTGTAGTTGACTTAGTCTAGAACAAGAATGCACACGCGCTCTTTGTTGTAACTTGTTGTTATATTCACGGTCCTATATTGAATTCACATTGGTTGCAACTCGTAAGTATGTGTTGTAAAGTTTCGTGTGTATGTATGTGTTGGCCATAAAATTGGCTAACACTCAGAAGTCTCTGTTGTGGTCTTCATTCGGCCCCGGTTATGTTATTATAGTTCATTATGAGTGTATGACTTTATGTCATGTGTCTTGCTTGATTTATTGTCATAATAAGTTGTGTGGAATTCAAACCCATAAGAGTTTCTAATTAAAATATTTAAAGGTTTAATTTGTTTTAAACCTCAACTATGGTTTACTCGAAAGAGTTGACATTCTTTCTAGTGTTTTAATATACTCATCTAATGTCAACATAACATTTTAACACACTTGAAATAAGTCTAAGTATTAATTGATCATTAAAGACTCATGACCCAGATCTTGTAGTAACCTTAAATTTTCATGCGTTTGTTTACAACACAACCAAGTGGGCTGAATGTGGAACTAGTCTCGGACCGAAATAACATAATGGGCCAATCAATGACTTTAGGCTGCTCCACTAAGTCTCTTAGGCCAAAAAGGTTCATGGGCCTATGGGTAGAAGTTATTGGGCCTGAAACAATAGTCCTTGAGCTGATTTGTTAGGTTATTTAACTCTCATGAAATGGGCCAAATAGGGTTGGGCGAAACCAGTGGGCCTTAGGTGATTTGCAGGTGTGTAGGCCAATAAGGTGGGCCGAAAGTATTCTAGGCCGTGTTACATTTTATTGGGCCGAACAACCCAATTGATTTAAGTATGGGGTTGTAACATGCCTTGGGCCAAAATCAGTAAATGGGCTAAGTGAATTGGGTGGGCCTGAAGTATTCCTCTTGTCGTATCCCATGTGGGCTTGTCCATCATGGCCGAAATGGAGATGAGCCTGTGATGTGTATCTGGACCAACCTTTGGGCCGAAAGAAACCGGTGGCGAATGTGGGGGTTGTTTGGCCGAGAGAATGGCTGGCACCCGACGAATGAGGTGGTTGTGGTTGGTTCGAGCGAAGGTAACTCAGGCGAAGGAGAGTGGTGGCTGCCGAATGGAGGTTGCCAACGAAGGGAATGTGGTCGGCGAATGGAACCAGTCTCGAGTATGAAGGTGGCGAAGGGCTGCAGCCAGCGAATGAGACACTCGGCCAAAGGCCATTCAACATCAGGTCAGTCGGCCATGGTCATTCGGTAGCCTGGTTTTCTCATTCGACAAGCCGCAAGTGTCGGTCAGAAGTCACCCCCATCTCATGGCTCAAGGTAGAGTTCAAAGGTAGTGTACTGTCACACCCCCGAATTCCCACTCGTGGTGTCAGTCCACGTGGGTGTGACGTGGCCAGGATCACAGCTCATGGTCATATAGAACGACTCTATATGAGTTACACAATCACACAGTTATGTAAGATAACGTAGTTTCATTCAATATGCAGCGGAAAATGTTTCAACATCATAAGTAAATAAGTTTGCAGCGGAAAGTAAATTGTTTAACAGACACTACATTGTTCAAATTGGTTTAAAACCAACAAATGCACACACAAGCCTAGGACATGAGTCTATATGCCATTCAGACTCCTTAATGCTTCCTTGAGTGTGTCCTAGCGTGTGCTCCATTAGTTACCTGAGAATACATGCGAAAAGTGTCAACTAAAAAGTTGGTGAGTTCACAGGTTTAGACAGACATAAATAGTAGACAGACATATACTGGGTATGTTAAGTTTAGTTGTTGGATGCTACGATCCGTGGAGTGTGTCAGTTCATCTTACCGAAACTCGACTGTTTCCGTTTGCCTCCGCGGGTCATCGCTGAACCCGACATCAACATCGAAATTACACTCGTTATGACCTCCAGTCAACATTGGTGCCGAGTGGGGCTAGTCAAACCCAGTAGTACTACGTAATTACGACTCGTTTGTTACCCAACTAACGGTAAGGATAAGTGAGGACTTTAAGCGATAATAGTTACACTCGAAAATGGTTTTCACAACATACCAGTCATATATCTAAAACAGTTGCATTGTATTCTCACCCCAAAAGTTCAGTAAAACAGTTAAAGAGTAAAAGTGGGGCCGTAAACTCACCTGAGTTTAGCAGAGTGTTCGTACAAGAACCATGTAGCTCGCCGGCTAGTAGTTACCTATATCATATAGGTGTTATAAGTTTGTGTTCACATATGTGGGTCTCACAGGACTGTGTTCGAGTTCAACAATTCCGAGTTGTTTTGTGGGTCGCGTTGACCGTGTTTGACCGTGTTGACCGTGTTTGACCTAACGACCCGTTGGTGACGGTTTTTGGATCAAGTGTTCGTGTAATGTGCGGTTTTGTGTCGTGTGAAGTGTACGGATACCAATAGTCATTTTTGTGAGGAAACTTACTTTATATTAAGTTTCTATTTCAGAATAGTTTCCACATTAGGCAAGTCATGCAAGAAATTATATTCCGATTACTCTAAGATGCATATTTATCCTAAATGAGCATGTTATCACATAGCACATAGTTACACATAGCCGGTTTAGCATAGTTTGCGCGTAAAAGTTTCTATAATCAGAAAGTTACAAAATAAGCATGTGTCACCAAGTCTAGCTAACAATCTCGTCTTAATATCGTCATCCTAGTTCAAATGACCGTTAAATCGTATTCATTACAACAAATATGTCATCATTTATAGACTTTATGAAATAAAGTTACTATTTATAGTACTATTCATAAAAATCATATATTTGGTGATTTTAACAATTTTCAACACATCAATAACCATCCTTTTAGTTTCTAAACATCATTTTGAACATAACTTATAGATCTAACCACATGCATTAAGTCACTTCATCATCAATCAACATTTCATGATATTAAAGTTACCACAATTAGTAATAATCACATGTTGACATATCTTGTTATTCATAACACTTCTAAATCATATCCCATGACATTTCAATATCAAATTTCATGTAACTCCACCTAGATCATACATACATGATGCTAGAACATCCATTTGTGACCAAATCATTAACATGCATATTGACATTATCATGGTTCCTCATAAAAACTCAATCTATAATCATAGATCTTCAATATTCACACTCAAATCAACAAACCCAGATTCAAAGTGATAGAAATGCGTGTATGTGAAGCTCATGCATTGGTATGTGTGTGTGTGAGCTTGCATGTGTGTGTAATGGTGTTTTTAGACTACAAGAGTGCTAGAACTACCTTCCAAAGCTTCAAAATGTGGCTAAGCTAGCTTCTATCACGAGAGGGAATGGAGTGTGGCGTTCTTGGAGTTCCTTTGTGCCTCAACCCTTCAAGATCTTCAAGAACAAGCTTCCCAAGATGCAACCATGGCTTCCAAGGCTTCAAATGAGTGTGATGTGGTGTTGTAGTAGTGAAATCAGAAGTTTTTGAGGCATTAAATAGAGGAGTTTACGTATGGGATTGGGTAAAAGGAGTATGGTGTGGTAATCATGAGATTTACAAAATTTTTAGGTGTCAGACACCCCAGGCGTATCGCCTGACGAGTGTCATCGAGGTCAGGCGTTACGCGCGAGTCAGCCAGATGAGAGGCGTCCCTCCTCATCCGCGCGTATCGCCTGAGTGGGGATCTTCGGGTCAGGCGTACCGCCTGGACCCTAGATCCGGCCCAATTTGGCCCATTTTCATGTTTTGACCCATTCTTCGCGTATTTTTCGATTACGAGCATCGTTTCTCGACATATGGACATCGTTCTATTAACTTAGGTTCCCCGGAACCTAATGTGCGGTGAATGTGTTCTGTGGTTTGATCCGTTCACCAACATTCGTCATTCAAGACACGTGCGAGTATTGTGCGATAATTCCTTGAATTCTCGGTGTGTTCGAACTGTTGTGCCACGTGTCACACTAAATACAATTATTCTAGTGCCACGTATGAAATAATAATACACATTATTATTAAAATAGTATAAATGCTGACCTGGAATTTGCGAGGTGTCACATGTACACTAGGGTTGGTTCGCACAAGTGCAGGGTTCAAGGGGAAAGACCCATAACCGGCTGAAAGTGACAGCTCAACAAAAGAGTGTAAAACCCTAATTTTCGAGTTTTTCACAGCTCCTTAGCGTAAATCTCGTTGGCTTTGGCTCTAGATCGGCTGTACTTTCAGGTAGAGGGTGATGAGATCTTCGTTTAGGTTCAAGAACCACTCGATTTCGTTAAGAAATGAGTAAGTTATGGGTTTTTGAAGTTCAAAAATGGTGGTTGGAGATGAGATCCGGGATTTAGGGTTTGAGAGGTGAAAGGGAAGGGTGAAGTGAGTAAAATGAACTCTTTTGGGGTTTATATACCCCGCGTGTGTTCGGGTTTGTTTTTCGTTGCTCGGTTCGCGCTTTCGTTACGTTTCCGGAACGTAACGCGCGTGTTTACGGCTTTTAAAATAAAAGGATTATTTTATGATGTTTTAAAATACAATTATTGTTAGAAATCATTTTTAAATATCGCGGTATTTAGTTATTTCTAAAAATTATTTTAAGTATCGTTTAATCAATTTATTTGTCGCATTGTAACATTTTTACGCGTTTATTTAATTTGTTCGCGATTTAATAAAACGATTTTGTTTAATTTCCTTTGTGATGAGTTTCAAAATTGTAAAATAGGAAATATTTTACTTCCTTTAGTTTATGATCGTTCGTATATTTCATCGTTTTCGTTTCGTCAGAACGCGTCGCCATCGCGCGTATTCGTTCGAATCGTCATTCGAACGAACATGACAATGGTTTTGCTTTCAGACTTTTGTTTTCTACTTTTCAGTCATTATTCAAGAACATTAAACTTTCAGATTTATTCGTACAGATCGTCACCTCTACGAACAATTCGTCGGTTTAACATACCGTAACAACAACTGTTATAGTTTTGTTTTGTTTAACCTCACATACGTTTACACATAATAGCACGTCAATAAGCCTTGGTTTCACTGTTCAACGTTGTCTGATGTGTTTCTGACTGTTAAACTGTTAAGTTTAACCAGATTACAGAAACAATAGCATAATAGTTTACTGTTAATCATTACATAGTTGATAGTATATCAATAATTTGCATAGTTTGTACCTGAGTTACTGTGCCTTTACTGTTCCGTTCACCATTCCGGCTACGTTTCCGGCACAGATGTTACATAAAGATCAATAGAACCCAACATGGTCTTGTGTTGAGTCAATCTCACTATGCGGACAAAATCCTTGAAAAGTTCAACGAGGGGGATACGATTGTGGCTCAAACTCCAGTAGATACCACCCAACATCTGTCAAAAAATAAAGGTGAGGGTGTTGCTCAGTTAGAGTATTCAAGGATTATTGGCAGTCTGATGTATCTAATGACATGTACACGGCTAGACTTAGCATATGCTGTGAGTAGGCTAAGTAGATATACTAGTAATCCGAGCTCTGAACATTGGAAGAGCATGACAAGATTACTAAGGTACCTAAGATACACAAGAAGCTATGGGCTGCATTATGGCCGAGATCCAGCTGTTATAGAAGGATACAGTGATGCAAACTGGATCCGATATGAAAGATTCCAAATCCACAAGTGGTTATGTGTTCACCCTTGGTGGAGCAGCTATAGCCTGGAAGTCGTCCAAGCAAACTTTTATAGCTAGATCTACGATGGAATCTGAGTTTATCGCGTTAGATAAAGCTGGAGAAGAAGCAGAATGGCTACGTCAATTTGTGGAAGACGTTCCAGGATGGCCAAAGCATATGTCGGCTATTTGCATACATTGTGATTGCCAATCGGCTATTGGTAGAGCTCAAAGTGCAATGTATAATGGCAAATCACGGCACATTAGACGTAGACACAATACGATACGACAACTACTCTCAATGGGAGTTATCTCAATTGACTATGTGAGGTCAAAAGATAACATAGCGGATCCGTTTACAAAAGGCTTAAGCAGAGAGTTAGTGCACAAGTCATCAAGAGGAATGGGACTAAAGCCCTTTGAACAAGTTTGTACAAAGGAAAACCTATCCTAGAAGATTGGAGATCCCATGACCTAGGCTCAATAGGACAACCTAATTGTATGAATTAAGGTCACTGTGGGGGAGTACCTCAAATATAAAAGGGAGTTGAATACTTCCTACTTCATTCCTTTATCAAATCAGTGATAGCAATGGAGGATAAGCATATGGATTTTAATGATTTGTGTGAAATCACCTATGTGAGAGAGAAGTGGGGTCGCTTTGAATGAGTTTGTGGGGTGCGCAATTCCTAGAGCTCTTGCAGAACCATGCTAGTGTTCCATGACCATAACAGACACGACAATGAGGGGTTAACCATACCAGGAAGAGTATTGTGTGACATGTAATAACGTCTACGTAAACAGGGATTGGTTCAAGGACGTCGTGTCTACTAATCTCTAGGAGACAAAGTGCATATCACAAAGGAGGGTTCAAAGGGAACACCTACTTCTTCTGCAATACTCAACCGCTGAAATTTTATCGTGACACTTGAGTGTAATGATCGATTTCTTTTCATGTGGGGGATTGTTGGAATTTGTGTGAAAAGAAAAAGGAAAAGGATAATATAAATCTTTAACCTTTCATCTACCAATTCATTTGTAATGAATTAGTTAATTAACTAAGCCATGAATTGGGTTGTTAGTGGGCATAATGGCAACCTTTAGAATGCCATATGATACTTGTATAAATAGAGACACTTGGTCTCTTGGTGAAGTTGCTACTTTTTGAAATCACTACACCACTTGAGATATATACACACAAGCTCCAAAGGTTCCAAAGACAATCATTTGCTTTGTTGAATTGTCAACAACCTACAACGATCGGTTCTCATGTGAGACACTCTTGTTTCAGGTGAAGTTTCGGGTTTTCGGTTAACTCCGGCAGTACACACTGCTTCGGCTGTTGTACCCTGGGAAACAGTCGGGTTCACCTGGGTGGCCCGAAATCTGTTTTAAGGGACCTCTGTTGAACAGAAATCCTCAGCCACCGAATTCATTTCAATTCGTTTTATCTTGTTTTCTACTTCTTCTTGTAATTTCAATTTTAATATTTTTATATTTCTTGTATTACTTTATTTTAAATTCTGTATTTCTCTGAATTGTAATTCGAGTAATTGAATAATAAAAGTATTTGTTATTTTGTGAACGGTGTTTCTACAATTATGTTGCGCCTACATTACGCATACTTAGAGTAAAGGGGCTTGATGATAACACATAACCTAATATAATTTGTCTTTGTTTTTCATTAATACAAATGACAAATTAAGCTGAACTTGATGAATAAACTTGAAAGTGAAAATTTTAGGACACATATTTAAGAATGAAATCAAGAATTGGTCTTAAAAAAATTTACAGGTATGAGACATGTGTTTTTTTTATTTTTATTTTGGATGATACCAATTTGATTACTTTAAACGTGCCTACCTATCTAAATCTTAAACCACACTAATAAACATTTTAAATTTATTGTAACACCCAAACTTTCCACACGATTACACGTCTCCCATTTTAGGTCTCAGATTAAACTTTCTCAAAAATTTTGTTCGGAAGCGTAAAAATAACATTTCATAAGTTAAACATACTTGATTTCAAATCATTTACATTTATGATTAATAAAACTAGTGTGTTTAAGTTTAATACCATCAGAGAATTTTACATAACGTTTGGTTCTGATTCATAACATGCCCGATTAGATCGCCCGATGCATATCTATCTTTGACCTGTAACATCACATATAAGTCACCATTAGTTCATACGAACTAAGTAAGTAACCCCTCCCAAATTTCCCACAACTCATTTAAACACTTCCACATAAATATCATATGGATGTTTATCATGTTTAGATAATAATATATCATATTCCAACATCAACTTGCACCCAACACACATTGTGCACTTATTTCCCTTAATAGGACATTTTCACAATTATGATTATATTATCTAATCCAACTTTACCACCAGCACCTCTGGCTAAATTAAAACACCATATATATATATATATATATATATAAATATATAATTATTGGCTCGACCAATTACCCACACACCTGTGATTTCAACAATTTAGTTTCCGGATTAACCGGTTATCCACACATTTGTGGTATCATACATATATTTTTAAGTCTTAAGATGTTCACCCACCGGTCCTTCCATCTAAGACAATTGCTAGCACCTCTAGCTATCCACCATTGTGGAGTCAAAATATTGAGTCTAAGATGTTCACCCACCGGTACTTCCATCTAGACAATTGCCAGCACCTCTGGCTATCCACCATTGTGGAGTCAAATATTAAGTCTAAGATATTCACCCACCGGTACTTCCATCTAGACAATTGCTAGCACCTCTAGCTATCCACCATTGTGGAGTCAAATATTAAGTCTAAGATGTTCACCCACCGGTACTTCCATCTAGACAATTGCCAGCACCTCTGGCTATCCATCATTGTGGAGTCATAAATATTAAGTCTAAGATGTTCACCCACCGGTACTTCCATCTAGACAATTGCTAGCACCTCTAGCTATCCACCATTGTGGAGTCAAATATTAAGTCTAAGATGTTCACCCACCGGTACTTCCATCTAGACAATTGCCAGCACCTCTGGCTATCCACCATTGTGGAGTCATAAATATTAAGTCTAAGATGTTCACCCACCGGTACTTCCATCCAGACAATTGCCAGCACCTCTGGCTATCCACCATTGTGGAGTCATAACAACAAAATGTAAAAATACATTTTTCACAATCAAAATTCAAGCTGAGTCATTTCTATTCGAATTGACTCTCACAATGCAATAATATCACATTACCAATAATTAACTATTAATCACAATAGTTTAATCAAAATTACACTATGGTGTTCACATTCCTGTACTTCCACCATAGCTATTTGTCAGCACCTTTGACTATTCACACATTTGTGATATCATACTCAAACACCGGCTCATCCGGCTATTATTATGCAATCTATGTTGCATACTTAATTTAACCGTAACGTAAACACATTGGAACTTAACATATATACTTTAGAGTCAATTAACTCAATTAGTTCCAATCTAATTATGCACATTCATTCGAATGAATCAATCAATATATATACATATATCACAATCAAGTAGACTCTTTCTACTACTTATATGTAATGTTACAGTAAGTTGGGTAACTTACCTGGTTCATACGGTTGTTCACTTCCTACAACCTCTTTTCCACTTCTGTGAATTGTCACTTGACTTTCACCATCAACACCTAGTTGCATATTCACACATATATAACTATGTTCAATACATATAACACATACAATCAAGTTCAACTCACTTGACTGATTTGACTTTCTCAAAGTCAACTTAACACATAATTGACTCTATCTTACTATTTTGAGTAAGTTTTAGTCAATTATTATAATTAATCATATCCCATGCCTTCCTTAGGCATTTCATCAATTAATTGATGTTTATTATATTAGTTATGATCTCAATCACTTCTTTTAATAAAAATTCATTTATGATCATAACTGTTAATAATTTTTAACATCAATTCATCAAAATCATCATTTAATCCATGGATCATAATCCATATTTCATTTAAAATCATATTCTACCCATCCCACTAGTTATCACACCATGATATGGGTTTCATAACAATCGGACATTATCCCGGCTTTAAAACGAAGATTTCACCATCAAAACATCAAATCCTTCGTTTCTAACGATCCCTAGTTATCAACTAGGCAATAATCAATACCCATAATCATAGTAATACATTCAAAACTAGATTTGATCCACACAATATTAAACTAGTAGAAGAAATCAAATCATTACCCTTTTGAACGAAGTTCTCGGATGAAAACGACGATCATGAGTTGTAGAATCGAACCCTAGCTCGATCCGAACATCTGGATGGCTTCAAAACTGTGATTTGGTGATAAAAATTCGATCAGATCGTCCCTGGGTGTGTTAAAGTCGAAAGAAAGAGTTTTTTTAAAAACTCTTCTGCTTCAATCTGATAAGAATAGGAATCTGTCAAACCACCCTAGCCGTCGCGTACCGCGAAGCGGGGCAAAAGAATGTTTCGCGTACCGCGAAGAAATCCGGAGTTCTCAGATATTTGGGCTCTTTGCGTACCACGAAGGACCCTCAAAACCACCTTCGCGTACCGCGAAGAGTCATTTTCTTTGTTTCGCGATTCCGGACAATCCGTAACTCCGTTTTGCGCACGGTTTTCTCCCACGTTCATGATTTCTCACATACTTTCAAATTTCAACAATCACAATCGTTCAATTAACGATTATTTCAAATACGTTTCATTGTTAAAAACCGGTTGTTACATTTATTTATCCTTTTTTGATGAATAAACTTGAAAGTGAAAATTTTAGGACACATATTTAAGAATGAAATCAAGAATTGGTCTTAAAAAATTTTACAGGTATGAGACATGTATTTTTTTTATTTTTATTTTGGATGATACCAATTTGATTACTTTAAACGTGTGCCTACCTATCTAAATCTTAAACCATACTAATAAACGTTTTAAATTTATTTATCCTTTTTTGTTTCTTCGTGTGATATAATAATTTGCTAATTTAGTGGGTTGTAGTTTAATTTATAAATTTCTTAGAAGAAACGTAGTAAAAATTAAAATGGTACTAAATTTGCTAAAAAAAATCTTAGAAGAGATATAATCGAGAACTAATGGCCAAGAAAAGACAACACAACTAGCATATGCGTAGATGCACTTTTTATGCCTCATTTCTTTAGTTTGTCTTATTATTAAATACTTTTAATCTTTATTTTGTCTTATAAAACATTTTAACATATTTTACTTGCATCTTGTACATTACATATTTGTTCGATCAAACATAGATTGATGCCAATATATATCATTTATTGAAGATAAAACTTATTATAGTAATTGGCTTTATCTACACCAAGTCTAAACACAAGTTTTTTTAAAAAATTAACCCAAACACATATGCAAGGACGAAGCTTAATAGGGGTCGTCATCCCTCTTTTTCCAACCTTAGTATTGATTTTTTGATTAAAAATTTATTTTTTGTTTTAAGTATTAGTTTCATCTCCCCTAATTTCAACAAATTAACATGTATTGTGGTTTCCGTAAATTTCCGCACCTCATTCAAAACGTTCAACTTCCGACGCTACAAATATAAAGTGTTTTTTATAACGCTACACATGTGTGAATATCGGAGACCAGGAGGTGCCGAAAGCAACAAAGTTTAAGTATTTAAGATCATTCGTCCAGAGCGACGGAGACATTGACTGTAAGGTGGCTCACCGTGTCCAGGCGGGTTGGAACAAGTGGAGAGCCTCTACAAGCATCCTATGCGACTAGAGGTTTCTAGAAAAACTAAAAGGCAAATTCTATAGGGTTGCAGTTAGACCAGCCATGTTGCACGGAAGTAATTGCTGGCCAATCAAGAAGATTCAAGCTAGAAAGTTGGAGACGACATAGATGAGAATGCTAAGATGGATGTGTAGACATACAAGGATTGAACGAATCAGAAACGAAGTCACTAGGGAGAGATTGGGGGTAACGTGCATCTCAGACAAAGTAAGAGAAGGAAGATTGAGATGGTTCGGACACGTAAAGAGAAGGGACTTGATGGCGCCGGTACGAAGAGTAGAGAATCTCACTGTCGTAGGAAAGAGATGTAGGGGTCGACCCAGGTTGACATGGGATGAACAGATTCGTCAGGATTTGTTAGAATTACATATGTTTGAGGACATGATATATGATAGGACTTCGTGGAGATGTAGGATAAAAGCGAGAGAACCCTAGATTCCTTAGGTACAAGGTTAGTTTTAGAGTATAAATGTACATCATGCTCCTTTGATGGATGTGTGTGTTCCTGCTTGCTCACGTAGAGTGTATTGTAGGCCACTTTGGATTTGCATTGCATTAGTTGCTTTGTTTCATTACTACTTCGTTATTTGACATATTGTGGGTCCTACCTAGGATGATCAGTCTGCATTGTATCTTTAAATTGTATTATTATGTAACGTTTTGTGCTTACTCCTGCTTGTATAACGTTGTTTGTTTACATAACTGTATGTGTCCGTGGTATGTCAATTGCTGCCGATTTTGTTCGATAAAGTAAAAAAAAAATGTTGAAATTGTTTTTTTGAACCGGGAGACTCTCATGATGCATCCTCTCAACCTCATTGGGGTAGGGGTAAGGTTTGTTTTCATCTCTCTCCCCAGACCCTACAAAGTAGGATTACACTGGGTACCCTAGTTGTTTAATACTTAAACAACTTAAGTAGTTAGTAGTATACTTTACCTAATAAATCAAATATCATTATAAATATAAACATAAATAATATACATACAAAACTAAAAATCGTATGTATAGAATAGCTATTTGTATGATTTATAAACGATCATTAGATAAATGGCAATTGGCAAACCGGCCCTATATGTTATTTAATTTATAAAAATGTTTGTATTAAAATTTTAAAGTTAGTGTGTATTAGGGTATCATATATTGTTAGGTAATACAAGCCATCTTCAGCAAATATAGTTTTTTTTTTTAATGGAAAAGAGATGGCATCACTGTTTACGTTACTATGAGGTCCCCTGTCGAGTAAACCGGCGACAATTAGTCATCACATGAGGAATATCCATTTATTGTTTTAATTACAAAATTGAAATATTTTAACAACAATCAATCAATCAATCAATCAACGTACTCAGTATATCCCGTCATTAGCATGCTAAGGCAGGGTCTGAGGAGGGTGAGATGTAGACAGCCTTACCCCTACCCCGTAGGGGTAGAGAGGCTGCTTCCAGTGAGACCCTCGGCTCATGATGCTTGATCAACCGTCCGAAACGATTTTAACGTTATTTTCACTGAATAAGTAAAATAACGTTAAAATTAGTGCAATTTTACTTTTGCCCCTCAAGAGTTGTCAACACATATATACATTATATGTGTGCACTGCTAACGGGGCGCTGAAGTATTTTAACAACAATTTAAATAAATAGAAAACAAAATAATAGACCAAGGCATTTTATTTAACTTCAATTACTTTTTTCTTTATAAATAACATATTGGTAAATAACATTAGAGTCGGCTTCATTTAGTGAAATTAAAAGCAACAAGCCTAGGGCTTCCAAACCTTTGCGGCCTCAACTGTCCAAGTAATAATTCATGTTAATTTTTTAATGATTTGGTTTAGGAAAAACACATAGTTATCTCATATTCTTAAAAGAAAAAGTTTGTTTAGGGTTCATTTTTTTCCAAGTAATTACACATTTTTCGTTTTTGTTTCACTTTGTTTGGCATTGGAATAAATCTTTTAGTTATGGCACATGTGAAATATGTAAAAAAGCTTTATAGTGGTAAATAGAGTAATTAAACCGATTAACAAAGCTGGTTAACAAGCTTTGTTTATATCATTTATTGTTTATATGTATTTCCTTTAAATAAATTTGATTTTCATAATCCGAACGATTATTATTGACCGATAATAATCCATACTTATATTTTGACCAATAATAATACTAAATTTTACTTTCATTCATAGGGTAATTCTACTAGCATAATCATTAAAACATTACGATAAAGAGCAAATATTAATGATTATGATACTAGGATTGCATTTGGTAACGAAAGCGAAAATTATGATTATTATTGGTTAAATCTTAATATGACGAAACTTATGAGAATTTAAGAACCGTAAATTCTTATCGTAAGCAAAAAATTCATTACGAAAAAAGCCTCAAAGTTTGTATTTGTCTTGTGCTTTCGAAAAGTTTGAGACAACCCTTAATAAAATGCAATATTTTTAAGAGTAGAATTTCTTAGGTTTATTAAGGGATAAAGAGACGTTAAAATATTAAGTTTGGAGTTAGATACGAGGGTGCTCGTTCTATGTATTATATAATAATCAAGTCTTATATGTGATCAAATTAATTTATATGAATTATTTTAATAGTTTTTCCTCATGCATTGAACCTCTTGCCATAAAATGGTATCATTATTTAATTCATAAGGACCCAATGCGGGACGGAGGAAGAGACCGTCAAGGTCAACCTATGTCGTCTTCTTTTTACTTTTCTGTTTTTTTTTTTAAATGTAAAACGTATAAATGTTACGTTGTATTAAAAAATTACTTATAGCTAAAAAAAAAAAAGAAAGGTTTTTAGCGGCCGACTCAAATGAACTTCAATTGAACTCATGATTAAAGTGGTGTTAGCTTGTCGAACTATACATTCTTAGCTTGTAAGCTTTAGCTTTTAGATTATATAAATTATTTTCCAGTTCATCATGTGTTATTACTTGTTAGCATTATGCATTTATCAAACTTGTTATCATTGTGTCTTTATTTCTTGTCATTATACTTTATTGTTTTTGTTTTAATGTTTGCTTTTTAAGATTTAGCTATTAAACTTTAACCTTTAGGTTTTAAAATTTATGTTTTGCAATTTATCGTATATTCATGCTTGTTATTGTGTCTTTTCCCTGCTAGTCATTGTTTTTAGGGTTTAGATTGTAGGAACAAACCGATTCAATTAATGTTAAATTGAGTTCAATTAAAGTTCGTTTTGGTTGATTTATAAGTTGCTAAAAATCCTGCTCACTTTTTTACCATTACAGAGCGTTTTCTGAATAACCTTACCCAAACTTATAATATGACTATTTCAAATATCCCCTTTGTTAACCTTAGAAAAGAAAAGAAAAGAAAAGAAAATTAGTTAGTAATTGTCATTTTTTTATTCCAATGATATTTATTTTTGTTTTCGTATTTTTCTAATTACAATATAACTTTATTATACAATATTATCTTTAATTATTTGGCTGTTAAAGAAAATTAATCTTGGCTCAATCAGGACTCCAGTTGTATCATTTTCCGCCCATGTAACAATCTCACTCCGTGCTATTGCATGTCATATATTTGCCAGGACGCAATGTTCGATTTCTTACTTTTTCATCTAAAAAATTTCCATAATTTATGTCAAAAAAGATGCTTCAAAGTTCAAACAATGCAAGGAATTAGGTTATAAACACAAGATACAATCATGCTATTTAAAAATTTCCCTAAACAAAATATAAGAATTTGTTACTAATGAAGTCATAAACCCAAACAAAATACACCATGAAGACACAATCATGCATCAGTGATTATATAAAATATTTTTTTAAGAATATAATTGAATTATAACAGATTGGTATCATCACGAAAACATAAAAGATCCAAAACTACAAGTAGTAACCCAGTGGGCTACAAGAACTACAATCTGAAGAAAAAAATTTTATTTAGGCCCAATCATAAAAAAGGCTCATTCCCGTCATAAACTACGGGCCCAAAATTTAGAAAACCATGTTTGCAGACATCACTTGAAAAACCGTCAATTAGTCTAACAAAAATGACCTGAACCCAACGGCTGCCTTTTTTACTAAACCCGGAACATTAGGTGCCGCATTCTTGGGGGGTCTTATATTAACATTAATCTTCAAATAAACCTTACTGTGTTATTCCTCTAAAAAAGGTCACAGGTTAATCCAGCTTTGATTGGTTTTCCGCTTCTAACTCCTGAAGACCACCTGCCGGCATGAGCTGCATTTTAGGTGAACCCGTTTGTTAGAACCGTTGGTTGGTCTGGCGAGTTTTCTCACATATTCTCATTATTAAAGAAAAATATATTAATACCTTGTTACAAGGCTTTCTTCACTTGGAACAAGTTTGAACATTCCTTGTTTGCATCATTAACATGATCTTCTGATGCCACCGCTACAATCACCCCTTTATCTTTGATGGTGTCTACTGCGTCCGCAAAATCCTTAAAGTCACTTGACCTTTGGTAAAGAGATAAAATAGCATCAGTTTTTTAGATCATAGAATTGGGAGGTGGTGAAAAGGGGGTCAAAATGAGTTGGTAAGAGCGGGATCTACTTGTATTTGTCCATTTTTTTACAAAGAATTAACGTTTCGGAAAAACAACCCCATCCAAGGGAGTTAAAACTTAAAACCAGCACGAATAGACATCCCTGCCTCCCTGGTATGAGTCGGATCTACTTGTATTGGTTTAATGAAAAAAATATTTGTCCATTAGTTCAATGTTTAATCTGACGTTTTAAGAATATATTTCAGCTCATTTATAAGCAAACAGGTTGCAATGGACATCCTAGTCCTATGGCATATTATATAAGTATAATGGCAACTGTAACTGAAGAAAAGTTTGTAGATTCTAACCTTGTTGATAACACCTCTTCTCGTCTCATTTGCCGTTCTTCTTCTGAAACCCCTGACAAGTATCGCAATAAACTACAAAACAAGTAAACCCATCAATTCAATAACACCAACACACAGACAAAATGTGTAGACCAATGTGGTTTTAGTTAATATGAGAAAAAGCTGAATACCTGGTATAACCTTTGGCATCGGGTAGTTGGTATGAGTCTAGATCACCAATAGTTCCAATAATGGCCTTTTTAAGAGTACCTTCATCCATTTCAAGTTGACGTAGAAAATCCGATGTTCCATCATATACATTAAGTGTTTTCAGTAAATTAGGATCCCGATATGATAGGAATGATAAAACTCCTGCACACATACAAGAATATGCACCGGTAATAAAGTGTAAAAACTTAAGAATTCACAATTACAAATATTTATCCTGCAATAATACAGGTTGTTGAGTAAAATGAGCAAAACTAAACACAGCAATAATTTGATAACACGAAAAGCAGATCTAAAACACCCAAAAAGCATTAAAATGCATAAAACTTTCTAAACTGTTTTCTTTCAGATTTTAGACTATCCTGCAATATTATAATTCAAATTACATTGTTATATATAACAATTTGAAAGGTCGGTGAATATATGTCCGTGGCTGCGTGTGATTTGAGTTTCTTTTTTTCAACAAAATTTGTTTAGGTTATATATGTTTATTTCGGAAGATAATCACCTATGTTGCCTGGCTAAGATGGATTGGCATGTGTATTGGAACTTTGAGTAGGTTGCCACAGGTTCGACTCCTGCGTACAACCTTTTTCTCTCTTTTAAACCTGTAGTATTTGTTTCATTTTTTTTACTTTTAATATTTCTCATGTGTATGAAACATAAATATTCATAAATACTCACTTAAGGTCGGTGTAATTTTTTTACTTCTGTTAATTGCACTCCTTGTAATTAACTAAACTTCTATTTTGGTTCCTTATTTCTGTTTCTTTATTAATTTTTTTAGCTTTTCTTTATTTCATTATAACTCTCTTTATTATTTTATTTTATTCTTTCCTAATTGTTTCAACCTAAGTTCTTGCAACTAATTTAACTTCTTGTTTAGTCTCTAATCTTTTATTTTATTTTATTTATTTTTTCTTTTCACATTTTATATTTATCTCCTATTAAAATGCCTTTTCAAAATTGTTATACAAGATCATACAGTAACATAATAATGTTTTTTATCTATGTATTTGTCTCCATAATCGATTCATCACAACCTCATATGTTTCTTTATACCATCACTTCATAGTGCTCAGGTTCTAATCATACTGTCTCGCCGCAACGCGCGGGTAACGTTGCTAGTTTAGCACATATACCTCATAGTTATTCAAAACCCAACCCAAACCATTTAGACCTGCATAAAAATCTATCATTTTGCTACTAGAAAAACATGAAACTATCTTACAAGACATTACCTGACCGAGTGTCGAAATCACAGAAGCCTCCAAACGCCCCACCACTAACCCGGATATTATCCCACAACCATGTATTACTTATATATTTCGCAATCACATAGGCACTCCCCCTGAGTTGATAACCAGCATCATATATATTAGCCGCTTTTCCAACATAATTTACCTGCAATTCGATTCCAGTGTTAACAATTAGGTGGTAATTTTGACCCTATGACTTATGAATGGGTTGCTTCAGGTTATGCTCCATCTCTAATGGGTCAAAACATATTATTTCTATAATCATATTTGACACAGTAATTATTTTTAGAAAGTTCAACATCTTTGGACAAAATGTGTCTAGGGAAATCCAACGCAACTTGTCTTATCAAATAACCAATTTTACCATTACCCACTTGTCTGGCCTGTGCCCTTTTAGCCATCTCTAACAAATAAATGAAGACTGAGAAATACAACCAACCTGAGTAGGTATCGTAAATGCTTCATTCTCAGACAAATGTAGTGCATTTGAAGGAGATGTGGTAAGCAAGGAATCAGTTGGAAGAAAATCTAAAAATTTTCTTATGAATTTCTCAGCGTTTTTAAGGTTTTGTGCATCAGAAGTGAGATTTACAAGGCAACTATTCTTTGACAACAGGACTCCTCGAATCTCTTCAAGGGACATGGAAATTTCACTCCATTTATCTTCAATTTTCGCTTCAATATCTTTCAAGAATTCCAGATAACTGCAAAATTATGCTAAATTTTAAGAAACAAGTTTACATGAAATAGGATCAATTTATCAATATTTGTTTTGCTTTACTGCACCCATTTAGTCACACCTGATACCACCCATTTGTTCAGCAATCCATCCTGCATGGTTTAGCTTTGCATTCAGCCTTGCAGCTGCAAGAATATGACCACCGTCCCTTAATTGATTCTACCAAAAAGGAAAAGAAATTATGAACAGAGGCCTGATTGACAATAGTTGTGATAACTGATAACTAAAACTGTGTACAGCTTCAATAAATACCTCTAATTTAGCTTTGCTTTGCAAGACAAACCGCTTGAAACGCTTTTGATTTGTAAATTCAGCTTCTCTAAGAACACAAGTTATCTACAAAAAATACATAAGCTTTTTTATATTTATATTTAATCCACATAATATGAGTGGTTTAGAAGTAAAAAAATTTAAAATATATTTCCTTAATTGCGTAATACATGCCATGGAAAATCAAAAAGAATGAGAACTTGATAACAAACATCCAAACAGTAACTAGATTCTAGATTCTAGAAAACATAGTGGACAAACCAACAAACTTCTCCATATTCAATAAAAACTAAGATTAATTAAAGGCATGTAAAAACTGAATGTTCAATTCAACCAAGTAATCAAACAATGACTTTTACTCCATTTATAGTAGTAATGTCACCATTTATGTTTAGCAACAAGTTCTCTTAACTCTTATGGAGATGGCCTACAGAAAATTAACCACTTTTATTGAGAAAATGACTTCTCTTTTGTTGTGAGATTTTAAGTATCCTTTCAGATTAGTCATGATCTTACCTTCTGCTTTAATCATTAGGCCCGCATACAAGTATATTTGCTGACTTCGTTTCTAATGAAGGTCTTGACAATATCCAACATATCAAACATGAAACCAATTCCTAATATTTTCTATTCAACATATGAATTGAACTGAAACTGAAACAGTCAAATTGAAGATACCAGATTAAACAGTTCTTCAGTGCTTGCTGACATGGCTTTGCACCGAACCATTATATAGCTGACAGGATCCTTTGAACCTTGCTTTGATGATGTGTAAGGGTGTATTGATATTCCCCCGGTCTTCTCTTTAATCAACTGACTAAGTTGTACGAAGTTTAGGTCTTTTGTACCCATTTCAAGTAATGATTGACTGTTCAACAGTATAGTAAAACAATTTTAAGAACATGGCTTAAAAATGCTTTTTCTGATAGATATGAAAACTTAATTCAACAACAACAACAAGCATGCCCAGTAAAATCCCACTTATATGAAAACTTAATTCATGACCCCAAATTCAATATCCTTACCAAAAAAGTGGAACCAGGGGAAAAAGTTCAGGCTTGAGTGAAGTCATATCAAATGCTAAATCTGCATACAGAACATCATTCGTGAAGAGTTCATGCTGCAATACTTTTATCCCATTAATATCTCCAACCTACAATTATTCCCAACGTTCAAGTTCCACAAAAATCATCAAAATGTGGAACAATGCATACAACAGATGTTGATGGTGTTTATTATTACCTCTGTTGGAACTTCAATATGTTTTCTTCGAATGCTTTTTAGAGAGACGTTTGTAGCAGCTTTTAGAACTTTTGGAGGATTGAGTTGTAGATCACGTGTCACACGATCTAATTCATCAAGATCTTTTTCAGTCATAGTTCCTCTGAGTTTTTCAAAGTTATATTTTTCTACTGATAGATTTGGCTGATCATAGTATATAGAAGATATTAGCATTTGTATATGACAACTAAAAATCAGAACTCAACAAATAAGTACCTGCACTTCAATAGCTGGACGTTGAGGATTATTTAAAATGAACCTTTCTATCAATTGAGTAGATAAAGCTTTTGATCCATCAGTGCCTACTCTAGCTTTAAGAATCGGCATTGGCTATTAGAAACAAATCAAGATACAGCAGTAAGAAACAACATTCTATCATTTTAAGACAGACGTAATAAGGATTTACTGATTTGAAGGTAAACATGTAATCGTAAATCCACCAAAGATAAACACTCTCTAATTGCATATTGCAAACACCTAATTTCATCATAAATAACTTGTCTAAACAATAGAGAAAGGGTTCTCAATAAGCTAATAAAGCTGTTTGAACAAACAATTCAAGACATCCCTTACTATACAATGAAACAACCATAATACTATAGCAGTCACTAGTCAAAGGCGAGAAAGGTGCGAGCCCAGGCGCAGCAAAACTGGTAAAAATCATCAAAAACTGGTCGGAAAGATCTAAAAATGCCTAGAACATGGCTAAACTAGCCTAAAACATGTCTAAAGTCCCGAAAATGCATGTTTGGCATGTGTAACTTGCTTAAAAGCCCTCACATTTAAAGCACCCAGGATCAAGGCTCACCCTTTGGGCTTTGAGCTCGCCTAGAGCCTTCGACTGCTATGAAAATAAAATCAAGGTTGGCTTACAACTGAGAGAATCATTTGTGCAAGACCAAGAGGGAACAATCCAGGATTGTTTCCAGGAAGAGAAGCTTCAATTGAGTTCATCGAAGAATCCACAGCCTCAGAGTAAAAACCTTCATGTAGCAAAGAATTCAAAGCCATCAACACATCACGTTGTTCAACTTTGTTGTTCTTACAAACATCCTTCAATCCAGGCTCCAGAAGAATCTTCTGAAGCTTTTCTTTATCCAATCGTGTCTTGAAAGAAAACAGGATTTCAAATTGAGCTCCGAAGATCCGCTGGCGTTTCAACCAAAAGAACTTCTTACGTAGTTCGTGCCTTTTAGTTTCCATCACCAGCATCTCCTTGTTGATTTTCATTTCAAACTGTTCTCTTGCTTTTTTATGAACATGAGGTGATTTCAACACGGTGAACAATGATCGCGTTGAAGGTAATCGGATCTTACGTGTGCCAGGTGGAAGCTGCCAGTGAAGGTTTTTGTCGATTGACTCGAATGATCGAATCATTATCTGCATTTTTGTAGTGGAGTCAGATTTGGCTCTCTTCGTTTCACGGCGAACGATGACGTTGCCGGAGTTACTCTTAAGTAGAAATTTTCTGAGCGGAGAAGCCATGGTGGTTCACGGCGGTGCTCGGAAAACCTAGCCTCGTTTCGGCGGTGTGTGGGGGTGGATTCTGGGGGTTTTAGCTATCGATCGACAGAATAAAAGAAAAGCACAAAACAAGCCCCTAAACTTCTTAGAATTGCATATGAATTATTTTCTTTACGATTTTTTTTTCTTTTCTAATTCTTAGATATGTAAAGAAACCGGGATAGTCCGTGTTCATGAACTTCTTGACGGAAAATTCGGTTATGTTCATTTATTTAATAAATGAGTGTTCAATTAATTAAATGAATTAACATAAACATACACCTAGTCTTCGTTATTAATGTTCATGAATTGTTCATTTATGTCCGTTTATTTGTGTTCGTTAATGTCCGTTAACTATCGAATTTATGGATGAAGTGTATTTACATTTACGAGGCTTGTTTGTTTTCGTTTATGCTTGTTCAATAGTGTTCGTATTCGTTTATGCTTATTCAATAGTGTTCGTGTTCGTTTATACTTGTTTAGTAGTGTTCAATTATGTTTGCTCGTTTATTTTGGTTCCTTTCATTTATGTTCATGAATAGTTATTTTTAATTTTCTAACGAATGAACACGAACATATTCATTTTTTTAATAAACGAGCATGAACACAAAATTCATGTTTGTTAATGTCTTCATGTTCGGTTAAATTTAAATAAACAAATACAAACATGCTTGCCTTCGTGTTCATTCGGTTCGTTTACAACGTAATAATTCGGCACCAAATTGACAAATATGTTTGATATGAAATGAGCTTTTAAATTAATCAGTCAATAACACTTCAGATAATAATATTTTAACGATTGGTGTCTTTCATTTTTTTATTATCATTGTTTTTTTAATTCTCAAATCATACTTGGGCATGCATCTTTTTACTTAAAATAAGATAAAAAAATGTAATGAATACAGATAAAGAAAATTGAGAATGAATACTTGAGAGTTATATGAATAAACTTGCTAGAAATAAATTTGAGGGAGGAAGTAATTTTACTTGTTGAGATGTAATAAAAATTAAAAACAAAACTATCAAATTTAAATTACTATATATACATTTATGAAAACAATAATTGCCTGTGAGCAATTTTAACAGTTAAATATTTGTTTTTATAATTTTTATTAGTAAACCACTTTAAAAGAAGCTTTGTAACCGCTTAAAAAAGAGTCGCAACGCTTCAAATATATTTCTCTTGACCGCTGTTAATTTTATGGATCGCTGTAAAAGACTTAAATATCTTTCTTTTTTTTTACCGTTGTAAAAGGCCTAAAAAGTTGCATATAAAAAGACACAAAATTTCACATTTATTTTTACAAACTTGCTAAATACCATATATATATATATATATATATATATATATATATATATATATCCAAATCAAACTTTTAATATAAAATTCTTCTAATAGTTAAATATCATATCTATCCTATTAATATATTTTACTAAAAATCATTCTTAAAAAAACTTGTTTACCCATAAATTTCATTATATTGAATATATCCTTCTCCAAAAACTAAAAATATCATATCTATCCTTATTAAGATATTTATTAAAAATCATTCCCAACAAAACTTTTTTACCCTTAAATTTCATTATATCGTATATATCCTTCTCCAAAAACTAAAATATCATAGATATTCATTTTAATACACAATATTTTCTTGTTTTTACATGAATACATTATTAATACATTAATAATGACCAGAAAGTGTAGTTTTGTTGGCTACAACATGGCATCTGCACCAGATGGGAGCCTTCGAAAGAAATTGGCAGGAATGGAAGGCACTTTGGTTCGAAACTTCGGATGTCTTAACACATAAAACATGGTAAGAAGTGCGACCACTTGAAACGGTATCACATGCAACACGATTGCAGCGATCAAACAAAATGTCACAAACAATGCTGAGGCTCTCGGGTCGCGCCAACTCAGCAACGACTGGAACCGCTCGCCCTGAGTCGCTAAGTCACCAGCCATGGTCTGAATCCTACCACCAATGCTTCTTAACCGATCATACCGCATTCGAACCACATTCGTCCCTTTTGAAGTCGGAAACATGTCGAACTCCTCGTCTAACTCGTCAGGTGACACCGCATCAGCGTGTGACAGCCGGACATCCATGTGAGGAGGGTGCCTCGGTTTCCGCCTGTAACGCCAGATCCCGACAAAAAATAGGTACAAGAAAATTGTAGGTAGGATTAGTTCAGGAGACAGTATCAATATCACGAATAGTACATGGATTAGAAGCGTTGTTAGCGGATTTTTCCACTGGCGTATCATGTCTAACCATGTGATCAAACCTACGAACCCACTAACCACGTTAACGATTCGAAAAAAGTTTGCTTTGCTTTTTCGCGCGCTATAGAATTGTGCGCGAACGTCTAGCATGTAATCAACCACCTCTTTTCCCAACGGTGGCTCCGCACGGGCTAGCCTCATTGAGACTATTTGGGTTGCATAGTACCTTAATCTAGCGGTTTGGCCCATTGACAACGGATGCACATAGTGCATCTTAGGCAGAATTGGCTGTATATATTTGTGCAACATGTTAATATATGATGTGCATGAAAACCTTACAGCCAATTCTAGCTCACCCATTTTCTTTACACCTGAAGGGTGTAATTCAATAAGCGGGTACGAGTGTGTATACACTCGTTCCGTCTCGAGTGTTGACAACCGGATCCGCACCTTCCCGATTGTTGAGTCATTACTTGGCTTGTGTAAAAATCCGTTATTGAATGCACCGATTGTTATCACCGTACACGGATCGTAAACCTCCCATGTGTACTGCTCATTCCAGCTCGGTGAAAAGTTGTCGATAATCGTTCTTGTTCGAACCCATTTGTCTCCATATTTAGCCACACAAAACGCATCCGTTGTTCCCCGACCATCGCGTGTTTTCATCGGCAACAACCCCTTGGCACTTATGATTCCGAGCTCTAAAATCCCGATGCTCGGTTTCCTTATTATCTGCTTCGCGGCTGGTCGTAAATCGCTACTGTAATTCGTATACTCGTCGAGAACATGGTACCCTCCCTCCCTACACACACGTAGATGAATCCGACTCGCGAACTTCACTTCTTTCTTCTCGCCATCGACTACGACATGTTTCTCGAGGTTGTGCCACTTCGACTGCACAGCCTTATTGTCCCACCGTGGATGAACCGAGGACAATGGTATCAAACATTTCCCCAACACCTCATCTTTGTTACCTCCATCTTCAACGATGAACATCAACGCTTCTTCAAACGGCTCGGCGGCGACAAAAACCAAGTCTTCGTTCCAACTCGGGTTAACCGTCTTCACCGATGAAAACTTAGTCTTGCTCCACTGACCACCCAACATCACCTTTACACAAACCTCCAACGGCTTATTCTTGTCACTGGGTATCAGATCCTGACACTCAATGACATTAACCCGAACATACCAAAGCTTGGGGGAAAGATAAACTTTCCCCCGAATCTTTGAAACACCTTCACGGCCAACTGTAGCCGCATCAGAATGCCAGGCGTCTGAGAAACACTCGTCCGCCTGGGTTCCTTGCCACACAGCAAGCATGATCTCGCCATGTTTAAGCTTCCCCTCTTTCTTATCCTCCAGCCGGTACCACTGCGGTGCAAGTGGACTGTCTGGAGGGACTCTTTTGGGGACGTCGTAAAGCTCTAGCGATACTTTTCCGATGAAATCATCTAAGACAGGATTCTTGTCTTTAACCACGATTTCGACACTCGAAGCTTGAATCCGATCTTGCGAGAAGGCGAAGACATGATCCCATTCGGGGTTGGGTTTCTTATCAAAGTGTCGGGTGACTCCTTTGTAGTTACCGAGCTTGACTTCAACGTAAGGGTCGCAACTGCCGGTGATGTCTTTTGGCGGGAGTTCTTTGGCTTTGACGACTCGAACGTAGAGATACTGCATTTGTTCAACGAGGTCATAGGTGCTGGTTAGCTTGTCGCCGGTCATGTATTTGCCTGATCCGGCGATATTTGGGGTGGTTTCTTTGAGTGCGAATTCTTCCGGTGGTGGACGCTGCATCTTGAAGTTCGATCGATTAAAACAAATTGAAACAAAAAGTTTTTGTTAATTAAACTTTTGTCTATTTTTGGCCGAGGGGATGGACAAATTATTGCATGGAACAAGGGCAAATTTTCAATCATGTATGACTCAAGCTACCTCAACAAAAACATTAATAAACACAAATGTATCATATAATATATGTGTGTGTAGGGTATGGTGGCAATAAAAGATGTATTTATTTATTTATTTTTGAACTACTTTAGATTTTTTTGAACGACTAATTTTTTGGATAACTAACAGATCACTGGAGTATAATCGTGTCACCGGCAGTTCATCCGATCATATATATCTACCACCAAGTCGATCACCAGTTCCGAATGAAACTCGATATTTTGAGAAAACCTTTTGTGAGATTCAAATATAGGACCATTTGGTTTTCAAGTCTTATCTCAACACCAAGATAGGGTGTAATGTTTTTGGTTGGACTTCTTTAGATGGGTTTATTGATTGGTTTGATTACGTAGAGCAAAATTGGTGAGGTTGTAAGTTGTAACCACTCACCAACTATTTAGCAACTCTATGGAATTAGAAAAACAAAATTTTACTGTTGAGTTAAATTTTATTATATACTAGGTTATAGACCCGTGTATTACACGAGTTTGTGAATAAAAATTATGTGATTTTTATAAAGTCTTCATAAGTTTACATAATTAAAATAATTTTATTTTATATTTTGAATTTTGTGCATTAAATTTTATCCTATTAATTTAAAAAAATAAAAAAAGTTGTTATAAGTTAAATATTTTTGTAATTAGTTGTTAATTAATTAATATTTCGACTCAAATGACTAACAAATGAAAACATAGATGATATTTATTATGATATTATTGTTTATTAAAATTAATTTAGTATATTTATGTAAATAACATTAATTATAAGTTTTTATATTCAAAAATAAACGTTTTGTTTTAATACATTTGGTGTTGATATTATTAGTTTTAAAATGGAATAAAAAGTTTTATTTACAATTGACATTTGAAAATAACTTTTAATCTCAGTTTAAATTATCAAAAGTAGCAATCTTGATTATTACCAAAATTAGATCATATTACCAATTATACAAAATACATAATCGTTAAAAAAATGTCAAATATTGACTATAATATATAAAAATTTAAAATTTTAGTAACTTAAAATTTAATTTAGTGGTCTAGGCGGGAATTTAAATGTATGAATCATTTTAGTGATGACACGTGGCATAAAATGGAATCAATTATTAGAAGAGATTATTTTATTACGTTAGAAACTTGTAAATTAATTACATGCGTAAAATAAAATTTTAATTAAATAGTAATAAATTTTAATAATTATAAAATGATAATTTAAGACTTAAGTAAGTTATAAAAAATGTCGAAAATTAAATATTGTGAAAAAAAGAGTAACACATGACTACATGAGTTATTTAAAGGTATTAATTAAAGATACTTTAATAATAATGTCGTTACTTTAACTTTGGTCCTAAATAATTCAACTTTTTTAATCGAAACAAGTATATTTAATCAATACACGAAACTATAATTTGTGTATTGCCCAAAAATCCCACCATTTGTCTCTTTCATCGATCAATTATTGGCATAAAAAAATTTTTGAACGGCGAAGGTCTCAATCGTGTAATCCCACTGTTTCCAGGCCATGTCACCAAGTTCTTGTTACCTGGACCTCTCATGAACCCCCACAGCCACCTCAGGAGGAAATCTCACAGGAAAACCCCTAACCCCCACAGACCCCTTTTCGCTACGGGAGGGTTTCGAATCCGATACCTCCCATTTGGAAGAATCTCGGGGTACCGCTGAGACACTGCCTCGTTGGTAATTATTGGCATAAATGATAACATAAAATGTTAATTGATTCTGTAGATCCCTCCAAACGGTTATTTATGAAAGCATCTATATCTTGTTAACATACTTATTTGGTCACTTATAGGAATAATAAAAAAAATCATATGACAGATTTCTTTTTCTTTGATCTTATTTTATTAATGGCCAACGACAAGTCGGTTGGAAAGGCTTTGCCGGGGAAAAATGAGTGCTATATTTTGCCTTTCAAACTGGCTAACCCTATGCCGACGACAAGTCGGCGGGAGGCTTTGCCGAAAAAAATGAGAGCTAGATTTTGCCGTTCATACGGGCTGACCCTATGCCAACGACGCCAACGACATGTCAATGGGACAGGTTGGCTGATTAAAAATCTGTAAAAGGTTTTATATCGACTAAGTGTCGTCGGAATATGCTAATTTATACCAGCAAAAAATATCGTCGGGATATATTTCGTCGAGATGCATTCAAATTGTTGTTGCGAAGTTTATACATTTGGCTCCTCAAAATTTGTTGTGACAACTTTTTCATCACAACATGTTGTTTGGCTTGGTAAACTCGAATTGAATGTTTGATAGTTCTTAACAATAATTTAGCTGTTATAATTTGAAATTAAAAAAAAAAAAATACAATAAACTTGTTAAAAATTGCCAAATTTAGCAAACTTATAAAAATGATTTCTTGTTAAATCTGTACTGGTTTAAGAATTTTTAAGTTCACAAATGAAATAATCAAAATAAATAGTTATGTGTATACACAATTTATTTTTCTTTTTTAAGTATATTATATTTTATAAAAAGAGTGTGTTATGTATGTTAGGCAGAGTTGGGCACTTAACATATGGGTACTTACGTTTACCATTTAATTTATACATAGGTAATTTTTTTAATAATCTATTTTAATGTTAAGATAATAAAACAATTATTTTATTAGTTAACTAAATATATTATAATATCCACGTAGGAAAGGTGAAGTAGAAGCAAGTTGAATGGGCAGGTTTCATGGGTCCAAATTCCAAAACCAACCTCAGGACTCAACCTACTATCAATGGCTCAGTCTCCCCCTTTTTCTTTGTTTTAAATGTTTCAATCCATTTTACTCAAGAAAAATGTAATTATTTAATAATGGGCAGCTTTCTGGTTTTGACATATATACCTTTAACAATTAACTAGTTGATTAATCAATCAATCAACTAATTACATTTTTTTGAACGGCGGTATTCTCACGTGTTTCCTACCCTTTAGGGGCGATCGTCCAAAGTCAGACTCCTCCAACCGCTGTGAGAACTCATACCCCCTGATGCGCAGGAACCCCGTTGAATGGGTAAACATTCGCCCCCATCGGAATCAAACCTGGGATAAACCTCAAGCTAACCCTTCACCTGGTGTTATTCAAACTTGCCTCTAAATGGATTCGAACTCCCGACCTCTATATTGGAAGGTGAGAGCCCTAACCATTGGGATGGGTTTTCAAGACAACCAACTAATTACATAATTTATATAAATTAAACCCATAGATATTATTCTGAATTGAAATTTAACTGATGTGTGCAGATCACACCTAATTCTAGCTTTATTTGCTGACAGTGGCAATGGCATGCTTATGTAGCAGTAGATGTGGAGATCAAACCCAATGTAAGAGGGTTAACAAGATAGAATCAAAACCGGGCCTACCTGAATCATGGTGATCATATTCAAAATCAATGACCCATGAGAATAGTTGTTGCAGTAAATCACCATATTCCATTTGAATGATTCAAAATCTGCAAGACATTGCTCATACAGTCACAAAACATTACTTGGTTATAATCCAAATATTATGATCATTTAGGTGGTGATCAACATATTAATTAATTATAATCATAACAAACAAACAAATAAGCATACCCAGTGAAATCTCAATTTGTGTGGTTTGAGGGGAAAAGATGAAGACAGTCCTTACCCCTACCTCAAAATACGTCTCTTCGCACAAATTCAAGCACCATGTATTCAGCTCAATTAAGAAAAATTATTCTGATATAAAGTATAAACAATAAACGAATGCATAAAAATAGAAGTAAAAATATCTTGTTGGTGATTTTAATGTTATCAAAATCATTTTAGTTTAATAGATTTTACCTTAAGAAGACTAATTAAGAAATTAGAATATGCATTGATACGAGTTAGAAGATGTGAAATGCACACTTGATCAACACTACGTTAACGTTAACTTCAGTACTAACAAGTTACAAAACTCTAAAATTTTCTAGAGGCAAAGCCCTTAATACATAAAAGGTTCCAAGGTACGAGTCAAGCCCTAACAAGGGGTCAAGGCTTCCTGGCATAGAGAGAGAAAGAGCCCAATAAAAGGTTGATTCACTAAAAATGCACTGAGTTATAGAAAATTACTTGAAACAAATTATCGATTTGTACTTTAATAATGTATTTCAATAACATTTTTGTCCCTCAAAGTCCTCAAGTGCAAGCTTGTAATTTGGTACTTTGGTAGTGAACTTGTATTTTAGTAGCAACATCATCCTTCAACATCCTTAGACCATGCGTAGTGGCTGCCCCGAGGAAACATCGGGGAGGGTTAATTTGACAGGGTTCGGCAAGAACACCGACCCCCTCCCCCAGTGGCGACCCACATGAGCCCTCCACAGCCCAATGCCCGCTTTCTCCTCTCGTTTGTGATTGATGGGTAAAGTTTTTCCAGTAGGAATGTGGTGATGATGTGACACGGTAGAGAAGGTTTTTTCAGTGAAGTAACCACTGTAGGGTTTTAAAGTTTTCAATGGGTTGATGATGTAACAGAAATTTTCAACGGGAAATGATTTCAATGGGGTGTCCACTATAGAGATGGGCAAAAAAACCGGGCCCGAATTCGACAACCCGAACCGGTGGGTACAAATAGGTCCAGTTTTTCAGACAAATTAGAACCGGAATTGGTTCCACCTGTACTCGGCCAAAACCGGAACCGGTCGGAACCCGGGAACAGGTATTGACTTTGTTGACAGAAACCGGTTCCAAAAAAACCCAGTTTGCGCATCTTTAGTCCACTATAGTTGGTATTATGCTGTTATGTAATGACTATGTCTAACAATTTGTTGATGATGTAACTATCAAAGACTTGATTATAACTGTCGCATCTTTTCATGAATCGTTGCAATTGTTTGTTTGTTTTTTATCCTCTGTGTAAATACTCATTTGTTCAATTTTAAAACAGAAATCTCATACTCGTTATTTTCTCTGATTTATCCTTTGAAATCTCATGTAGTCGGAATTCAATATAGTTGTAAACCCATAGGTAATAATATACTACACTTCAATTCATGTTTCTAACAACCCACAATAAAAAATAAAAATAAACAAAAATTTAAAAAAAAAATCCTAAAATAGTAATGCCTTAAAAAAATAAAAAAATAACAACAATTTGCCTGAATAACAAATATCCAATCATATTGCATAAATATATGTTGTACAACAAATCTAGCTCTGGTTGCAAGAGACCTCTGAGAGAACGGCAAATGGACCGTTACTCGATCCCGAGCTTTATACATGCAGACAGAAAAACCGCCATCATGTCATATAAACACACATAGAACTCTCCTGAAGAGACCAAGCAGTAGTCAATGTAGGATTGCAGAATTTACTCATTTATACTCATTTGATATGGTTGAAAAGACAATTGCCAGAGCCAGCTCTAAGGATGTGCTAGAGGTGCAACCGCACCAGGCCCGATTTTTTTTGGGCCCGAAATTTCGATTTTTTTTAACATATATTTTATATATATAATCATCTTTAAACAAAAATAATTTCAATAAGTAAAAAACAAGATTTTATTACAATAACATTGTTTTATTTTATTTACTGACTAATTTTTATCTCAATTATTATCGATTTATGACTTTTTTTTTTATATATATATATATAGGGCCCATTTAGTACTTACACATGGTATTTCTGAACTTAAAAATTACATATTTTCTTAACTCATGCTTTAAAAGCATTCTAGATCAGCAATTCAGCATCAAAAAAACTTGTGTTATGAGAAAATATGCACATTTGCAAATAAGAGGGGATATATGCAACTCTCCCCTTAATAAATTATCGTTAATCATTCCTAATATAAATAATTTATTTCTAAGTTAATCATGTGATTACCTAGCGGAAGAGCCTGAAGACAAAGACAGGAGAATGTAAGTCTATGAAGTTCTTTTGAGGCTCCAGTGCTTGTATGTATATGTTTTCTCTTGGTTCTTCTCTCACTCCACTTTGTGTTGCGTATTCCATTGCCATCTCATAATCCACCTGCAACCATTTGTGCAGATATAAATAAATAGGATTCATCAGGTCACATGTTAATTAAAAAATAGATATTATTTATTAGAAAATATAAAAAAATTGTTTGCCTGTTCAACATGTTGAGCAAGTTTTTCACTCAGGGTTTCTTTTGTTATTATACGACTTGAGACCTTCTGAAGTAGCTCTGCATCCTCATCCTTGATTTCCATGCGTTTCTTCTTTGCATGCAACTGTGACGACTCTTTCAATATTGCATAGATGGCACCAGTGGCATCACCGATGTACCTACAACCAATATATAAAGCAAGCAAATAGTGATTATTTCTTGATATAAATATTAAACACAACACAAAACTAACACAAAATTCATGGATGGATTTCAGGATTTGGGTCAGTTTAAGGTTGAACAATCCAAACACATGGGTTGTGTTTGGGTCATCCCGGCGGGTTCAGAGGTTGACAGTTTAGGCATTTAACACGTTGTATTTTTGTATTCTTTTCTAAAGTATGTCTTGAGTCATGATTTAACTGATTGGGGAATTTATGCCAAAATTTAAAAGATAAAAATAAATGAAATCATGTTTTGCATTTTAAATGTAATAGATTTTATACAATTTATATTTTTAGTTGTAAAGTTATTGCAGAGTTATGCAAAAATCAAAATTTAAGCAAATCGTGTTTATGTCAACTTGTAAAGACTCTTGTTGTATGCTCGTATTCATGTTCGGGTTCGACCAGACAACCCGTGAACATGAACCATTTAACACTGCTAGGACCTATATAATGTGACATAGAAGGTGTTGCACTTGCTTGCTTAAATTTCTTTTCCTCTCTTGCTGCTCACGAGCCTGAATTTTCTTCACTATTTTCGACTTTAGCTGGGCGCAACACTGCTTAATAGAAGTCTGGAAAACAAAGATTACTGAATTAAAATATATATATATATTTTTTACAACTATCATTTTGAGATGTACGCACCTTCACAGCAGAAGCTATCTCACTTATGTCATCTCCAATATACTCCTTTCCAGTCCCTTTGAAGGGGATTTTTGTGCTCACAATGCTAACAAAAACTCCAATTTTGTCTTGAGTTTGATTAATTTTGTAAGTATTCCAACTGAAAGATAATAGCAGTGTTAGGACAACTATTGCTAAAGGATGTAAGAGACTAAGAGTTGTCAAAAATCTTACTTGATTCTCTTCATTGCAGTTCTGGTGACAACATCAGCACCTTGCTCAAACAATAACGGAATCCGATTTGCAAATCGAAAGATATTCAAACCCTAAAATTTTGATAGCCACATAGAGCGAGAAGGAAATGGTAATGTTACCATAAGTTGCACGCTTATCTAAAACTGAATGTTGAAATTTAAACTCAATCAATTTATTTCTTTAGTAGAAATCGTAAGTTTCAATAAATTTCTTTAGTTGAAAGACATGAAGTTTTTAAAAAAAATAGCAAAAAGAAATGGCCTGCTACCATTTGAAAAAATCATTTGATTGCTACAATAGATAATAAAATGTAACTTGGTTGCTAAAGTTGGCAATAAATTGTAAATAAAATTCCAATTCGGGCTAATTTAGATTTGGTTGCTAAAATCAGGATAATATGTAAATTTCTTTCTATCTTTTGTACAGTTTGCTCAAAAACAAAATCATCAGGCGTAGAGGTATCATTTAAATGTATATCCAAAATTCTACACAAGGAAATCAGATTTTAAGATGGATCATAAATTACATGCAAGCAATGGATGTGCTACAGCTACTATGATCGAAATTAGAGACAAAACAAACATACTTGTTTGACATCTTTGCCTCCCAGACTGACTCCAGCTTCCACAATGAATGGGTGCCCTTCAAATACTTGAGCACTGAAATTATGAGGTCGTTCCAAATGTGTTTAATTTTCTAGTACTTTAAAACATCATATGCATATTAGGTTGGTTGAATCCTGGTTTAGATATCACCTTGCAGTATAAGTTGCAACCATGTCTGGATGCAGTTCTTTTATTATACCCAATCGAAGATTGTACTCTCCTGCAGGACTAAGACACTATAAAGGAAAAATGTTAATTTATTATCAACTTATAATGAATTGAATACCAAATCTATTCAGGATAGAAATAAGAGTAAAGCAGCTACGTATGATTAACTTTATCTTCAAATAAGCAGCTATATTTTACAACAAAGAGCAACTTACATCACCACTAGGATCATCAAACTTGGCTTGCCGAAACAGCTGATGCATGCGAACAATTTGCTGAGGTGTCAGCGACTTAACAGATGTTTTAGGGCTGAAATCAGGGCCCATTTCTCCTGTAATATGATAGAATTATACTTAAGGCAAGCAATCACTGCTACTTGCAGATAGCAGTGACAGAAAGCTAAAATGAATAAACACAGAACTGTAGGAATAAAACTAAAAGTATAATCAGAACAATAATTTAGAATGCACATTACACCAAGACAACAAGTTCATGTGAGTAGCAAGATAAATGAAAGATAAAAAATTTTCATGTAATTGACATAAAACCCTCAAACAAATCTTATGGTTAATCTATCCAAATTAGACTCCTATTATCATAAATGTATATGTGTTTACTGTGCATCGTCTAGCCATTCAGAAACTGTGGATACCAGTAATTGTGGTTTAAAGTCGCACCTGACACAGTGATTGCTAGTTAGCCGTTTCAAAGAAGATGAAACCCTCTATGCCAATCGCAAAAGGAGCCCGAATGTTGCACATATGGCCATGATTTGTCTATGTTTATGGTTTACATTTATCTTAAGTAGGGAACTTCTTGTGTATGCTTAAACAACATGGGCCCAGTGCATCCACCACTAAATGGCTATCTTAGAAGGGACATTCGTGTATTATAATAATAATTTCTATCTTGTCTTTTCTTCTATTTTCTGTGTCACTCGTATTATATTCTATGTATCTGGAACCTCTAGAGGTGTTCACCATTTGGGCATAATTAAGTAATCAAGACATCCAGTTGTCCAATTTGGAATGAACCAAACATTGTCTCTCTTACTATCGTAAGAAACTAAGAACCAAGTAGTCCAAACAAAGCGGACAGTAATTTGTCTTTTTATTTATTTTTCATATACGCTAATAGCTATACCCATTAGGGTATCAAACGCAAACAAGCATAAATATGAATAAAAAACAATAAATAACACATAGATTTAATGTGATTCTACGTCCATTGAGTTGCAATTAGGGTTTTCTTTATTAGCTGATCAAGAAATTATAGACACAATGAGATATATTTATAGAGATTAATTAGCATTTATTGCTTAAACCCTAAGCTAAGCCAAACCCTTGTGAAGACCCCAGGGAGGGCCGGCCGGCTTGTACAAAACCTCTACACGTATAATACAACCCAACAATACCCTTCAAAATTTTAAATTCACATAGGGGCTAATGTCATATGATGGCAACATATTTAGAATGTTGGTCCAATTTAAATTCACAGAAGGCTGCAGCTCTCCCGCTCCTAATCTCTTAGTTTCTTTTCTTAAAGCTATAAACTGACAACAGAAGAATCAAGAGGGTATAGATCCATTGAGAATGATATTGCGTAGCAAGATCAAGAAGTGCCACCTCCATCACTTCATGCCACCAAAGATCCGCTCCAGACCACCAACTAATATCGCACAGCCTCACCATGGCTGAAGCGCTACCTCTAGCGCCTCGCACTTAAAGTGTGCTTTTTAAAGCCAGGTTCTAACTTATGAAATTAAGCTTGCACTAAGATTCATCTGATGTGATATCTCTCTGATGAGAATTGAACAACCCAATTGACACAAACACAGAAATGAAGTAATGAAATCAACAGACAATGGAAGAATGAAAACGATGATATTACTGATGATCCAAATTACATCAAAAATGGAATCAACAGCCCAGGGTTAAACCCTTCTCTCTGCTTATAGCAGGAGCCCTTTCACACTAACCAAATCTCTTCCTACCTTCACTCAACCTCCTCACCTCTATTTATAACCCACTAACACACACACTAGATATTACAATTACCAAACTACCCATATCTAGAACCTACCATTACTACTAATTAATACTAACATATTAATACAAGTATGATCTCTATCATTACTCCCCCCTTATTTAAAAGTCTTGTCCTCAAGACTTGGGAGTGACCCATTGATCGTGCCTTGCTCCAAGTATCTTGCCTTCCAGACATTTGTGAGCTGGCCCATATCTATTACCCCAACGTAAACAAATCCTTTTTTTCTTACGTCCTTTCCAATCCAAAAGTGAAAGATACCGAAGGCCCATATCCCGTACAGTCATATAAACAAAATACCCATTCCCCAACTTGATACCAATTCCATCACAGGCACAAATAGAGAGACCCAAGGTAATCCCCGAATGTTGGGAGAAAAAACTAATTATACCCAAAAGAAGAGGTTTCAAAGGTTTAGAAGAACCGATAGCATCCAATTCTTTTTTGTCCCCTTCTACATTCACAATTTCAGCATCTCCCAATAAAAAATTTCGAAGGTTACCTCCCTCCATTAAAATTGACCCTGGTGTGGTGAAAGCCACCGAATGAGTGTTGTCGTAACCAACACGAACAGGAAGCGTGCGCACAGTTAATTTGGAAGTATTAAGTTATTAACACTTTTGGGCTCCCCTTGACCCAACACTTGAGGCCCATCACTAATTAAAGGCCCAAAACAATTCTGAGAAGTAAAAGAAGGAAGAGAGACCTTACGATCCACAGAATTAGGGCGCTCTGTATCTTTGACATCATCGCTAAAATCGGGAATCACCTCCGATTGCTGCAGTAGCTTGGATTGGAGCTCCAGCCCTGAAGAATCGACCGAGTTCTTCTCTTGCGACTTCATCCAAGCTAATACCACCTTCCGAAATTCCCTGGACTCTGAGCGTTCTTCATTCAACAGCTTCAGTGAAGCCTTAATTTCATTAACGGCTTGCTGGAGTTGGTCGATTTGTTGATCGTGAATATCCAAGCGAGATATTTGGTTTACCAAGGTGGTCGGAAATGGTATAGAATTGAGAATCGGCAAAAGATGAACGTGAATTGATAGGATACAAATTGAATCAAATCAAATCAGAAACAAAAGTTGAAATCGGAATTAAATTGAAATCACGTTGGATTTGACGCAAATCGTGAACTGATGCGGAATTGGAACCTGCAATAGAGAACTGGAATCGTGAATTTAACTGAAATCAGAAATAGTGACGAGACCTATAATCGGCGACAAGTGAACAGCGGCAGGTCGACGGCAGGGTCGGACCATTGATGAGAATTGAACAACCCAATTGACACAAACACAGAAATGAAGCAATGAAATCAACAGACAATGGAAGAATGAAAACGATGATATTACTGATGATCCAAATTACATCAAAAATGGAATCAACAGCCCAGGGTTAAACCCTTCTCTCTGCTTATAGCAGGAGCCCTTTCACACTAACCAAATCTCTTCCTACTTCCACTCAACCTGCTCACCTCTATTTATAACCCACTAACACACACACTAGATATTACAATTACCAAACTACCCATATCTAGAACCTACCATTACTACTAATTAATACTAACATATTAATACAAGTATGATCTCTATCACTCTCTTGATTTAACATAAACCTTAGCTTATTTCCATGGTTTCTTAAATAAGGCTAGCTTTTCAGGAATATGACATAACATGTAATTGTGTATGTGTTATGTGAAGCTTTGACTCAAGAATTTTAACCAAACAGTTTAAAGGTACAAAACAAATGGTAAAGTTAAAGTCGTTGCATAGTTTGAACATGAGCATAGGAGCAATCCTGGAAGAAAAAAAAAAGTTTAAGCTGAACCACTATAAATCTTTATGGATGAAAATATCTTTTATATAAACTATCATAACTCAAGTGTGCATGCTTTTATATATTTTTTGCTAATATTACATAGTTCCAGGCTGTCCAATTGCATTATCAAAGTCCAGGTGAATGGCAAAAATTTTATACCGATTAATCGTTCCGCATGCGATTTCCCAATGTTGACAAATTCATGCTGAAGAAATTGCAAAAGGTTCTGCTTTGTGGTTTCACCGATTAAGCGTTTGATGAGAAGCAAATCCACAGCTGATGGATGATAATTTGTTTCAAGAGGAACTGCAGGCATTACATCTGTCCGTCTTGCAAACCTTATGCTGACATTTTTGCTTCAAAAGTGCAAAGGAAAAATAGCATTAATTGACATGATAAATAACGCATTACATCATGCAACCAATTAAATCAATTGACAAACAAAATATAGAATTTTCTTTTCATGGGCAGCTAGGGACTAGGTAGGCAATAGAGAAAGAGGGAGTACTCTGATGTGTCTGATATAAATCGAAACATAAATTGCGCGTATGGAGTAATAACAGCCATTTGACGCATATAATGCAATATCTTGGACTGCAAGTATTCAGAAAGCAAGTATTACTATATATAATGACAAGATTTCAAACTTAGACAGGAAATTTGTCTCAAGATGATTATTATACATCCTATATATTATAATGAAGACTTGAGCAGAACCACAGAGTGACACATACACGATATGTTGTCCAGTTTCCCTCAATAACAACTTGGATCTCAGCTCCATGCCACTGTTCCTTGTCATCTCTCTTCTCATGCACATGGATATGTGGAATGTTTCTGTCATGGAAGAGTATAATTAAAAAGTTTTAGCAATAGAATTAACAAAAATTTCATCAGCCTTTTATGAGCAATAATGCAATACTTCATGGACTACAACAATACCGATGAATATCTATATCCAGCCTGCAGAATGAAGTGTAGCTTTGATTCTTCATTGATGATGATATCTCAATAGGTAGTCCTGTACTCATCTTTGACCAAATTAATGCCTGAAAGAAACAAATATAGATATAACATATATCACTTCCATCACAGATATTTTTTTTTATTACCACAAAGAAAGAAATATATCATGTAGAAAATTAATCTAAACACTTCTAAAAAAAATTAGATGAGGAGTATACTGCATTGCTGATGAAAAAGAATACATGACTACATTAACACACACAGAGAGACGTCATACAAAATTATAGTTATGTGTTCATGAAACAACTTGTTTCCTCCATACCATTTTTGCACCAAGTCCGAATTTTCCACGTGTTTGCTTCAGCCCATACTTTGTCCCAGATAAGACTGCACTATCATTATATCTTAGAAACTAACATGACAATGAAACAGAACCCAGAGACAGAATCTCAGCATGCCCTGCTGAAAGACATATCTTGCATAACTGCATGAGCATGATATATTCAATATATCAATTAGCATGAAACTAGATAACTAACCTCGCCCAAACATATTTGGGATATCATCATGGGGCATTCCTCTTCCATTATCCTAAAAAATTTAACATAAAGGTCATTGTCTAAACCAATCAAAAATTTATAGACCTAAAATGAGTGTATCACAAATCTGAAAATTCAAATAATAAAGGTTCAAATCAGATATATGTCAGACCTTACAAGTCACCCTGTAAAATGAAGCTTCACCTCGACCCTTGATAGCTTTTGCAGAAACCTGTTCTTTTACTTTCTTCCCAAGGGCGACATTTTTGGCCTGAATTTCTTGAAAACGAGCTTCTTTGGCAAGCCGTTTCTATCAGTAGAACAAGAAGCAGGGTGAGGAGGTACAACATGAGTACAACAACAATAACCAAACCCAATATATCTCACTTGTAGCATGGATATTTGTAGGGTATAGGGAAGGCGAGATGTCTCTATCCCTAGGGAAAAAGAGGTTGCCTCCAAAGAGACCTCAGCTCAAGTACAAATAGGCAAACACAAACAGACAAATCAAACAAAACACGTACATATAAAGATAGAGAGTTATTAATAAAAGCGAAACGATGTCACGATAAGTGGCTACATATGAAGTACAAACATATAGAGATAGAGGAACAACATAAGTGAAAAATTAAAATGAAATTAGGTTCAGACAACTTCCAACAGTTATCAGCTGTAAATTGCTTATAGTTTAGAGTCTTTCAAACTTATGCACTAAGGTGTATATGATACAACTTACTCTCTACATATGCATCAAATTATCAGCATGTTCATCATTAGAAGCTTAAAGTACATACCTCACGAGCCTTGACTGTCTCAAAATCACCATATAGTGCCTCATCAATCCGTTCCCGGTCAATTAGACCAATCATGGAATTGAACTTGCTTTTATTAATCTCCTCACTGTAATACCAAAACAATACCATACATAGAAGTATAAAACTAGATTGCATAACCAAGTTTTCGTATCATGAAACAATGTACATACTCATTTATTTGCAAAAACCTGGAGACTCACATAGTTATTTCAACAAATGGAAGCTCAGCAATAGACTCCGCAGAATCAAGTGCATTTTCAACAAGTTCTCTGACGGTGGTGTAAAGAGATTTCCCAGGCTGATATCCATTTAAACAAACACGAGTTATTTGTTCAATTTTCATACAAATCAAATTCTGATGAAATACAAATGCACATCAATCTGAAGTCGTATAAATTGTCTATTTTCAGCCAATTGTGAACTCAGATCAACTTCGTTTCGAGCATTTCAAAGATAGGATTCATTGTTTATCATCATATGAAGTTAAACTGCGCGTTTAAAACAAAAACAAACGAACACAGAGCTACGAAAAGGAACTCACGTTGTCGAATCCAGCAATATTTTTATTCTCAGCGAAAAATTCAGCCGGAGATTCTGACAGAATCAAAAGTAGAAATCAAATTAGAATGAAGACGATGTCGGTGTGAGCAGCAAAAGTGAGAGGGCTACTAACTCTGCTTAAGAGCACTTGCTTTAGGTTTCCGAGGAGCTTTGGATTTGCCTTTCTTAGCTTGAATCGGACTTTCGTCGCTGCTTTCTCCGGTGTCCATCCGGGCGAGGGTTTTGCAGAAGCGCGAAGAAGTATTTTGGGTCTGCAAGTGTTATGACTTTGCCTCCCTCAAAATTAGCAGTGCATTGACTGCATTCATCTCAATATCTCATACCATTTTATATAGGGTGGTGTTAAACTTACACCCCAAAAGCATGTATGCACACCCTTCAAACACCCGTAGTACTACGGGGCGTATTGGTACGGCTTGTGCTATTTTGGTCAAACGACAGGGGTTATGATTAGACCTATACGCCTCGAAGTGGCCACTACGGGACGTATTGGTACGATGTTCTGAAAAGTTCCGACATTGTCAGTTGATGTTGACCCAAACGCCATGTAATGGTCACTACGGGGCGTTTAGGGGTACCCCTAAACGCCCCGTAGTGACCACTACGTGGCGTTTGATGTTTAAAACGTGACAAATCTTCTGTAACTTACGAATGCATCGTCCATATATACACACATATTGATCGAGTTTCTCTTGTTTCGTTCGTTTATTAGAATATTTACTTTCTACATACATATTTTTTATTTGAAAGATTTCTTGGTGGGACGGAGACTTTTTCTTCGGTCAATATTCCGACGTTTTCGCGTGTGCCTGAAACTTATCAGGTATAAAACTGTATTTAGTTGTTTTTATTGTTAATCAAATGACAAACTAATCATAATGTTTTAAGGATGAAACTGGTGTGCAATCGTCTGAGGCCACAAATAGACCAGTATTGCCAGATCTTAACGAAAAGGTTGCGGGTCAAACTTCGTGCTGGCAGTTTGATTTGAACCAGGAACCTTGCGTTAATGAAGACGTTAACAGGGAATGTGACGCTCGTGAACAATCACACCCACCCCAAGTTGCGGTTAAAGAGGAAGAAGCTGACGTTGTATACCAAAATATGGACTGGAATACCAATGAGGTAATATATTTTTCACTTGTTTTTAGTTAGATGGACATTAGTTTAATGACAACATTGTTTTCAGATATTCATTTATGTGGAGGAGCTAATGGCATGGGTGAAAAGTAGAGCCCCTTGATAATGGATACGTCGTAGTTACCGGACGATCTAAGAAAAAGAAGGGGACCGATGAGGTCAACAAAATATGGCTTGTGTGTGATCGTGGTGGTGAACACAATAGTACGGCCATCTTAAGGCGTACCGGTAGCAAAAAAATCGGTTGTCCTTTTAAATTAATAGGGATATACGACAGTGATTCTTATGGTTGGAAGCTTCAGGTCAGAAACGACAAACACAACCATGAACCTACTCAAAATCTTGAGGGCACCCGTTTGTTAGAAGATTGTCCGAGCAGGAACAAAACATGGTACATCATCTAACTGAGCAACACATGGAGCCACGTAACATACTTTCCAGCCTCAAGAAGCAGAATCCCAACAACGTCTCCATCCGTAGAGACGTATACAATGTGCAGCAAAAATTTAAAAATAAACAAAAAGTCTGATCAACCCCAATGCAGGTCTTAGAAAACCTGCTGCATACTAAGAATTACGTAAACTATACTCGCGAAAACTCCGAAACAAATGTCGTGGAGGAGATTTTCTTTTTTCATAAAAAATCATACACCTAGTGGCGTGCGTTCCCACATATTCTTATGATTGACGCGACTTACAAGACTAACATGTACAAACTTCCTTTTGTACAGATAGTTGGTGTTACCTCAACACCCCATACGTTTTGTATTGCACACGCGTTCGTGAGTAAAGAAAAAGAGGAAAATTATCATTGGGTTCTAGAATGGGTAAAAGATATGCTAAATAAGTGTATGGAGCCCCACGTGATAATAACCGACAGAGACCTTGCTCTGATGAATGCATGCCGTAAGGTCTTTCCGCACGCTTCCAGGTATTTATGCACATGGCACATAAGCGAAAATATCGCAAACACTGCAAAGCAAGTTTTTCAGACGGTGATTGGAAAAAGTTTAAGGGTCATTGGGGGAATTTGTGTGACTCTTCGTCGCCAGAAATTTACGACTATAACTACAACCGTCTGTACGAACAACTAGTCGCAGATAACCGTCAAAGTAAGTGTCATTAAATATCATTATCATTATTTTTGTTTAAATTGCGTTGTCGTATGTCATAATTGTTTTTTTTCTTCAGGGGTTTTGAATTATGTTACACAGACTTGGTTAAACCCATACAAAGACATGTTTGTTACAGCCTGGACTAACAGAACGCCCAACTTTGGTCAACGTATAACTAACAGAGTCGAGAGTAACATTTAAACTTAAAAAGATATATGAGAACAACCAATAACTCACTCTCGACACTGGTAGGTTTTGTTGATCAAACGGTCGAATCACAGGAGATAAACACGAAACATGGGTTTGAAACAAGTTCAATAAAGACAATGGGTCATTATAAATTACCCATGTTTAATAACCTACGCGGCAAGGTTTCTCATAAAGATCTTGATTTATTACTTAACGAAATAAATAAGATCAAGGTTATGCGTCAACGTAATATGTCATGCAGCTAGGGATGTAAACGAATCAAGTCGGCTCGTGAGATACTCGAGATCGGATCGGTAAAAAGCTCGAACGTGTCACACCCCCAAATTCCCACTCCTGGTGTCAGTCCACGTGGGTGTGACGTGGCCAGGATCACAGCTCATGGTCATATAGAACGACTCTATATGAGTTACACAATCACACAAGTTTGTAAAGTAAACATGGTTTTCATAAGTAAGCAGCGGAAAATGTTTATAACAAAAGCAGCGGAATTAAATAAGAACAAGTACAGCGGAAATGTAAATTGTGTCAGACACTACATAGTTTAAATCGTTTTTAAAACAAATCAAATGCACACAAAGCCTAGGACTTGAGTCTATATGCCAGTCAGACTCCTTAATGCTTCCTTGTGCGCGCCCTAGTGTGTGCTCCATCAGTTACCTGAGATTACATGCGAAAAGTGTCAACTAAAGAATTGGTGAGTTCACAGGTTTAGACTGACATAAATAGTAAACAGACATATACTGGGTATGTTAAGTTTTGTTGTTGGATACTACGATCCGTGGAGTGTGTCAGTTCATCTTACCGAAACTAGACTGTTCCCGTTGCCTTCGCAGGTCATCGCTGAACCCACATTCGCATCGAAATTACACTCGTTATGACCTCCAGTCAACATTGGTGCCGAGTGGGGTTAGTCAAACCCAGTAGTACTACGTAATTACGACTCGTTTGATACACAACTAACGGTAAGAATAAGTGAGGACTTTAAGCGATAATAGTTACACTCGAAAATGGTTTTCACAACATACCAGTCATACATCTAAAATAGTTGCATGGTATTCTCACCCCAAAGTTAAGTAAAACAGTATAAGAGTAAAAGTGGGGCCGTAAACTCACCTGAGTTTAGCAGAATGTTCGTACAAGAACCGTGTAGCTCGCCGGCTAGTAGTTACCTATATCACATAGGTGTTGTAAGTTTGTGTTTGCATACATGTGGGTCTCACAGGACCGTGTTCGTATTTAACAACACCAAGTTGTTAAGTGGGTCACGTTGACCGTGTTTGACCTAACGACCCGTTGGTGATGGTTTTGGATGAAGTGCTCGTGTAACGTGCGGTTTAGTGTCGTGTGATGTGTACGGATACCAATAGTCACTTTTGTGAGGAAACTTACTTTATAGTAAGTTTCTATTTCAGGAAAGTTTTCAGATTTGGCAAGTCATGCAATAAATCATATCCCGATTATTCTAACATGCATATTTATCCTAAGTGAGCATGTTATCACATTGCACATAGTTACACATAGTCAGTTTAATACACTTATTGCGTAAAAGTTTCTATAATTAGAAAGTTACAAAATAAGCATGTGTCACCAAGTCTAGCTAACAATCTCATCTTAATATCGTCATCCTAGTTCAAAATAGCCATTAACTCATATTTATTACAACAAACCTGATGCCATTTATAGACTTTGCAACAAAAAGTTACTATTTATGGTAATATTCATATAAATCATACATTTGTTGCTTCTAATCATTCTAGTACATCAAGAATCATCATTTTGGAACATAATTTATAGATCTAAACACTTGCATTAAGCCATTTCATCATAAGTCAACATTTTATGATATCAAAGTCACTATTCTTGACAATTATCACTAAATGATCATTTATCAACATAATCAATCATTCTAAACCTTGTAAATCACCATCAATATCACTTATGACAACATTTCCATATCAAGAATCATACCAATAGGCTTAGATCATTCATGCATGCTACTACAAACACCCATTTATGACCAAATCATCAACATGTAGATTGACATTATCATGGATCGTCACAAAACTTAATCTAAACATCATAGATCATCAAATATCGTGTAAACATCATCAAACCCAGAACTAAAAATCGTGCATGTGCATCAAGGGTGCTTGCATGTGTGTTTAAAGTCATGCATGTGAGTGTAAAAGTGAAGAAAGAGTGTTTTGGGTATAGAACTACTTTCCAATGCTTCAAGAACTCCTGAGATGATGATTTCTTTGCCTCAACAGCTTCTGGACAGCAGGTTCTTGCAAGAATGAGATGGTTATGGTGGTGGTTTTGAACTCCAATGGGTCTTCAAGCTCTTAATCTTCAAACCTTCAAGCTTAAAGCTTCAATGGAGGTCTCCAATGGCTTCCCAAGGGTCAAATCAAAGTGTTTCAGAGAGGAATGGTCGAGAGTTGGCGTGTAGAACCGGAGAAATGATGAAGGGTGGTGTTAATAAGCATGGTGGTCTTGATTTTATAAAGATTTGTCGTCAGGACTCCGTCGCGTACCGCGGTGGATGGTTAAAATAAGCTTCACGTAGCGCGACGGATTTCGGGAGTCAAACCCCCGCGATGCCTGTCGCGTACCGCTATAAGTCCTCCTGTTGGTCCCTCTTAAAACGCGTACCGCGACGGGTTCAGGAGAAGCCCAATAAGCTTAATTTTGTTGTTTCGATCCGATTTTCTCATATTTTTTGATTACGATTCTCGTCTCTCGACATTTGAACATTGTTCCCAACATTTTAGGTTTCCTAGAACCTAAGTGTAGTGAGAGTGTACTGTGGTTTCACCAACGATCGTTATTCAAGACACGTGCGTTGCATTTTGCGATAATTCCATGGATTATCGGTGCGTTTGGTCTGTCGTGCCATGTGTCACACTAAATAGTAATTATTCTAGTGCCACGTATGCAACAGTATATATATTATTAGTTTAAAATAAAGAAATTTCTGACCTGTAAATTCCGAGGTGTCACAGAACGAGCCGAGCCTAAACGAGCCCGAGCCCGAGCTCGAGCCTTAGAATATGGTTCGTTTAATTATCGAGCTCGAGCCCGAGCCTCGCATTAAAAGATCGTTTAGGCTCGCGAGCCTTAACGAGCCTACCTTTTATATAATAAATATCTTTATATATTGCATTTCATGTTTTGCCCTTGTCTAAAATTCTAAAAAAACCCTAAATTGCTACAGATCATCGAGCTCCTTTCTTCACTAAAGAGAAGAAACCCTAGCAGCCATCATCAAACGTTCGTCCCTATTCCCCTTCTCAAGTCTTCAATCCTTCATCGAACGTTCATCCCTTTCTCAACCTTCATTGATCGTTCTCCTAGGCGGCTAGGCATCATCGATTGTTCATTGACCTTCGGTCCAGCCTTCATCGGTGTCTAGATTCAACCGGTAAGTTATAATCGTTTAATCGATAACATACATAACCGTATGTACTCGATTCATTATTGATTTAATGGATTGTGCTTGTATAGTTGTAAAATATACACATTATAGATTTTTCAGATTCTAGATTTTTTGGATTCTAAATATGCAATCATCTTTAACAAGTTCATTTTCTTAGTTTATTCCTCCACAAAACTACTCAAATTTAACAAGCCTGAGTGGTTAAGATTGTTTTATTTGGTTTTTTTACTTTCTTAAAATTTTGCTTGGCTGATTCTTAGGATTTGATGAGAGAATATGATAACTTTGTGAAGATTTTACGTGTTTTATACTTGAATTTAAGTATTATAATCTATCCACACGTTGCAGTCACTTTAGAAAATTGATATTTATGTTTAGGTTTATTTTGGGATTGAGATAGTTTGTAATCAAATGGTTGATTGTTTAATGGGTTATAATTGCTTTTTAAGTTCAATGAAACTAGATGAAAGTATGAAACCATGAGGCTTGTTAAATCCGGTGTGTATGTGTCAGTAGTCTCAAGGGCAATATAATTTTCATCACATGTGTTGCGTACAACACCAAATTGGCCAATTTTAAGCCGTTGCCTGTTGTGGTTCATCCAAACTTCAATAGACTTGGTGATTATAACCAAGTACTAAATTAATTCGAACCAGAATGCTATAACGTGCAGTGAAGTCAAAGTAATAGTGGAACCATGAGGTAGATTTGGATTTTGGTAATTTGATTCTTAACTTTTTGAGCATGTTTTTGAACTATTTTTTTCTATATAAAGAAGGTTAAATAGGATGATGTTCCTTGTTTATTGATTTTGGTTAACTTGTTTTATGTTTGTATAGTTTTTTCTTGGTGTTAAGAAGATTGCTTTTGCTTGGTAAAGGTGAGTATTTATAACAAATCAAATAATCAATACATATACTTCCTTTTTGGTTTGTATGGATTTCGGTTTAACAATTTGACTTCATGTTTCAGGTTCAAAAAGAAGAAGACAAGCTTTTGTGGTGTATGGCTATGGATATTTAAGAAGACCGTTTATTTTGATTCTATACAATGAATATTTAGTTCTTTATTTAAAATATTAATTTGGTCTCGTAGTGGTTTAAGAAATTTTGTGTTGATCTGTATACTTTGTATTTGCGTATGGTTTCAGACTCCTTGTTTTTGTACTTAGTTGGATTATGATGGATTTTTTGATGTAAATTTCACATTAGTTACTTTGTCAGTAATTGTTTTTTTCTTAACTACACAGCTGCTAATCGAGCTCACGAGCCGAGCTTTGGCTCATTTAAGCTCTTTAGAAAACGATCTTTCGAGCCGAGCTTGGGCTTGTTTAAGGATCGCCAATGAATTCGAGCTTAGTCGAGCCGATCTCGAGCCTGATATATCAATCACGAGCCGAGCTCGATCTTTACAGAAGAAGCTCGATTCGAGCCGAGCTCGATCTCAAGCCTCAGAAAATCCTCGCGAGCCGAGCTCGAACAGTGTCTGGCTCGGGCTCGGCTCGGGCTCGTTTACACCCCTACATGCAGCCACGAGTTGTGGACAAGTTGTGGCTTGCCATGTGCTTGTCGGATCTCAACATACGAAAATGCATGTATCAAAATACTGTAACCAATTCCTCTTTGTTTGTTTTTACATTTTTTTGTTGTAAACTGATTATTTCCCTTTCATTTGTATACAGACACAATTATCCCGCTTTCTGATATAGACATCTTCTGGACAAAACTTGATAATCGGTACCCGACACTTCTAGAAGACGAAGAAAATCGACGTCGAATGACAAATGTGTTTAGTGACGCAGGAAATAAATTCAAAACCTGAGTGAGTGAAAAAGAGTCTCGTTAAAAAAATACTTTCGCAATTGTTTCCGTTTAAAAGTGAAAAGAAAACGCCATTGGTTCAGAAGGATACACGCGGACGTCCGACATTGAAGACTCAACAACAAAGGGGGAATGAATCTAGACAAAGCGCAGTTGTCGACTCACAAGAGAGTAGTTTTCAACTTTCAAGGCATAGTTCATTCACTCCAGCAATGTCAAACTAGTAAGGACCCGCCCTCCAACGTAGTCGTTCAATGTCTTCTAGAGGGAAAAAAAGACTCGAGACAAGTCAAGTTGACTCGGTAGTTGCTTCGCCAGTGAAACCACAAGGAATGAACAATCTTAGACGATTTGGTGGTTACATTCCTTCAATGTTTCATTGCTATATAAGCAACATACAAGATGTTATGCCAGAAGGTAATTATGGATTCAGGTCTGTAGCCGTTGGGTTAGGGTTCGACGAAAATCAATGGGGTTTCGTTCGCCAACAACTATTACAAGAGGTGGACACCCATAGTAAAGCATACATATATGTTCTTAACTCGATGGACCCAACTTTATATGACGCATTACGTCATAGCATAAACTGGTTTCATATCAGACCTGCGCCAGAAGAACATTGGATGCTTATGCCTTATACGGGACTTGTTGCACAACGATTTGGCGTGATAGTTCACCTTATCAGTCATGAAGGGTGTATCATGTTTTTCCCGTTATGGTTAGCTCCATCGACAATACCACAACATAATGTGGTTTGTCTTCTTCATATGCCAATGCATTTCGTCAACCTAAGGTTGGAGGGGGATTATCCAAGTCCAACTCTAAGTGCAGTTTGTAAACGTTACCGAAATGATGTCGCCGGTGAGTGGGAGACGATTTATCAAGAACGAATCCAACGGTGTCAATCGATTATAGAAGAAAACAAAAAGTACATTACTACAACGAAACTTTGTGACAACGACAATTTGTATTTATCAGTCATTGTTTTCAATTAAACCTTGTAACCTTCTATGCCTTATTCGTAACGTTTCGTATAAAATGCATATTATGGGGTATATACAATACATTTGAATATAATATATTAAAAATATTACAATTAAATATAATATAATTATATATATTACAATTAAACATAATACATTTGAATATAATATATTAAAAATATTACAATTAAATATAATATAATTATATATATTTCAATTAAACATAATAGAATTATATATAATAGAATTAAATATGATATAATTATTTTTAATATAATTATATATAATATTTATATAATATCATTATATATAATATAACATTAAATTTAAAAAAAAAAACTAAACATAAACGCCACGTAGTGCCCACTACGTGGCGTATGGATCTTCAAGAACCCCCAAACGCCCCCCGGCTCCCCACAAACGCCCCCTGCTGACACCCGTTTGCTCTCTACGCCACCGCCGCCGACCATCGTAGCTGACACCCTTTTGATCCTCCTTTGCGACTTCCAGGTTAGTTTCCGACCATGTGATTGATTAGGGTTAAGGTGGATGACCGGGGGTTGGGTTCTTGAGGCAAACGTGGAAACGTTGGCCCCGTATGGAGCATTACGGGGCGTTTGCTCCAAAAATTCAAACGAAACCACCCGTTTGGGCCACTACGGGGCGTTTGCCTCTTTTTATTATTATTATTATTATTATTATTATTATTGTTTTTATTATTATTATTATTATTATTATTATTGTTATTAGTGTTATTTTTATTCTTATTATTGTTATTGTTATTATTGTTATTATTGTTGTTGTTTTTTTTATTATTATTATTGTTATTGTTATTATTATTATTATTCTTATTGTTTTTATTATTGTTATTATTGTTATTATTATTATTGTTATTATTATTATTATTGCTATTATTATTATTGCTATTCTTATTATTAGTATTCTTATTATTATTGTTCTTATTATTATTCTTATTATTGTTGTTGTTATTATTATTATTGTTATTATTGTTATTATTATTCTTATTGTTTTTATTATTATTATTATTATTGTTATTGTTGTTATTGTTTTCATTATTGTTTTTATTATTATTATTGTTTTTATTATTCTTATCGTAATTTCTTTTATTTTTTCTTGTTGTTCAGACATGTCTTCTTTCGATGAGATGGAGTTTGGTGGTGACGATATGGGCCCCCTGTTGATGATCTTGAGGTCGAGGTGTTCGACGAGCTTATGGACCACCCGTGGTTGCAGTTCCCTCAGGGGACGGTCGTGCGTAGCATGCGCGATCGACTCTTGAGGAAGGAGATGGACCATCAGAAGGCCATCGACTACGATTTGCTGGCCGAGCTTAGCCAGCAGGAGAGGATGATGGCGATCATTGGCGAGGACACGCCATGGTCTCGTCTGTTTGAGATGACGTATGCTCCACTGTACCGACTCATTGTCACACCCCGAGCCGGCGGGGTTGGATCGGAGTCCCCGCCGGGCGGAAGGTTCCCGGGGCGTGATATCGCGGATGATAATCATGATGATCAGATTGTTTACATAGCATCAACGTTTAAGAATATCTAAAGCACAATCAAATGATATATAGGATTACAAAGTTAAATTACAATAGCAATGTTCTGCAATTTAACCAAGTAAACCTATCAAAAGAATAATTGTTTATATCTTGTAACTATACAAGATATCAAAAGTATAGTAAATCATCAACAAAAGATGTGCTTCTCCAAAAGTTAACTAGGTCCTCTATTCGGGCAGTCTAGTATGCATGTCCAAAAGATTAAGCTTAAACCTGTCCTTCACCTGAGAAAGCATGTAAAAAGATCAAGTCAACACAACGGTTGGTGAGTTCATAAAGTTTATAAGTTTAAAATAGTTTTCAACGAACCTCCTTCGGTAAAACCTTAATCTCATTAACTCCACATGTAATATCCAAATCGGTATGCTTATATATAGGGCATACCCCTGAGTCGAGCCTACGACCCGCCCAGACGCCATCCCACCACATACTAATCCGGATATGACACTGTTGTTAATAATAATTAAGCATTTTACCTACCAATCAATTCAATCCTCATCAAAGCCTTTGTTATCTGTTTCAATGTTTTCATGTCTAATGTATTCGTAAGTGTTAGTTTCTCATCATGTTTATCAAGCATCATAGATTCACACACACATAGTTTAGCAATTACATATCTCCTATAAGCAGACAAAAGCTCTGGAATACCAGTAGTTTAGCAATTACATGTCTCTTATATAGATAACAGCTTAGCATTCAACAAGTTCATGTTTAGCCTTTACATACCTCTTATAAGCGGACAAAAGCTCTGGAATACCAGACGTTCAGCAATTACATGTCCTTTATAACCAGGTAATAGCTCCGTAACGTTACGTTTATGTTTAGCCTTTACATACCTCATATAAGCCGACACAAGCTCTGGAATACCAGACGTTCAGCAATTACGTGTCCCTTATAACCAGGTAATAGCTTAGAATCGATACTTTCATGTTTAGCCTTTACATACCTCATATAAGCTGACAAAAGCTCTGGAATACCAGACGTTCAGCAATTACATGTCACTTATAACCAGGTAATAGCTGAGTATCATTATGTTTATGTTATTACATGTATCTCACCCCATAGGTACAAGCTCTGGAATACCAGACGTTCAGCAATTACGTAGCCTATGGTTAGATACATGTATGATGGCCTAGTAGCATGTAATCGTTTCTAAACATCATATCTCATGTAATAGTATCAAGTCTTATGTAATAGTATCAAGTCTCATGTAATTGAATCACATCTCATGTAATGGAATCAAGTATCATGTATTTGTATCATGTCTCATGTATTTGAATCACATCTCATGTAATTGAATCAAGTATCATGTATTTGTATCATGTCTCATGTATTTGAATCACATCTCATGTAATTGAATCAAGTATCATGTATTTGTATCATGTCTCATGTAATTGTATCAAGTCTTATGTAATGGTATCAAGTCTCATGAAATTGAATCACATCTCATGTAATTGAATTAAGTGTCATGTATTTGTATCATGTCTCATGTAATTGTATCAAGTCTCATGTAATTGAATCAAGTCTCATGTAATTGTATCAAGAATCATGTAATCGTATCAAGTAATCAACAATTGATTTTAAGCATCAAGCTTAAAATAAAGGTTTCCATCATAAGCAATCATGTTCATGTTTAAAGCATTAAATAACATTTTAATAAAATGTTTAACATGCTTCTCAGTCCCGAATTTAAAACAAATAAGTTTGAAAGGGGACAAATGAACTCACCTTAGGTCCAAAGTGCTTGACTTAAGTAGAATAAAAATGCACGCTCTCTTTGTTTGCACTGGTTGTAATGTTTACGGTCCTGTATTGATTTCATGACGTTGTATTTCATAAGCATAACTTGCATAAGTTTATAAGAGTTTGTAGTGCGTGTAAGTGTTAATCCTAAATTTGACTAGCACTTGCAGGTCTTGTTTGTTATCCGGCCCGGGATTCCATAAACTAAATAATATTGTTTAGATCTCTTTGATTGTTTGAATTTCTTTCACTCCATATTTAATTTACACATTAAAGTTTTCTAGATAATATGTTTAAGGATTTGCATCCTTTGTATTGCAAGTTGTTAACATCACTTAAATCTAGGTGATAATTCTTGCATTTGTTTGACTGTTCACGACTTTCAATCACGTGTTTATCATTTGTTTAGAACCCGTTGGGCCGGATAACCTATTGAACCAATTGTTGAGTCCTCGAACCGATTATTCATATGGTGGTGGGCCGAAACAAAATGTGGGCCGATTATGGATTTGACCCAAGTGTTGGGTTATTCAAGTGAGTTGAGATAGGGGTTGGGCCACCGGTTGAGACTCGTGTAAACGATGTGGGTCAAACGAGAAATGGGTCATGGCACCATAGTTTGGGCCGATTTATATTATTTTCTGGGCCGAGGCAATTAAGTGGCCGATTATCAAGCTTGGGCCGAATACAAAATACATGGGCCGCATGAATTTAATTGCCTAATGGACTTGGGCCAAACAAATGGGTGATTTGGGCGGTTGTTGTGCTATCTACTATGACCAAGTGATGGAGGTTGGGCCAAATATTCTATTGGATTTGGGCTGGTGATTGTTTCGGCTGAAATGAAAAAGAAATTGAGGATGCCGACCACCACTCAGCGAACCTTCAACCCTTCCAGTCTTAGGTTCGTTCCTGTTTCAATTCTGCAACAAGGTTCGGTGGTCAAGGTTGGTTCGCTGTTGATGGTTCGTTGCATGATGGCTTGGTTTGACTGAGGTTGCAGCGAAGCTTCGTCTGAGATTCTAGATTCGTGAGACTTAGGGTTTAGCTTCATGGGTTCGTGACTGTGTCAGACAGAAGGTTCGCCCACTAAGGGTTCGGCTATTGGTTACAAACGAACCAAGGGTTCGTCGACATAAAGGTTCGTAACTCAGCTGGGTTCGGTGGTAGTTGGTTCCAGGTAGGGTTCGTCTACCCCATGGGTTCGGCACCCGAGTAAGGGTTCGCAAGGTGATGAGCTAACAGGTTCGTGGTCGGCACACCAGGGTTCGGCCATAGCTGTGGCTCACGAACCCTGGTTCGGTCATCATCATCTCCATGGAGTTCATCAACTACGAGTCACGAATCACATTGAGAAGAGCGGTTAGCTGTGCGTGACTAAAAAGGGTGGTGTTAAGGTCCGGCTAAGGCCCTCGTCGAGTACACACACATAAAACCCTATTTCTTACACACTTGAGAGCTTCATACCTCGGATTTTTGCTGTGTAAACCACCAGATCGTCTGTACTTTCTTGTAGAGGGCTTCGAGATGGTCGTTTAGGCGAAAGAATCACTCGAATCGGTTAAGTAACGAGGGAGATATGAGGGATTGAAGTTTGAATTTTGTAGTGAGAGAGAGGGTTCGTGAATGGCTTCAAGAGAGAGAATGTGGCTGGTTGAAAATGAGTAAAACACCACATTTGGTGCTTAAATACCCCACGGGTATTCGGGTTCGTTTCGTTTGCTCGGTTTGCGGTTTCGTCGCGTATCCGGCACGTTACGCGGCTCTTTCGTAAAATAAAACAAAGTGAATATTTTAGGATGACTAAATTATAAATATTACTAGGAATTATATTAAATATCGTTACGTATAAATAAATATCGAATTTTAATAGTCTACGCGTTTCGTTTAATTTTCGCGTTTAAATAATTTGTTCGCGATTTAAATTAAGATAGTTAAAGTAAAATTATTTTATGATGAGTTTCAAAATTGTAAAATAAGAAATATAATATTTCTATAAATTTATGATCGTTCGTGTCGTTATTCGTTTTCGTTATCGTTTCATCAGATCGCGTCACCATCGCGCGTATTCGTTCGAATCGTCATTCGAACGAACACGTCGATGGTTTGGCTTTCTGATTCTTGTTTTCTACTGTTAAGTTATTATCTCAGAACATTAAACTATCAGAATCATTCGTACAGATCGTCACCTGTACGAATAACTCGTCGGTTTGGCATTCCGTAACAATAACCGCTATAGTTTCGTTTTGTTAAACCTCACATACGTTTATGCCAACTAATATCACATCAAGTATTTGTGTTTCAACACTGTGTTGTCTGACATGTTTCCTGACTGTTAAACCCTAAGGTTTTAGTCAGATTCAGACAATCGTTTAATAGTTTCATGCTAATTCATATGTATAAATAGTCTAAACATAGTTTAACGAAATGTGTACCTGAGTCACTGTACATGTTTACTGTTACGATCACTGTTCCGGCACGCGTCCGGCACTGATGTTACAGTCTCCCCTTGTTAGAGAAATTTCGTCCCGAAATTTAAGACTCGTTATTTCGGTACGACTTCCTCGGCAAAGAGTTGGGGATACTTGTTTCTCATGTGATCTTCACGTTCCCAAGTAAACTCGGGTCCGCGTTTTGAGTTCCAACGAACTTTAACAATAGGAATACGACTTCGTCTCAGTTGCTTGACTTTACGATCCATGATCTCCAATGGTTCTTCCACAAAACGTAGGTGTTCATCCAATTGAATTTCTGCAACTGGTATGATAAGTGTTTCATCAGTAAGGCATTTCTTCAAGTTTGAGACGTGAAACACGTCATGTACACCACTAAGTTCATCAGGTAAGCTCAATCTGTATGCTACAGGACCAATACGTTCGATGATCTCGAACGGTCCTACATATCGTGGTGTTAATTTGCCTTTCTTCGCGAATCGAACTACGCCCTTCCATGGGGAAACCTTCAACATGACACGGTCTCCCACTTGAAATTCCAACGGCTTGCGCCGTTTATCAGCGTAGCTCTTTTGTCTGCTTCGTGTTGCTTGTAGTCTTTGTTGTATTTGAGCAATCTTGTCTGTAGTTTCTTGAATAAGTTCTGGCCCGGTGATACGATTGTCTCCCACTTCTGACCAACAGATCGGTGACCGACACTTTCGGCCATAAAGAGCTTCAAATGGGGCACAACCGATGCTGCTGTGATAACTGTTGTTGTAGGAGAACTCAATTAGTGGTAAATGAGAATCCCAATTACCACCAAAGTCTAGAACACAAGTTCTTAACATATCCTCCAGGGTTTGGATAGTACGTTCGCTTTGACCATCCGTTTGTGGATGATAAGCCGTACTCAAGTTTAATTGCGTCCCTAGAGATTTCTGCAACGATTGCCAGAACCTTGATGTAAATCTGCTATCACGATCTGAAATGATAGACAATGGCACACCATGGCGTACCACTATCTCGTCGATGTAAAGCTTCGCTAGTTTATCCATCGTGTAAGTTTCTCGCATTGGCAAGAAATGAGCAGACTTGGTTAATCGATCAACGATAACCCAAATGGTATCATGTCCACTGGAAGTGCGGGGTAGCTTGGTAACAAAGTCCATAGCTATCTGTTCCCACTTCCATAGTGGTATTTCAGGCTGTTCCAGCAAACCAGATGGTTTCTGGTGTTCCGCCTTCACCTTAGCACACGTAAGGCATCTACCAACATACTCAGCGATGTCTTTCTTCATACCCGGCCACCAATAAAGTGCACGTAAGTCTTGGTACATTTTATCAGCACCGGGATGCACAGAGTACTTGGACTTGTGTGCTTCATCAAAAATAAGTTTCCTTAACTCATCTACTGCAGGAATCCAGATACGATCCTTGAAGTAAACAAGTCCATCAGGTTTTGTTTCCAAATGTTTCTCCACACCGCAATCAAGTTCTTTCTTCAAGTTTTCTCGTTCAATCACTTCTTGTTGTGCTTGCATGATGTTGTCGTGTAAGCTTGTCTGCACAGTCATTCCCATTGCTCTGACGCGCAAGGGTTTGACTCGTTCCTTCCGGCTCAAGGCATCAGCAACAACGTTTGCCTTGCCCGGATGATATTTGATTACACAGTCGTAATCATTCAGAAGCTCAACCCAACGCCGCTGTCGCATGTTGAGTTCCTTCTGATCGAATATGTGTTGCAGACTTTTATGATCGGTAAATATGGTACACTTGGTGCCATATAAGTAATGCCTCCAGATCTTCAGTGCAAACACCACTGCTCCCAGTTCCAGATCATGAGTTGCGTAGTTCTTCTCATGAATCTTTAATTGCCTCGAAGCATAAGCAATGACTTTGTCCCGCTGCATAAGTACACAGCCAAGTCCCTGATGGGATGCATCGCAGTACACAACAAAGTCATCACAACCGTCGGGGAGTGATAAGATCGGAGCATCACATAGCTTTTGCTTCAACGTCTGAAAGGCTTCTTCTTGCTTTTGTTCCCAAACAAACGGCTCGCTCTTCTGTGTCAACTTTGTGAGTGGCAGGGCTATCCTAGAAAAGTTCGAGATGAACCTTCTGTAATAGCCTGCTAAGCCTAGAAAAGAACGTATCTCCGTCGGTGTCTTCGGAGTGTCCCAATCTTTAATTGCTTCAATCTTGGCAGGATCAACATGTATTCCCTCACTGTTAACAACATGGCCTAGGAATTGAACCTCTTTTAACCAAAACTCACACTTAGAGAATTTGGCATAGAGTTTCTCTTCCTTTAACAGTTCCAAGATCGTTCTCAGATGTTGCTCGTGTTCTGCCTTGCTTTTAGAATAAATCAATATGTCATCAATGAAAACAATAACAATTTGATCTAAATATGGCTTACACACACGGTTCATGAGATCCATGAAAACCGCGGGTGCATTCGTCAAACCAAAAGGCATCACCATGAATTCGTAATGCCCGTATCTGGTACGAAACGCCGTCTTTGGTATGTCTTCGTCTTGCACTCGAAGCTGATGGTATCCGGAACGCAGATCGATCTTCGAAAAGTACTGAGCTCCTTGCAACTGATCAAATAAATCATCAATCCTCGGTAATGGATACCGATTCTTGATGGTTAATTTGTTTAGCTCCCTGTAGTCTATGCACATCCGAAAGGATCCATCCTTCTTTTTCACGAACAAAACCGGAGCTCCCCAAGGTGAGTAGCTCGGTCGGATGAAACCTTTATCAAGTAGCTCCTGTAATTGGTTAGATAATTCCTGCATCTCCGAAGGTGCTAACCTATAAGGAGATTTAGCAACAGGCGTTGCTCCAGGAATCAGATCGATACGAAACTCTACCGGTCGCACAGGAGGCAAACCAGGTAGATCTTCAGGAAACACCTCAGGATATTCTCTCACTATCGGTACGTCTTGTAATGTTTTCTTGTCTTTGTCTTTCTCCACCACATGAGCCAAGAATGCTATGCACTTCTTTTGCAGACACTTACGCGCTTTTATGCATGATATGATCTTTACGTTTCTCTTGGCTTGATCCCCACGAACTTCCAATACACGATCATCCGTTACTGGAATCCGAAGTAGCTTCTCGGAACAGATGACTTCAACTCGATTGAGTGAGAGCCAATCCATTCCCACGATGATATCGAAACTGCCCAACTCCATCGGCAACAAGTCGATGGAAAATGTATGATCTATAAGTGTAAGTGGGCAGTTCCTAAGTATAGTGCTAACTGTAACTTGTTTCCCATTAGCTACTTCAATAATGTAAGGGGAGTCTAAAGTATCCTCAGTAAGACTAAGTTGTCGTGCAAAATCAGATGAAATAAAACTCTGGTCTGCACCAGTATCAAATAGTATGGATGCATAAGAGTCATGTAAAAGAAATGTACCAGTGACCACATTAGGGTCCTGACGTGCAGCATTAGCTCCAATGACAAAAGCTCGTCCACGAGGTGCTTGTGCTCCAGCTTGCACCTTCTTAGGACAGTTGCGAGAGAAATGACCCATTTCCCCGCAGTTGTAGCATCCTCTGTTGTTGTTGACTGGGTCCTGTGGTGGTGGTGGAGGTAGTGCTCTTGCTGCGGTGTTAGTGGCCTGGTTTACAGCAACTCGGCACTTGTTAACCCAGTGGCCAAACCGGCCACAATTCGTGCACTTCCTGCATTGAGCACCAACAGGATGATGATACTTGCAGTTTGCGCACTGGGGATATTCCCCTCCATAACCCCTAGTAGTAGGATTGACAGGTGCTGCAGGTGCTTGTCGCAGAGGGGTAACGGCTGCGAAATTCTTGACAACCTTTTGTTTCTTTTTCTGATGGTACTCGGGTTTCTTCGATGTTGTTTCCTTGGCTTTTCCAGTATCATCTTTCAAGACTCCAGACTTTACCATTACCTTGGTAAGCTTAGCAGAGAGGGAAATGGCTGACTCCAAAGTAGCAGGATATGAAGCCAGTACAACGCTTTGTATACATGAAGGTAATCCTGCTACATAGCGATCAATTAGCTTTTCCAAGGTTGGCACCATCTCTGGCACCAGGGCTACCAGTTCATGATAACGGTTGGTAAAAGTCATGTGGTCAGCTCCCTTCATCTCATGATTCGAGAGCTCGATCTCCAGTTGTTGTAGTTCATGTTTCGGGCAAAACTCATTCCTCAGAAGAAGCTTAAATTCTACCCAAGGCATCGCCATTGCCTCATCTCTTCCCTTTGCTCTTATCTGTGCGTTCCACCAAGTCAAAGCTCGCTTGCTGAAAGAACCAGCTGCATAGCGAACTTTGTGATGTTCTGGACAACTGCTAATGTCCAGAGTGTTCTCCATTTTCTCTAGCCATTGGATTAATCCAACAGCTCCTTCAACTCCAGTGAAACTAGGAGGTTTGCATCCTACAAAGGATTTGTAGGAGCAATCAGACGTATGACCAGTGTTTCCACTAGCCTCTCCGGTGGTATGGGCAGAGGTGTTGCCTTGCCCCTGAATCCGATTTATCATCTCTGGGATGACTTCTTTCAGTTGGCTTGTCAGTTGAGTACTCAGTAGCGTAGCCAACGCGATAGTAGCAGGATCCAGTGTCGGTGTATTGCTTGAGCCTGGTGGTGGAGAGTGCGGAGGAGGAGGAGGTGGCGGTGGTGAATCCGGTGGTGTAGGAGTCGATGAGTGAGGAGCAGAGACTTGCGGAGTGGGTTGTTTTCTCGGCGGCATTCTGATCATAACCAAAAGAATTTGGTTAGTGCAATGATCGAACGCAGAAAACATAATGCAAACTTAAGTCTTAAGTTCTCTACATGTGGGTCCCTAAGTTATAGTCTAGGTCAAACTGTTTATGTAGTGACCTATTATTCTCTATAACCTTGAGCTCTGATACCAATCTGTCAAACCCCGAGCCGGCGGGGTTGGATCGGAGTCCCCGCCGGGCGGAAGGTTCCCGGGGCGTGATATCGCGGATGATAATCATGATGATCAGATTGTTTACATAGCATCAACGTTTAAGAATATCTAAAGCACAATCAAATGATATATAGGATTACAAAGTTAAATTACAATAGCAATGTTCTGCAATTTAACCAAGTAAACCTATCAAAAGAATAATTGTTTATATCTTGTAACTATACAAGATATCAAAAGTATAGTAAATCATCAACAAAAGATGTGCTTCTCCAAAAGTTAACTAGGTCCTCTATTCGGGCAGTCTAGTATGCATGTCCAAAAGATTAAGCTTAAACCTGTCCTTCACCTGAGAAAGCATGTAAAAAGATCAAGTCAACACAACGGTTGGTGAGTTCATAAAGTTTATAAGTTTAAAATAGTTTTCAACGAACCTCCTTCGGTAAAACCTTAATCTCATTAACTCCACATGTAATATCCAAATCGGTATGCTTATATATAGGGCATACCCCTGAGTCGAGCCTACGACCCGCCCAGACGCCATCCCACCACATACTAATCCGGATATGACACTGTTGTTAATAATAATTAAGCATTTTACCTACCAATCAATTCAATCCTCATCAAAGCCTTTGTTATCTGTTTCAATGTTTTCATGTCTAATGTATTCGTAAGTGTTAGTTTCTCATCATGTTTATCAAGCATCATAGATTCACACACACATAGTTTAGCAATTACATATCTCCTATAAGCAGACAAAAGCTCTGGAATACCAGTAGTTTAGCAATTACATGTCTCTTATATAGATAACAGCTTAGCATTCAACAAGTTCATGTTTAGCCTTTACATACCTCTTATAAGCGGACAAAAGCTCTGGAATACCAGACGTTCAGCAATTACATGTCCTTTATAACCAGGTAATAGCTCCGTAACGTTACGTTTATGTTTAGCCTTTACATACCTCATATAAGCCGACACAAGCTCTGGAATACCAGACGTTCAGCAATTACGTGTCCCTTATAACCAGGTAATAGCTTAGAATCGATACTTTCATGTTTAGCCTTTACATACCTCATATAAGCTGACAAAAGCTCTGGAATACCAGACGTTCAGCAATTACATGTCACTTATAACCAGGTAATAGCTGAGTATCATTATGTTTATGTTATTACATGTATCTCACCCCATAGGTACAAGCTCTGGAATACCAGACGTTCAGCAATTACGTAGCCTATGGTTAGATACATGTATGATGGCCTAGTAGCATGTAATCGTTTCTAAACATCATATCTCATGTAATAGTATCAAGTCTTATGTAATAGTATCAAGTCTCATGTAATTGAATCACATCTCATGTAATGGAATCAAGTATCATGTATTTGTATCATGTCTCATGTATTTGAATCACATCTCATGTAATTGAATCAAGTATCATGTATTTGTATCATGTCTCATGTATTTGAATCACATCTCATGTAATTGAATCAAGTATCATGTATTTGTATCATGTCTCATGTAATTGTATCAAGTCTTATGTAATGGTATCAAGTCTCATGAAATTGAATCACATCTCATGTAATTGAATTAAGTGTCATGTATTTGTATCATGTCTCATGTAATTGTATCAAGTCTCATGTAATTGAATCAAGTCTCATGTAATTGTATCAAGAATCATGTAATCGTATCAAGTAATCAACAATTGATTTTAAGCATCAAGCTTAAAATAAAGGTTTCCATCATAAGCAATCATGTTCATGTTTAAAGCATTAAATAACATTTTAATAAAATGTTTAACATGCTTCTCAGTCCCGAATTTAAAACAAATAAGTTTGAAAGGGGACAAATGAACTCACCTTAGGTCCAAAGTGCTTGACTTAAGTAGAATAAAAATGCACGCTCTCTTTGTTTGCACTGGTTGTAATGTTTACGGTCCTGTATTGATTTCATGACGTTGTATTTCATAAGCATAACTTGCATAAGTTTATAAGAGTTTGTAGTGCGTGTAAGTGTTAATCCTAAATTTGACTAGCACTTGCAGGTCTTGTTTGTTATCCGGCCCGGGATTCCATAAACTAAATAATATTGTTTAGATCTCTTTGATTGTTTGAATTTCTTTCACTCCATATTTAATTTACACATTAAAGTTTTCTAGATAATATGTTTAAGGATTTGCATCCTTTGTATTGCAAGTTGTTAACATCACTTAAATCTAGGTGATAATTCTTGCATTTGTTTGACTGTTCACGACTTTCAATCACGTGTTTATCATTTGTTTAGAACCCGTTGGGCCGGATAACCTATTGAACCAATTGTTGAGTCCTCGAACCGATTATTCATATGGTGGTGGGCCGAAACAAAATGTGGGCCGATTATGGATTTGACCCAAGTGTTGGGTTATTCAAGTGAGTTGAGATAGGGGTTGGGCCACCGGTTGAGACTCGTGTAAACGATGTGGGTCAAACGAGAAATGGGTCATGGCACCATAGTTTGGGCCGATTTATATTATTTTCTGGGCCGAGGCAATTAAGTGGCCGATTATCAAGCTTGGGCCGAATACAAAATACATGGGCCGCATGAATTTAATTGCCTAATGGACTTGGGCCAAACAAATGGGTGATTTGGGCGGTTGTTGTGCTATCTACTATGACCAAGTGATGGAGGTTGGGCCAAATATTCTATTGGATTTGGGCTGGTGATTGTTTCGGCTGAAATGAAAAAGAAATTGAGGATGCCGACCACCACTCAGCGAACCTTCAACCCTTCCAGTCTTAGGTTCGTTCCTGTTTCAATTCTGCAACAAGGTTCGGTGGTCAAGGTTGGTTCGCTGTTGATGGTTCGTTGCATGATGGCTGGGTTTGACTGAGGTTGCAGCGAAGCTTCGTCTGAGATTCTAGATTCGTGAGACTTAGGGTTTAGCTTCATGGGTTCGTGACTGTGTCAGACAGAAGGTTCGCCCACTAAGGGTTCGGCTATTGGTTACAAACGAACCAAGGGTTCGTCGACATAAAGGTTCGTAACTCAGCTGGGTTCGGTGGTAGTTGGTTCCAGGTAGGGTTCGTCTACCCCATGGGTTCGGCACCCGAGTAAGGGTTCGCAAGGTGATGAGCTAACAGGTTCGTGGTCGGCACACCAGGGTTCGGCCATAGCTGTGGCTCACGAACCCTGGTTCGGTCATCATCATCTCCATGGAGTTCATCAACTACGAGTCACGAATCACATTGAGAAGAGCGGTTAGCTGTGCGTGACTAAAAAGGGTGGTGTTAAGGTCCGGCTAAGGCCCTCGTCGAGTACACACACATAAAACCCTATTTCTTACACACTTGAGAGCTTCATACCTCGGATTTTTGCTGTGTAAACCACCAGATCGTCTGTACTTTCTTGTAGAGGGCTTCGAGATGGTCGTTTAGGCGAAAGAATCACTCGAATCGGTTAAGTAACGAGGGAGATATGAGGGATTGAAGTTTGAATTTTGTAGTGAGAGAGAGGGTTCGTGAATGGCTTCAAGAGAGAGAATGTGGCTGGTTGAAAATGAGTAAAACACCACATTTGGTGCTTAAATACCCCACGGGTATTCGGGTTCGTTTCGTTTGCTCGGTTTGCGGTTTCGTCGCGTATCCGGCACGTTACGCGGCTCTTTCGTAAAATAAAACAAAGTGAATATTTTAGGATGACTAAATTATAAATATTACTAGGAATTATATTAAATATCGTTACGTATAAATAAATATCGAATTTTAATAGTCTACGCGTTTCGTTTAATTTTCGCGTTTAAATAATTTGTTCGCGATTTAAATTAAGATAGTTAAAGTAAAATTATTTTATGATGAGTTTCAAAATTGTAAAATAAGAAATATAATATTTCTATAAATTTATGATCGTTCGTGTCGTTATTCGTTTTCGTTATCGTTTCATCAGATCGCGTCACCATCGCGCGTATTCGTTCGAATCGTCATTCGAACGAACACGTCGATGGTTTGGCTTTCTGATTCTTGTTTTCTACTGTTAAGTTATTATCTCAGAACATTAAACTATCAGAATCATTCGTACAGATCGTCACCTGTACGAATAACTCGTCGGTTTGGCATTCCGTAACAATAACCGCTATAGTTTCGTTTTGTTAAACCTCACATACGTTTATGCCAACTAATATCACATCAAGTATTTGTGTTTCAACACTGTGTTGTCTGACATGTTTCCTGACTGTTAAACCCTAAGGTTTTAGTCAGATTCAGACAATCGTTTAATAGTTTCATGCTAATTCATATGTATAAATAGTCTAAACATAGTTTAACGAAATGTGTACCTGAGTCACTGTACATGTTTACTGTTACGATCACTGTTCCGGCACGCGTCCGGCACTGATGTTACACTCATCACGGTGGGGTTTCTTTCTACATTCATGTACAGGCCTCAGGCTCCGATTTCCAGCCACAGCCAGGTCAGCCGCAGCAGGCGGAGATATCTTTCAGACCCAGCGGATTCCCGTACCGCTTGTCTTTGGCAATGTTTGGGAGTGTGCTCGGTCTGTACACCGAGGAGGAGACTCACATGCCGATCTACATAACGCCCGGGTCACGCGTATTCGTGACTGATGCGTGTCTGTTTTTCATGTGTTTTTATCGTTTAAAGTTGCAATTTTATGTGCATTTCACATGGAACAATGATACTTTGAGTTACAATGTTGATTTGCAGGTAAAGACGCGTAAGATGGATGCCCGGGGGTGTTAATGAGGTAAAACGATGCACAGACGGATCAGATATAGCCAATAAAAGCTCAGAACTTCGGAAGCGCATATCTTGAGCTAGAAGACGAGTTACGGAATCCATAATATATGAAAACTTAGTTTCTCGACGAGAAGAAGCTGTTGGTGAGGTCAGACTGGGCGTAGGCTACGCCCAAGCCACCGTAGGCTACGCCTAAAAAGTCAGCGTTGGCAGAATTTTCTCACCGTTCAGATGTGCCCAGCGTAGGCTATGCCCAGTAGGGGTGTTGAATGGGTCGGGTTGGCGGGTTGTGGGTTCAACCCAACCCGGACCTGAAAAAATTTGCACGACCCGAACCCGACCCGACCTGAACAATCAGGTCAGACCCAATAACACGAACACGACCTGAACCTTAATGGGTCGACCCGAACCCAACCTATTTGACCTGAAAAATATATTTGTTTTTCACATTCTATTATAAGATCCTAAATCGTAATCAGATGCATTATATAATCAAAATATAGTAATCAAAATACATCAAGCTATGCAAACATATCAGTTTTTCAAAATAAAGCAAAAACATTTGCACGACCCGAACCCGACCCAGTAGGCTATGCCCAGTATGGGTGCTGAATGGGTCGGGTTGGCGGGTTGTGGGTTCAACCCAACCCGGACCTGAAAAAATTTGCACGACCCGAACCTGACCCGACCTGAACAATCTGGTCAGACCCAATAACACGAACACGACCTGAACCTTAATGGGTCGACCCGAACCCAACCTATTTGACCTGAAAAATATATTTGTTTTTCACATTCTATTATAAGATCCTAAATCGTAATCAGATGCATTATATAATCAAAATATAGTAATCAAAATACATCAAGCTATGCAAACATATCAGTTTTCCAAAATAAAGCAAAAACATTTGCCAACCAAAATATGTACTTTTCAATCTTGTTCATATATCATTGTCTATTTCTTCTTCATCACTTTTACCATATTGAGAAATAACATCTTGAATTATGTCATCCATTGCTTCATTTTCTTTTGTTGATAATCCTATAAACAAAATATAATATATTAAAATTCAAACAATGAATACCATGATAACACAAAACATAAAAACAAATACAACATTACCTGAATCTCCAAAAAGCCAATCCCGACTACATATCAATGATTCAACAATTTGTGGTGTTAGTGAACTACGATATTGATCAAGAATTCGTCCACCGATACTAAAACAAGCTTCCGAAGCAACAGTAGATGCAGGAATAGACAAAACATCTCTTGCCATTCTACTCAAATTTGGATAACTATATGCGTGCGCTTTCCAAAAATCAAGAACTTGTATATTCTCAGATAAATCAATCCTTTGCTCATCTAAATACATCTCAAGTTCACTTTTTTTCTTTTTTGAAGTTGAATGAATCATATCAAATGTTTCAAATTCCTATACAACCAAAAAAGACAGTAAATGTGACACCCCGTAATTTCCAGGTCAGCAACTTATTTATTTAAATGTTTATTTAAACGCATTATGTACACGTGGCACTAGAATTAGCTTAATTTAGTGTGACACGTGGCACGACAGTACGGACACCAGCACATGACTAGATAATTCGTGGAATTATCGACAAACAGCACACACGTGTCAAAACACACCAACGTTGGTGAACATCACAACACTTAAGCACTGAAACATCTCACAAGCCAATTATGGGTAATAATTGACCAATAGAGTCCAAACGACGATCGAATGATGTTCTACAGTCGAGAAACGGGCAAGAACGGGCCAGAACGACAAAATAGGCTTATTGGGCCTTACATTTGGTCCAGGCGGTACGCCAGACCCGGAGAGCCCATGACAGGCGATGCGCGCGGGACACAAAAGAGGCGCCCTGTCTGACTTCTTCCGCGCGTAACGCCAGGCATACCCAACCCACGTCAGGCGTTACGCCTGGGGCGCCAGATTCGCAAAATCACCTTTTTAAACTCCCAAAACTCATTATCACACTACACACTCATTTTGCCTACACCCACACGTCTTAGCTCAGCCATTTACTCTCTCAAGCATCTGAAACCCACTGATGTGACCTGGTGGAAGCCATTGAAGACCTTCCTTGAAGCTTTGAAAGCTTGGAAGAACCACTAGAAGGCTTGGAGGATTCATTGGAGCTCACACCACCACCATCTCCTCCTTGTTCTCACTCAAACCTGCTGTCCAGGAGCTCTAGAGCCTGTTTCCACCATCATCTCAAGACCTTTGAAGCTCTAGAAGGTAGTTCTATGCTTAAAACCCACTTTCACATCCATTACACACACATGCAAGTGCTAAATCCCACATGCAAGCACTTTGAATGCACATGCACGAGATTATGATCTGGGTTTGTTGATTTTAAAGTGTTTGATGATGATCTAGAGTGATTAGAATGCATTTCGTGACGATCCATGATGATGTGAGTCATTAAAGTGTGTTATTTGGCCTTGGATTGATGAAATAATGCCATGCATGTATGATCCATGATGGTAGGAATAATCTTGAGTATGTTGTTATGCTTATTGATAATATTAGGATGATTACTCATGGGTAGATTTGATTGAAATGGTCAAAACTATGATTTTTATGAATCTTTCTATTTATAGTAACTTTTTAGTTACAAGTAGATGATTTGGTGTATTTGGTGAACATGCATGTACTTGGAATTGCTCTTAGAATGTTAATATGATGATTAGAATGTTTAAAATATGATCTTGATAATGTTTATGGTCATTTTTGACAAAGTTACTATATTTAGTAACTTTTCGGGTCAAAATAATGATAGGAGACTCTTTCACCATATTAACATGATTAAAATGATGCTAGATTGATTATTATGAGGATTGGTAATGTGAAAATGGTTTAGAAATGTTAAATGGTCATTTTTATGCACAAACAACAAAGTTACTATTTTTAGTAACTTTATTTTTACAAAAACCGACTTGTCAACGTGTTGTATTATTTGAGTATGCTAAATGACTTATTATGTTATAATATGTGGATTAGATGCTAAGTTAGATGGTTTCCGATGTCACGTATGCTAAAAATGGGAACTTTCCATTTTAGGAAACTTTTATGTGCAAACATGTTATAAACGGCGTATATGAACTTGTATGATAACGTGCTATGTGTTAACATGATCACGTAGGACTATTGAACATGCTAGAACTCTAAAAACGATATGCTTTGTGGACTTTCTATAAATGGAAACTTACTATAAATAGTAAGTTGTCCATAAACGCGATCTACGCGTTTTGCACACGACAAACACTTACACGTTGCTACACGATTCACAAACCGTCACATGGTTCACCAACGGGTCGTAGACTTGACACGGTCAACTTTGGTCAAACACGGTCAAACACGATCAAACATGGTCAAACACGGTCAATATGGGCCAACACGAGCAAACACGGTTATCGTGGACCGACAAGGACAAACATGAACAACCAAGGGTTGTTGGGCACAAACACGAGCACTAACACTAGCACGGTCACATACGCGAACTCACATACGGTATACGATATAGGTTGCCGGTGACCGACACGTACTACCACATCAGGAGCTTACGCTTACTTGCTACTTTCATCACTAAGGTGAGTTTACGGCCCCTCTTTACTCTTTTTCAAAACGCTTTTAAATAGGGGGAGAATACTTGTTGCATCGAGTCAAACATCTATTACTGTACAAACATTTTGGTGTATGCTGGTTTATTTGACAAACATTAAGTGTTGTAATCGTAAGAAGTCCTCACAAAGTCTTACCGTTAATGTACAAACAACGAGGCGAGTTTGAATGGATCCGTTTGGGGTATGACGAACCCCGCGTGGCGAAATATTGACTGGATGTCATAACACGTGAAAACTTGACCTATTTTGCCATGTTATTACGAGACATGGCGGAGGCAAAGACTAACAAGTCTAGTTCGGTAGTGACGCACTGACACTTTGGGCCAAGGGCTCGGTACTAACATATGATAAACAGCATGACACACTTTTATTACTATATGTATATCAAAACCTGTGAACTCACCAACCATTGTGTTGACACTTTTCTAACTTGTATTCTCAGGTAACTAGCGTGGCTAGCAGGAGGACATGAATGCACACTTTAAGGAACGAGCAATTAGGAACTTACATGCATCCTGTCTTGTCATTTGAAAACAATTTACTTTCATTATGATAAAACAATGTTATGTTAAACTATTTACATTTCCGCTGCATTTTTGTCAAACACTTGATTTTCCGCTGCATTATGATAAGACAACTTTTATTCCGCTGCAAACTATCTTATTATGTATATGTGTCAAACAATGGATTTGTAAACGCATATAGAGGTATTCTATATGACCTTGAGCTGTGATTCTGGACACGTCACATCCACGTGGACATACGCCACAAGTGGGAAATTGGGGGTGTGACAGACTGGTATCAGAGCCTTGGTTATAGAGAACTAGGTTTGTATGTAGTAAACTTAGACTATAGCCATTGCTCAACTTTAGACACTACACTAGTTTCGCACAACTAATTATATGCATAGTTTAGCAATATGCTTTGTAATTTTATCGGATATTTACGAGCATACCATTGGAACCCTTCGCGGGTATACACATCCGACTATGCTTGAGAACTGCGAGATGGGATTAGTGAAAGGACGAACACAAGACTAAAGGGAACTCTTCTATGCTCTGAAGAAGACTCCTCTAGCACGATCTAACTCGAATCGAGCGCCTCCTCCAACCTCTTTCTTGAGTGTAAACCCAGTCAAAAGACACATGTTTGTGGACTGTGACCATAGTATTGACACTCAGGGAGCAAACGTCAAACCCTAGGATGTTTAGTAGTTTGAAATTGAATGAACTAGAATGACTGTGTAAGATAAATTAACGATTATGGTGGCCAACGTAATCGTGAATTTATAGGTACACACGAATTCTAGCAAATTCAAATGACACGCTACACCCACGAGGAGAACTATGTAGAACACTGCTGCTAGTGGAGATTCGAACTCCACTATTTTCACCAAGTAGTTTATTCCCTTATTGTATTTAGTACTGTTAGAATCTAATTGAGCGAGTTGTGCTCATATACATCACATTGGTAATAGTAATCTCCTAAAGCTTATAATTGTACACATGAAGGAAGAGGATATACTATCTCTATATCACACACAGCAATCTCTAACTGTAAGTAATCCAAAACCTATTGTAGATACATACTTACCAATGGCTGGACAAGGAACGTTCGTGCGTACTAACGATCAATCAACCAATGCTGCTGCTATCGAAGCCATGATAGAACAACGGGTTAACAAAGCTATAGCGGATTACGAGACTATACGCGTAAACAATGAAACAAACAATGAGACTCGCAACAACTTAAGAGGATGCTTATTCAAGACCTTCCTTAGTTATCATCCTCTAACATTCAAGGGGTCGGAAGGAGCAGAGGGACTGCTCCGATGGATCAAGAATACTGAGACAATCTTCTGCATGTGCGAGTGCTCTGAGGAGAACAAAGTGAAATTCGCCACCGGAACTCTAGAGGGACAGGCCCTCATTTGGTGGAATTCACAGGTCCAAACACTGAGTTTGGCGACTGCTAATTCCATACCATGGGAAAATTTCATTAAGATGTTGAAGGAAGAATACCATCCCCAGAACGAAATCAAGGAATCGGAGGAGTGTTGGAATCACAAAATGGAAGGAGCTGAAATTGAACAATACACCACTCGATTTCACGAATGGTGTAAACAGTACCCAGAAATGGTGACCCCAGAATACAGAAAGATCGAGCCATACGTTAGGGGATTACCTGAACAAATCCGAAGCCTAATCACCACGACAGATCCCACTCTCATTCAATCTACTATTTGCTTGGCTCACAAACTAATCGACCAAGCGGTGGCACAGGGAGAGCTACCCAAGAGGAGTGAGCATACGAAACCCCAGGAACTCAAGAGGAAGTGGGAACCCAACAACAACCAATCCCTCACACCTCAACAACAAACCCAGCCTCGCCCAACCCTTGCTAAGGTCTTCACTGCCACTCGGAGCAAAGGAGGATATCAGGGCAAAAGCCCAAAATGCAACAACTGTAACTACCATCACTTTGGCTCGTGCAAAAGGGTCAAATGCACGAACTGCGGCAAAAATGGACATGTAACCAAGGAGTGCCGGACAAACCCTAACCCCAACACCAAACAGAATACCACTACCCAACACACCCACAAGGGGTGCTATGAGTGTGGAAAGCCGGGACACATGCGGAGGGACTGTCCACAACTGAAGAAGGCAGAAGAAGGCACAACAAAGGATGCAGTATTTGTGAGTGGTTCAGGAGAAGCCGAGGATGACTCAAACATCATGATCGGTACGTTCTTTTCTTGTTTATGCTAGTATATTACTGGAATACCGGTGCCGATAGGAACTTTATATCCAGCAAGTTTAGCAAATTACTAGGTATTACCTCAACACTACTAGACTATAAATATACTGTAGAATTAGCCGACGGCAAGTTGATTGAACACGGCACATCTTTCGAGGATGCGTCATGGTGTTGACGGATCACGGACCCGAAATCGACTTGATGCCGGTAACCCTCGAGAGCTTCGAAGAGGTAGTGGAACGGACTGGTTATCCACAAACCAGGCAGAAACCGAAGGCAATGAGAAGCTCGTACGGGTGACATTGCAGAACGGAGGGCACAACACGATTCAGGGGAAACGACGGGGAGTACCTCGGAACATTATGTCTGGCATGAAGGCGAACAAGTACATACAAAAAAAAGGGGTACACTGTTGTATTAGCCCTCATCACGGAACAACCGAAGAAAGAAAGGAAGATTGAGGACATCGTCGTAGTTTGCGATTTTCCCGAAGTATTTCCTGAAGATCTACCTGAACTACCACCACAACGGCAAGACGAGTTCCCGATCGATCTCACACCAGGAGTAGCACCGATTGCCAAAGCTCCTTACCGACTAGCACCGACTGAGATGCAGGGACTTTCTAACCAGTTACAGGAACTGTTAGACAAGGGATTTATCAGACCGAGCTTCTCGCCTTTGGGAGCACTGGCTCTTATTCGTAAAGAAGAAAGACGGATCATTCCGTATGTGTATTGACTACAGAGAGTTGAACAAAGTAACGATCAAAAATCGATACCCGTTGCCACGAATAGATGACTTGTTTGACCAATTGCAAGGGTCAAGTTACTATTCAAAGAATCGATTTAAGATCGGGTTACCATCAATTGAGGATACAGGAAGACGACATTCCTAAGACTGCCTTTAGAACCCGATACGGACACTACGAATTTTTGGTTATGCCCTTTGGACTGACCAACGCACCAGCTGTATTCATGGACCTCATGAATAGAGTGTGCAAACCCTACCTCGATAAATTCGTAATAGTGTTCATTGACGACATCCTGATTTATTCAAAGAATCAGGAGGAACATGCTGAACATCTGAGGCTAGTCTTAGAGTTATTGAGGAAAGAGCAACTGTACGCGAAATTTTCAAAGTGCGACTTTTGGATTCGCGAAGTCCAATTCCTTGGACACGTGGTTAATGAACGGGGAATACACGTAGACCCAGCCAAAATCGAAGCCATCAAAAACTGGGAAGCGCCCAAGACTCCGACTGAGGTGCGGCAATTCCTTGGACTGGCCGGGTACTACAGGAGATTCATTGAAGGATTCTCAAAGATTGCCCAATCACTGACATCTTTGACACATAAAGATAAGAAATTCGATTGGGGAGACAAACAGGAAGCTGCATTTAACTTGTTGAAGCAGAAACTGTGCACTGCACCCATCCTATCTTTACCGGAAGGATGCGATGACTTCGTGGTGTATTGTGACGCCTCCAAACAAGGACTCGGTTGCGTACTGATGCAACGCGAGAAGGTTATAGCTTACGCTTCACGGCAACTAAAGGTGCATGAGAAAAACTACACGACTCATGACCTCGAGTTGGGAGCAGTGGTGTTCGCTTTGAAGATCTGGCGACACTACTTGTATGGCACAAAATGCACTATCTTTACCGATCATAAGAGCCTACAACACATCTTCGATCAGAAGGAACTGAACATGAGACAGCGAAGATGGGTCGAACTCATCGGCGATTATGATTGCGCTATCAAGTACCATCCAGGTAAAGCAAACGTAGTGGCCGACACACTAAGCCGAAAAGAAACGACAAAACGCGTGCGCACACTACAACTCACGATCCATTCTGAACTGCCAAATCAAATTCGGATAGCACAACTGGAAGCTCTGAAAGCTGAAAACCTTACTCTCGAAGCCATGCGTGGTATGGATAAACAAGTGAAGGTAAAAGATGATGGAGCTTATTATCTGATGGATCGGATTTGGATCCCACTCTACGGGGGATTGAGAGAAGTAGTGATGGACGAAGCACACAAGAGCCGGTATACCATACATCCGGGCTCTGACAAAATGTATCATGATCTGAAGACGACTTACTGGTGGCCGAACATGAAAGCCGAAATAGCAACTTACGTGAGTAAGTGTCTAACGTGCTCAAAAGTCAAGGTTGAGTACCAGAAGCCATCAGGGTTACTTCAACAACCGGAACTACCAATGTGGAAATGGGAACAAATTTCCATGGACTTCATAACTAAACTGCCTAAGACGGCAAGTGGTTGCGATACCATCTGGGTTATCGTAGACCGACTAACGAAATCTGCTCATTTCCTACCCATCAAGGAGACTGACAAGTTGGACAAGCTCACTCGTATCTATATAAAGGAAGTGGTCACTCGACACGGAGTGCCAATCTCGATAATCTCTGATCACGATAGTCGCTTTACGTCCCATCTCTGGAAGTCTTTGCATAAGGCTTTGGGCACGAGATTGGATATGAGTACCGCTTACCACCCACAGACAGACGGACAGAGTGAGCGAACCATACAGACACTGGAGGACATGCTCCGGGCATGTGTCATTGACTTTGGTAGTAGCTGGGAGACTCACCTACCGTTAGTTGAGTTCTCGTATAACAATAGCTACCACACTAGCATCCAAGCTGCACCATTCGAGGCACTTTACGGACGTAAGTGTCGATCACCCATTTGCTGAGCGGAAGTTGGAGACAGCCAACTGACCGGCCCCGAACTTGTGCATGAAACGACTGAAAAGATCGTGCAAATACGCAAGCGAATGGCAGCAGCTCGGGACAGACAGAAAAGCTATGCCGACAAACGACGCAAACCGTTAGAATTTCAGGTGGGAGACAGAGTGTTACTCAAGGTCTCGCCCTGGAAGGGAGTCATTCGGTTTGGCAAACGGGGAAAGTTGAACCCTCGTTACATTGGACCTTTCGAGACCACCAAACGAATAGGCCCTGTAGCCTACGAACTGAACTTGCCAGTTGAACTGAGCAGTGTGCATAACATATTCCACATCTCGAACCTCAAGAAGTGCCTATCTGATGAGACACTTGTTATTCCTCTCGAGGAAATACAAATCGACGAACAATTGAACTTCGTTGAGGAACCGGTGGAGATTATGGACCGGGAAACCAAGAAGCTCAAACTCAGCAAGATTCCAATAGTAAAAGTGCGATGGAATTCGCGACGAGGACCAGAATTCACGTGGGAACGTGAAGACCAGATGAAACAAAAGTACCCACACCTGTTCGCGGAACAGACAAACGCTAACAACACAAGTTGAATTTCGGGACGAAATTCTTTCTAACATGGGGAGGATGTGACACCCCGTAATTTCCAGGTCAGCAACTTATTTATTTAAATGTTTATTTAAACGCATTATGTACACGTGGCACTAGAATTAGCTTAATTTAGTGTGACACGTGGCACGACAGTACGGACACCAGCACATGACTAGATAATTCGTGGAATTATCGACAAACAGCACACACGTGTCAAAACACACGAACGTTGGTGAACATCACAACACTTAAGCACTGAAACATCTCACAAGCCAATTATGGGTAATAATTGACCAATAGAGTCCAAACGACGATCGAATGATGTTCTACAGTCGAGAAACGGGCAAGAACGGGCCAGAACGACAAAATAGGCTTATTGGGCCTTACATTTGGTCCAGGCGGTACGCCAGACCCGGAGAGCCCATGACAGGCGATGCGCGCGGGACACAAAAGAGGCGCCCTGTCTGACTTCTTCCGCGCGTAACGCCAGGCATACCCAACCCACGTCAGGCGTTACGCCTGGGGCGCCAGATTCGCAAAATCACCTTTTTAAACTCCCAAAACTCATTATCACACTACACACTCATTTTGCCTACACCCACACGTCTTAGCTCGGCCATTTACTCTCTCAAGCATCTGAAACCCACTGATGTGACCTGGTGGAAGCCATTGAAGACCTTCCTTGAAGCTTTGAAAGCTTGGAAGAACCACTAGAAGGCTTGGAGGATTCATTGGAGCTCACACCACCACCATCTCCTCCTTGTTCTCACTCAAACCTGCTGTCCAGGAGCTCTAGAGCCTGTTTCCACCATCATCTCAAGACCTTTGAAGCTCTAGAAGGTAGTTCTATGCTTAAAACCCACTTTCACATCCATTACACACACATGCAAGTGCTAAATCCCACATGCAAGCACTTTGAATGCACATGCACGAGATTATGATCTGGGTTTGTTGATTTTAAAGTGTTTGATGATGATCTAGAGTGATTAGAATGCATTTCGTGACGATCCATGATGATGTGAGTCATTAAAGTGTGTTATTTGGCCTTGGATTGATGAAATAATGCCATGCATGTATGATCCATGATGGTAGGAATAATCTTGAGTATGTTGTTATGCTTATTGATGATATTAGGATGATTACTCATGGGTAGATTTGATTGAAATGGTCAAAACTATGATTTTTATGAATCTTTCTATTTATAGTAACTTTTTAGTTACAAGTAGATGATTTGGTGTATTTGGTGAACATGCATGTACTTGGAATTGCTCTTAGAATGTTAATATGATGATTAGAATGTTTAAAATATGATCTTGATAATGTTTATGGTCATTTTTGACAAAGTTACTATATTTAGTAACTTTTCGGGTCAAAATAATGATAGGAGACTCTTTCACCATATTAACATGATTAAAATGATGCTAGATTGATTATTATGAGGATTGGTAATGTGAAAATGGTTTAGAAATGTTAAATGGTCATTTTTATGCACAAACCACAAAGTTACTATTTTTAGTAACTTTATTTTTACAAAAACCGACTTGTCAACGTGTTGTATTATTTGAGTATGCTAAATGACTTATTATGTTATAATATGTGGATTAGATGCTAAGTTAGATGGTTTCCGATGTCACGTATGCTAAAAATGGGAACTTTCCATTTTAGGAAACTTTTATGTGCAAACATGTTATAAACGGCGTATATGAACTTGTATGATAACGTGCTATGTGTTAACATGATCACGTAGGACTATTGAACATGCTAGAACTCTAAAAACGATATGCTTTGTGGACTTTCTATAAATGGAAACTTACTATAAATAGTAAGTTGTCCATAAACGCGATCTACGCGTTTTGCACACGACAAACACTTACACGTTGCTACACGATTCACAAACCGTCACATGGTTCACCAACGGGTCGTAGACTTGACACGGTCAACTTTGGTCAAACACGGTCAAACACGATCAAACATGGTCAAACACGGTCAATATGGGCCAACACGAGCAAACACGGTTATCGTGGACCGACAAGGACAAACATGAACAACCAAGGGTTGTTGGGCACAAACACGAGCACTAACACTAGCACGGTCACATACGCGAACTCACATACGGTATACGATATAGGTTGCCGGTGACCGACACGTACTACCACATCAGGAGCTTACGCTTACTTGCTACTTTCATCACTAAGGTGAGTTTACGGCCCCTCTTTACTCTTTTTCAAAACGCTTTTAAATAGGGGGAGAATACTTGTTGCATCGAGTCAAACATCTATTACTGTACAAACATTTTGGTGTATGCTGGTTTATTTGACAAACATTAAGTGTTGTAATCGTAAGAAGTCCTCACAAAGTCTTACCGTTAATGTACAAACAACGAGGCGAGTTTGAATGGATCCGTTTGGGGTGTGACGAACCCCGCGTGGCGAAATATTGACTGGATGTCATAACACGTGAAAACTTGACCTATTTTGCCATGTTATTACGAGACATGGCGGAGGCAAAGACTAACAAGTCTAGTTCGGTAGTGACGCACTGACACTTTGGGCCAAGGGCTCGGTACTAACATATGATAAACAGCATGACACACTTTTATTACTATATGTATATCAAAACCTGTGAACTCACCAACCATTGTGTTGACACTTTTCTAACTTGTATTCTCAGGTAACTAGCGTGGCTAGCAGGAGGACATGAATGCACACTTTAAGGAACGAGCAATTAGGAACTTACATGCATTCTGTCTTGTCATTTGAAAACAATTTACTTTCATTATGATAAAACAATGTTATGTTAAACTATTTACATTTCCGCTGCATTTTTGTCAAACACTTGATTTTCCGCTGCATTATGATAAGACAACTTTTATTCCGCTGCAAACTATCTTATTATGTGTATGTGTCAAACAATGGATTTGTAAACGCATATAGAGGTATTCTATATGACCTTGAGCTGTGATTCTGGACACGTCACATCCACGTGGACATACGCCACAAGTGGGAAATTGGGGGTGTGACAGACTGGTATCAGAGCCTTGGTTATAGAGAACTAGGTTTGTATGTAGTAAACTTAGACTATAGCCATTGCTCAACTTTAGACACTAAACTAGTTTCGCACAACTAATTATATGCATAGTTTAGCAATATGCTTTGTAATTTTATCGGATATTTACGAGCATACCATTGGAACCCTTCGCGGGTATACACATCCGACTATGCTTGAGAACTGCGAGATGGGATTAGTGAAAGGACGAACACAAGACTAAAGGGAACTCTTCTATGCTCTGAAGAAGACTCCTCTAGCACGATCTAACTCGAATCGAGCGCCTCCTCCAACCTCTTTCTTGAGTGTAAACCCAGTCAAAAGACACATGTTTGTGGACTGTGACCATAGTATTGACACTCAGGGAGCAAACGTCAAACCCTAGGATGTTTAGTAGTTTGAAATTGAATGAACTAGAATGACTGTGTAAGATAAATTAACGATTATGGTGGCCAACGTAATCGTGAATTTATAGGTACACACGAATTCTAGCAAATTCAAATGACACGCTACACCCACGAGGAGAACTATGTAGAACACTGCTGCTAGTGGAGATTCGAACTCCACTATTTTCACCAAGTAGTTTATTCCCTTATTGTATTTAGTACTGTTAGAATCTAATTGAGCGAGTTGTGCTCATATACATCACATTGGTAATAGTAATCTCCTAAAGCTTATAATTGTACACATGAAGGAAGAGGATATACTATCTCTATATCACACACAGCAATCTCTAACTGTAAGTAATCCAAAACCTATTGTAGATACATACTTACCAATGGCTGGACAAGGAACGTTCGTGCGTACTAACGATCAATCAACCAATGCTGCTGCTATCGAAGCCATGATAGAACAACGGGTTAACAAAGCTATAGCGGATTACGAGACTATACGCGTAAACAATGAAACAAACAATGAGACTCGCAACAACTTAAGAGGATGCTTATTCAAGACCTTCCTTAGTTATCATCCTCTAACATTCAAGGGGTCGGAAGGAGCAGAGGGACTGCTCCGATGGATCAAGAATACTGAGACAATCTTCTGCATGTGCGAGTGCTCTGAGGAGAACAAAGTGAAATTCGCCACCGGAACTCTAGAGGGACAGACCCTCATTTGGTGGAATTCACAGGTCCAAACACTGAGTTTGGCGACTGCTAATTCCATACCATGGGAAAATTTCATTAAGATGTTGAAGGAAGAATACCATCCCCAGAACGAAATCAAGGAATCGGAGGAGTGTTGGAATCACAAAATGGAAGGAGCTGAAATTGAACAATACACCACTCGATTTCACGAATGGTGTAAACAGTACCCAGAAATGGTGACCCCAGAATACAGAAAGATCGAGCCATACGTTAGGGGATTACCTGAACAAATCCGAAGCCTAATCACCACGACAGATCCCACTCTCATTCAATCTACTATTTGCTTGGCTCACAAACTAATCGACCAAGCGGTGGCACAGGGAGAGCTACCCAAGAGGAGTGAGCATACGAAACCCCAGGAACTCAAGAGGAAGTGGGAACCCAACAACAACCAATCCCTCACACCTCAACAACAAACCCAGCCTCGCCCAACCCTTGCTAAGGTCTTCACTGCCACTCGGAGCAAAGGAGGATATCAGGGCAAAAGCCCAAAATGCAACAACTGTAACTACCATCACTTTGGCTCGTGCAAAAGGGTCAAATGCACGAACTGCGGCAAAAATGGACATGTAACCAAGGAGTGCCGGACAAACCCTAACCCCAACACCAAACAGAATACCACTATCCAACACACCCACAAGGGGTGCTATGAGTGTGGAAAGCCGGGACACATGCGGAGGGACTGTCCACAACTGAAGAAGGCAGAAGAAGGCACAACAAAGGATGCAGTATTTGTGAGTGGTTCAGGAGAAGCCGAGGATGACTCAAACATCATGATCGGTACGTTCTTTTCTTGTTTATGCTAGTATATTACTGGAATACCGGTGCCGATAGGAACTTTATATCCAGCAAGTTTAGCAAATTACTAGGTATTACCTCAACACTACTAGACTATAAATATACTGTAGAATTAGCCGACGGCAAGTTGATTGAACACGGCACATCTTTCGAGGATGCGTCATGGTGTTGACGGATCACGGACCCGAAATCGACTTGATGCCGGTAACCCTCGAGAGCTTCGAAGAGGTAGTGGAACGGACTGGTTATCCACAAACCAGGCAGAAACCGAAGGCAATGAGAAGCTCGTACGGGTGACATTGCAGAACGGAGGGCACAACACGATTCAGGGGAAACGACGGGGAGTACCTCGGAACATTATGTCTGGCATGAAGGCGAACAAGTACATACAAAAAAAAGGGGTACACTGTTGTATTAGCCCTCATCACGGAACAACCGAAGAAAGAAAGGAAGATTGAGGACATCGTCGTAGTTTGCGATTTTCCCGAAGTATTTCCTGAAGATCTACCTGAACTACCACCACAACGGCAAGACGAGTTCCCGATCGATCTCACACCAGGAGTAGCACCGATTGCCAAAGCTCCTTACCGACTAGCACCGACTGAGATGCAGGGACTTTCTAACCAGTGACAGTAAATATATTTTCAAAAAAATCCAGCAAATAACTACATATATGTTCAATACACTGCAGTAAAAACTGCTATAAAACCTGATGTAAAAACCTGCAGTTAAAACACATTATAACCAAAAAAACTGCAGTAAAACCTGTAGAAAAAAACTACAGTAAAACATGCAGAAAAAACTGCAGTAAAAAACTGCATACTTAGAAAAAAAAACATACTTAAAACTGCAGTAATATGCTTAAAAACACATTATATATAATTGCAGTAATTAAATAAGAAAATCAATAGTTTTTACCTTCCAAACATCCGTCGAGTGTTTACTGTTTCTTGTTGCATTCTTAGAACTATGCACCTCACTAGTAACTCCACTTGACGACCCTTGTTCTTTATCGAGATATTCATCATAAATACCAAAGAGTGTGTCTTTCACCTTTAAAAACTCAACAGATACATCACCATACAGTTTGTTATATGCTAATTCTAACATATGCAACTTATATCGAGGATCAAATACCACAGCCACGGCTAATACAAGATTAAACTCAGCCCAATATTTGTTAAACTTGACAAACATTTTTTCAGCTATTTGTTTCATGAAACTATCTTAACTTTTGCTAGCTTCTACTAATTTCAGTTGAATACGAAACACATGAGGAAAATAAAGATTGGATGTAGTATAATAGGATCCTGAAAAGGCTTTAGTTGCATTGTCAAAAATCTCAAGAAAGCTACAAATAGTCTCAATTTTTTTCCACTCCTCCAAAGATGGACAACTCTTGAAGTTTGAATCACTTAATTGTAGTTGGCAAAAAGAGAGTTGATAATACAAAGCACTTGAAAGCATTTTATATGTAGAATTCCACCTTGTAGGGACATCCTGAACCAAACCTTTTTTATGATCAAGAGACGATTGTCCTATACATTTCTTAAAATTGACCTTTCTTACTTGTGACCCTTTAATATACTTAACACACTCTCTTATTTTATCAACTGATGCATCAATATTTTTTAAACCCTCCTGCACAATCAAATTTAAAATATGGGCACAACACCTTATGTGAAACAAAACACCATTATAAACCAAAGCATCTTTCAGTTTTAATTGAGAACGAAGAATATCAACACAACTATCATTTGCAGATGCGTTATCTAATGTGAGAGAAAACAACTTCTTATCAATACCCCAACAAGTAACTAGAGTATGGATTTTTTCGGCTAAACAAACCCCATTGTGAGGAGGAGGTAAATTCGAAAAATTTAAAAATTTTTTATGCAATACCCACTCCTTATCAATGTAATGAGCTGTTAAACTTATGTAACCATCTGTGACAATAGAACTCCAAGCATCTGACGTCAAACAGATTCGACCGGGACACACACTTAACTCATTTTGAACTTTACTAACTAATGAAGCATGCATTTTTTTTACATCTGTCCTTGCAGTGTGTCTACTAATAAATGACACTTGTGGTTCCAAATACTTTAACAAACATCTAATGCCTTCATACTCCACAAAACTAAATGGTAAATCATGTCTGATAACAGCTTGAACTAACAGATCCCTAAATTTTTCTTGATTAAACTGTGGATTTTTATTTAGTAGTGAACCTTGAGTAGAAGAAATAAGAAACTGACCAATGTCTTTTGTAGTCATTCTCACACACTTATCTAAATGCCTTTTGAGATTGCCTGTACCATTTTTGCTATCAGCTTGGTATTTTATTCCACACTTTTGCATTTACACATCAACTCTTCTCCTGGCTTTGTTTCTAAGATTTCATAATGAGCCCAAATAGGAGAAATAAACTTTCTCTTCTTTCTATCATTTCTATCCATAGATGATGCAACATTTGAATTCAAAGATCCATCATCTCCTCCATCAACATTTGAAGATTCTTTGGCATGAGTATCCATCACTAATTCTACAAATACATCATAGAAGACATCATATATTAGTATATTATATGAAACATACATCACAGATACATCGATGATATACGAACCAAAGTTAGAAGATGGAAAATAATACCTAAAATCGAAGAGCCAACGTACTGGACAAAAGATACCAGATGAAATATGAACTGGAGTGGAGATCGTGTATGAAACACGAACTAACTAGAGCATACCGCAGTGAAGATCGCAAGGGAAGAATCTTTCCAGAGCAGTGAAGATCGCAGATGAAGTACGAACTGGAGCAGACATTTGGGGAAGAATCGAAGAGCCAGATCAAATGGTTCAAAGATCAAAGATGGAGTAGGGTTCTCAAGAGTCGTTGTCTGAGTGAAAGAAAAGTGATTTGGGATATAGGAATTAGGTTTTTTTTTTTGGGTAAGAACTTAAATATATATGAGGAATTAATAGTTTAACTTTTAAATATATAATATATGTTTTTTCAGGTCAACCCGCCAACCTGACGGGTTTGACCCGAACCTGACCTATTTATCTTGTTGGGTTGTCGGGTTCGACCTGAAATGGACCCGGGTCTATTTAGCCAAAACCCTAACCCAAAAAATTCGTGTTAGGTTCGTGTCGTGTTCTCGAGTCGTGTCGAAAATTCACGCCCCTAATGCCTAGGGTGGGCGTAGGCTACGCCCAAAACGCGGAAATCAGCTTTTTAACCCTAATTTGCCTATTTTTGAGGGGGAATCATCCTAGGACGAAAAACACACTTTTGGGGGCAGTTCTTGGGCGATTTTGGAGCACTTTGGAGCGTTCTAGAGTCTCGGAACATCAATCCAAACATCAAGATCAAGATTCCATAATGCAATTTCACATGAAGATTGAAGATTCAAGTTTGGTGATTTCTGTCACACCCCGACCCGTAGCGGAAGTCTTAACAGAGTCTTAGTGTCGACAGTAATTAACAACAACATAAGTTAAGCGAACGATTTAAATAAAAGATAGATAATTATATTCAAAAGTCGTCGATAATTGTTAACATTAGTTCAACATCTTATTTATAATCATCAGTTTCAACAATTCGACAACCGGTCCCATAAATAATTATCCGAGATACGCTCGCTTGCAAGAACCGGTTTTCCTTTCTTTCCCCATATGACTTGCTACTTACCTGAGAAACATACCAAATTTAAAACAAGTGTCAACCAAACGGGTTGGTGAGTTCACAGGTTTTCATAATAAAACATTTAATCAATAATCATGGAAAAGAATGTAATGTCACATTGTTGTGCTAGTGAACTCATCGTAGACTAGCAAGGTCCTACGATACGATAGACACCATGAGCTCATAATCAAACCAAAACCAAGGTGCGAACACCCCTCAACATATATTGCTCCTGTTACTCACGGACCATGACTCCTGGTCGGGAAGTGGGTTGTCAAACCCGATAGATCTACCCATATATCCTGCGGTCTCTCCCCCGAGACTAATGATTACGACTGCGGGCACAAAACCATGCGCAAAAACACTCGGGAACAAATCCACGAGAACCATGCCCAACTGCACTTACTCAAGAGCTATCAAAGTCACATACCACACAAACAAATTACATTACAAAAACAACTTTTCTTTTCTCGGTATGTTTCTCCCCCGGTTTATCAAAAACCAAAACATAGTTAAAAAGGGGTCGTGAAACTCACCTCAATACGTTCCTGCTAGCAACAAAGATTTCCAAATAACCCGACTGTCTCACTAGCGCCCTAAAACCCAAGGGACACATTAACAGTCTAAATAAAAGTCCATCATGTAAGTTGTTCACCCAACTTAACTTAGACTAAGAAAATATTCCACCAAGGAAAGCAGTTTTCGTACAAACGACCCGTTGGTGACTCGAATTTAGTTATTTATCATAAATCATAAGTTAACGTTCTTAATTCATATTATATCCAAATAAGTAAGTTATCTTTGTTAAAAATGTATTTTTAACTTCAAACTTAATTATTTAAAATAACTTGTCAAAAATGTCAATTTTATCGTATTTTACTGACAAAACCGACAACGCAACATACAAGCACATCAACATGCATTATGACCTAAGTGACTTCTAATACTTCAAAATAAGTATTTTATACTTATTTTTACTCAAAATTTGCTGTTTAAAATCAGTCATAAATTTATGTCGAAATTTTGAGTTAAAACGATGTTTTTACGCCATTTTTAGACATAGTTTTCAAGTATTTCATTTTACACTTTTCTTACAACACTTATATATGAAAATTTTACATATTTTTATCATAAAATGATTATTTTTATATGTTAAAAATAGCCGAAAACGCGTATTTTCGGTCCTCCATAACCGTTAGGTCATTACATTTCTAAAACCACTTGATTTTATACTTTAAATATGTTATAAGATTTATTTTTATAGTTACATAACCTGTTCCAAATTATTTTTGTAGAAAATCTCTACTTTTATTATTTCTATGCTACTAAAATACTCATTTTTAGCTTGTTATATTTATGGTTATTTTTCTAACATTCCTTTGTAAATTTTATAATAAAATAATTATTTTTTAAGTATATTAAAACTAACAAAAATCAGAACTTATGTTATCCATAACATATCAATTTTGAAATTAACTTTAACTAAATACATTATTTTTAAAGTTCAACATATTAAAATTTAGTTACATGCATACCCATGCATGTGTACATATATGATTATTATGCATGCCATATTTTCTACCATATATATACTTATGTATATATACATTATCCTCATGCATATGTATACTTAAAATAATCATACATACATACATACATACATATATGCATACATTAGTATGTATACATACACATGCATGCATGTACAATCAAATCATGTATATATCCATCCATGTATGTAAAATCATTATTCTTTCATATACATACATATATACACACACGATCACATACATATATATACATGCATGTCAACAAAACCCGCTTATACATACATATGTGTTCATGCATGTAACCATCTCACATCTACATACATATATATGCATGTATATGTACATGCATGTGGTTAAAATCACCATCCAAGAAAAATCATCCATGTATGTATGTATGTATATTTTGAAAGATACATAACCACCCATATATACATACATTGCAACACACACACATCCTTGTGTGTGTATATACATCACGTCACACACATACATATATGTATGTATTTATGACCCACACTTACATTCATACACACTCACGACACACACATACACACACATTTTCATCTTTTATGCTAAAACCCATTTGATTCAAACTCTTTCTTTGGGTGAACAAACTTTTAATAAAAACCCATATAGTGTGATTAAGAGTTTACCTTAGATGCTTGACAATGGGGTTTCTTGATCAAAACTTCTTTCAACATCAAAAAACCATCCCAAAAACTCAAGAAATGGAAGATGATGGAGCTTAAATAAAAGGAAAATGGTAAATAGAGAATGGAAGAGGGAGGTTGACGATACAAGGAGAGAGAGATGTGAGATAGGTAACTTGTAAATCAAATGAAGGTGATGGGTGAGATTTGGAAGATTTAAAGAGATCTTGATGTCACTTCCTCTTGACAAGTGTCTACACACTTGTCTTCTTATGGTTAATTATGGTTTAAATCAGATACAAACTGGTATAATCTGGGTCCTACGGTGTATAATTATTGTATCGGATATTAAATAAAAATACGATTTTTATTCTAAAATTAATAGAATATTTAATCATACTAAAACGATCAAATTTTAGTCAATAATGATGACTTTAAATATTATTTGAATAATTGATTCCATTTCATCCGGCTAAAACGCAGGCAAAGTCGGTTGTTAGTAAAATCAACAGTTAACACCAAAATTAACGGTTTTCATCGTTAACTTTATTTATACATTTGTGATTTATCATTTTATGCTAAACCAAGCATATCTACTAAATTCGTTAATCAAGCCGTCACCAACGCTCGTTAAAACACCGCCGAACGGTACAGAAAACTTAAAAATTCACCAAATGCAAATCCATGCATTTAAAGATCACTCTGTGCTAGACCTTTTAATCAACATTAATTTAATACTAAATATTAAATTATTAACGCATTAAATAAATCAAGTTTAGTACACTAACAATTACAGATTATCGTTCGTAAAAATACCGTATGTCACAATGTCCGGCTAATCCGTTCGTGGTCATCTCCGGGTGAATGGTTAGGTTTGATAACTAGGTTTTATTTTGATTTGTTAAACATTGGTATTAAATTTGTTTTCATTGATTTACAAGTTCAATATTGTTTGATTGTGACACGATAAACGATTTCCGGTTTATTTTACAGCTTTGAATTCAATCTCATTGCTTGCTTTCATCTATTGTCAAGTTTAATGTTATTGGTTTAATTTTAAAGTATTCAAGAAATCCTACATTTTGTGAAACAAGTAATTATCTGAGTCAACAACATCGGTCTAGTTATCCGTTGTCAACAAAGTCATTGACTTGGTTCCAAATCATAATTGTTTAATAATATAAGCGTGAATCATGTCTATGTGATTTCCAATTAACAAATCAAGATATACCTAGTTGTTTTACTAACTTGAAACCTGGAGAGATCAATATCTTTATACACTGTTACAACTCTTTAATTTACGTTTTAGTTTACCTAAGTTTGTTTTACATGAAAACCAAAATCCAACATTCAAGTTTATTTTCTTACATGCATTTAATTAGTTAAACGAAATTATATAACATTGACCACATGTTCCTCGTGGATACGATACCTGATTTACCCTAGCTACCTAGGTTAACTAGGTTTTTGCATGACCCCAACGACATGTCATCAGTGACCCGCTCATTAGGTATTTGCACCGGTGCGTTGCCTCGTCTATTACAGGACGTAGCATGAGCCAGGAGTGGTGCACTTCTCAGAATGTCTGATCGTTTAAGTTTGTCAGTCTGTAGTCAAAACGCCCCGTAGTGGCCACTACTGGGCGTATAGGTGGCGGCCGGGGTGTTGAATTAAAATTTTGGGGTATGTAGATAACCCCTCCTTTTATCTATTTTAATAGCCTTTTCTTTTCTTTATATTTTATCTTTTTTTTTGAACGACGACAAACACCACATCAGATGCACGTGAACCTTTTGGAATAGGTAAATCTTCGCCCTTTATTGGTCCAGAATTCGAGATTAAGATAAAGATTACTTTTCTCACCTAGATGTCCTTTAAATCACCCTAACATGGCTCGAACCCTTGACCTCTCAGTCACAAAGAGAAAACCCAATGAGTAGACTGAATTCGCATGACCTTTATATTTTATCTAATTATATTTTTTTACAACATTTTTTTCCTCATTTATGCGACTTAAACACTCCACCTATTTAAAAAAAACACCCTAATACACCTTCTAATCCGGGCAGTCAATCTGTCTGATTATATCTATTTGTTTTTTTTTCTTCCTTCCTTCTAAGAGATGTAACCTTCGTAGTTCATACCATACAAATAAATATACGATAAAGTTATCGCATCTCTATACTTTGTTTAATTATGTTTGCATGTGTTTTTACTTTTTACTGATTTTGTGATTCACTATCACAACTTTTACATTTTTTACTTTCAGTTTTTCTTGGTTAAGTTTTTTACAATTATGTTCTATCTTAAACAAGAGTCATAGTAGTTCTTTAATAAATCAGTTAACAAGTCTCATTGATAATCAAATTGGTTTTCTTAAATCAGCTAAAGCAGATAAACGGTTATTAGCTCGTGCTCGGCTCGTTTTAAACCGAGCGAAATTCGAACAAGTTTTTTTTGAGCTTTTTCCGAGCGAGCGACGAGCGGCGGACATTTTTCACAACCCTACTCTTAATATGTGCCATTTGGGCTGGTGTTGCCGTCGACTCTCACCTACTCACCTCTAGCAACAACCATTTAACCCAGCACCTTCAACAACATTCGTTTAAACTTCTTCATCACGATAAAGATGAGGATTTGTTGTCAATTAGTAGAACTTGGTGGGTCATAATTGTAATTGTCAACTACCTCTCTCTACTATATCGACCATATTGAGTCAGAAAGAAAGTTAACATAAGTTCATATAGTATAAGTCAATCTTGAAATTTTATATTTACTATCTTTCATAAATTTTCACTCATAAATACTAATTTTAGATACAACTTAACTTCAGTTTCTAAGTACATGTTTAAGATTCCATTTGAAACTAACTTATTAATTTATTGGCTTTATGAAAAAGTCATTAAGTTAAAAAGATGTTTATTAATATCAAAATGACCTTTTGTTTTAACTTTTTAAGTAAGGTTAAAAAGTTGTTTTTAAAAGCTACAATATGTACTTTTTAAAATGACCTTTTAACTTTTTGATAGAATAAGCTTAAAATTAATCCCAATATATTTTAAAAGCTAATCCAAGCAACTTATTGACTTTTTGGCTATTCACATATCAAAAACTAATTCAAACACTTTTTTAAAAATTTCATTTTAAAAACTCATAAGTTAATAAGTACTTTTAACAAAAAGTTCTTTTAAACTTAAATAAGCAATCCCAAACATTCCCTAAATATCATACGATACGAATGAACATCCCAAAATACTTTTATAACCTAAAAGGTATTTTATTTATAAAATTATTGCAAAAATACGATGAATTAGTCTTCTTTTTTGTGCCAAAAGCTTTATACTTGAAAGTTGAAACAAGTGGAAACTTCATGCAGACCAAGTTTTCTGTCTCCATATTTGGTACTTGTCTGTTGTTGGACGACACCATGGGGCCAACGATGACACTAGCCAAACGTAGGACATCCAAGAGTTGGAACAATGTACGTACATACGACTATACGAGGGATGGCTCGAGATTTTTTAGAAAAAAATTAAAATCGAGGCTCAATGAAATGTTTTAATCTAGTGAAAATAACGTTAAAACTATTGGTTTTGTCAGTTAACCAGGCGTCATAAGCAGGGGTCTCATTGAAAACAGTCTCTATTTATACGGGGTAGAGGTATATTTGTCTACATCCAGGGTCATCTCAACTTTTTGGTGGGCCAAAGCGTTAATAAAATATGTGTCCCTCTTTGGACCGTACATAAATATTCTCCCGAAGTTTGAAAAAAAAATATAGATCATCGTGAAAGAGAAATATACAAAAAGTATAAATCGCAAACATAATGTATGCATTAATTACAAGCACTAAAAGAATCATAAAATTTACTCGGATCATAATTCGTTACAACTAAAAAGTTCATTTATCCAAAAAATATGAGGCCTCTAACATTTTGGAGGACCTAAGATATTTTTTTTTATAACATTAGGGCTGACGATATCTACATATTACTCTCCTCAACCATTATCTTAACTTTGTTAATTATGGATATACGGGGTAAGGTGATGATGCCCATATAAATTAGACAAAGCTAAAAAAACACTAAAAGATAACCAAACTTAGTTAAAACCTTAACACATATTAAAGAAATAAAGGTCGAGGGCCTTCTGATTTGAAGGCCTAAGCAAGTGCTTGAATTTTAACCAAATGGCTTGTAATCTAATGGTAACTCTTAGAATTCTTATTGAGAGGTCTTGGGTTTAAATCCGGGTCAAAACACATTTACTGAGGGAAGGTTTACCCACTTGTAGGGTTTCTCCTGAGTCCGGCCCGGGCGTACGCTTCAGAGCGTCAAATCCGGAAGGAAGGTTGAAATCTTGTCTTAAGTGTCGGTTGTACTAAGCCGTTCAAAAATAAGTGCTTAAATTTTAATACATTAAAGTTGGATATAATACATATGACATACAATTAATGTACATATAATATTACTACTTGTGATTTGTTTTTTTTTTCATTGAAATCTTCTGATAAAGTTTGTTCTTGTAGTTTATGTTCAACATAACAAACCGGTTTTTTCTTGTTACCGTAATCAACGTTCTTTTTTGTTACATGTATAAGTAAATAATTTACCTGTTTAACTCATTTATTGTTTATCATTTATTTAAATATTTTAGGAATTCATTACCAATATTTTTAAGCTAAAGTTCGACGTGTTTTTAAGCTGTATATCTAGAGTTCAATATTGGCCAATTAATAATTTGCAATTCAAGCACAACTAATAAACTATTTATTAATTAATTTTATTCATTTATCTAATAATTTTTATATAATTATGACTATAATTATATATCATGAGATATGAATCAAACAACATGATTTTTCATAAACATTTATATTTTGTATTGTGTTTCTTTTTCTTTGTATTATATTTATGTATACAACATAATATATAATTATGTTCGTAATAACTTATCTCAAACTCGTTTGTTAAGGACATGATGTTTAGATCGAGCTAGTTTAAGCTTAGCACAATTTAAATAATTTATAAAGACCATATAAGAGTCCAAACCAACCATAGCAAGACATTGTCCGTTTTGATTATGATGGGCTGCCAATCTAATAACTCACAGTAATGTTTTCACTCAACTAGTTGTTTACCTAGACAAAATGTGTCTTCATATTGTTCACTTTGACTTGGAATATTACAATTCACCCTTCTTACGAATAATATTTTGTTATGTCTCACACTGACTTGGAATATTACAATTCACCCACCTTACAAAGCCTATCATCATCATTGGCACATGAATCCGGCCCTTGGCTCTAATGACATCTGTAACAGCCTAAGCCAACCATATCAAGATATTGTTCACTTTTAACTCTGATGGATTGTCTATCCAGAAACTCACGATTTTGTTTTTTCCTGATGAGTTGCTTACCCATAAAATCTTCCTTATAAAGAAGATTTCGTTTTATCTCCCAACTCTCTAAGTAGATTATTATACATGGAAAATTAAGAGGAAAATGTAGTAATTTTTTATAAGTGATGTCAAATTTTATCTTAGAACAAGTGCAAAAACATTCCCTTTCAATGAATTGTGCATTATTTATTACCGGAGTATCAGACAACAAATCATGGCCTAAATAATGGCTCGCACGGCAGATCTGCATGATGCAAACACCAGGCTGATCAAGAACATATCCACTAAAATGAAAAAAAAAAAAAAAAAAAACATTATTCACAATAAAACCTAACAAATAACACATTCGGTGATTATTGTTACTTTCGATCATAATCACTTGTATCTGCACAAAATAATTGCATATATCATAATAGCTAAATCACATTAACTTATTGATTAAATAACATATGGGTTAAATTCAAAACTTTCTACATTGAGATCTCCCTATGTATCAAGAAAGCCAGCGAGAGTCATCCAATCGGGTTCATGAGTTCATCCCACTCGAGTTTGACCCGGGTACGTTGTGGATTGAATCACCATGAATGGGTCAATATGCAGACCAAAAAAAGAAGTGCTAAACTTAAAGAAACTTAGGGAAATTAAAAAGATCAATTATCTGTATTCTTGATCTTAAGTACTATCATGATTCATGATCTATGGATCACTAGTTATGTGACGGGTTCGACTTGCTCGGTGGTCGCTTCCTCAAACTGTCTTCAACCGATGCTTGCAGGTCTGTCATGGCTGCACCCTTGGGCTTAAACAGATCTGTTGAAAGTGAGGTGATAGATGAAGCTGCCATCAGTCTTCTTGGATGAAATCTTTCTCTGGGTATACTTGGTTTTCTGTATAACCCGAATGATGAACCCGAAAGATGGAAGAAAATCAAGAAAAAGATGAAGAAAACTGGTTTGAATCTCATGTTTTTTTGTTGTTTTTTTGGTAGTTGATGATGGTTTTTAAGAAAGAAGATGACTGAGAGGTACTCTTCACATGGAAGGACCCTTCTTAAGAAAGATGGAACAGTATGGTTATTGGATGCAGGTTGTGCTCAAATCTGACATATCATGTGTGATTTGGATTATTGTAAATATATATTTGAAAATAATAATAATAAAATAAGGAAAAGATACTAGTATGAACATTGTCGTATAAGCTTTAATTTCTAGATTGACCATTTAATTTATGTAAAGTTTAATGTGTGTAAAGGATATAATTAGTCATGTATGAAAGGATATCATTAGTTTTGTAAACCAAGCAATATTCAAAACATAAGTGAATGAGCAAACGAACGAAAATGAATAAACAAATGTAAACGAATAAACACAAATAGACTTACATTCTTGAATGTAAATAAATTAACGGTACGTATTGTTGAAGCTTGTTTGTTTAACTTATGTTTAAATAAAGGTTGTGTGATGGGGCATTATGGTAGTTAACATTTTTTATAGAGAGATTATTATGGTTTGATAAATGATTAAAAGAGGTGCATGTGTTATTAAGCCAGATATTTATGTGGTTTATGTCCTTAAATTATATGTGGCTCCTGTTTTGCATTGGTTGCATGCGTAGTCGGTGTTTATATGCCTTGCTTTTAATCATGCTTTCTTTACATATGATTGTGTGTGTGATCACCATATGATTGAGATAGGAGTTTATAGTTTTGCTCTTTCTGACTGTCATATACTTCTATAGTTTTATCCATGCTGGTTTACTCATTTTTTCTTAATAAAATGTCTTTGAAAAAAAAATGAGTCTGTGGTCTCTTCTAAAACAGCCTCTCTACCTCTTTTTGAGATAGGAGAAATGTTTGTTTTCATCTCACCCGGTCACCCCTCCCAAATCCTACATAAAAGTAGGATTAAACTGGGTACATTTGTTTGTTTGTTATGTATTATTAAGCCAGAGAGTATTGGTTTGACCAGTGTGAAATATGAGTCATCTTTTAGTTAGGCTGTAAACTTTCAGGAGGTTGTGGTCATGTGAGTCAGATTTGACAAATAGTAATATTCCACACAATTTGTGCAGAAATCTTTATAGAATAATAAATAACATGTGTGATCATGTGACTTCAACACATGATACCAATTACCCTCTTGTGTGTTTAAAATCTTAAATTTATAAACTAAAAAATATTTTAAAATTATAAAAAAACAAACAACTCAACATATATAGCTGTGGTGAGCTACATTTCCTTCGATCCTTTGTGATGCCATCTTCAACATAAGAGTTAAATTTCCTCTAAATTAATATGTTCGATCACTAATCATTAAGTTTGATTTTTATAGATTGTGTGTTTTTCTTATACTATACCAACATAATCATTTTGTTTTACTCTAATTTGAAATTTTAATTTCCTCAAGAGTCAAGAACTTTTACTGTGATAAAGTATTAAAAAATATATATTAATTAGAGTAATTGTGTTACATGATGAGACAAGTTTCTATTGTGTGTGTATAATATACATATTGTTTTCTGCGAATCAACTTCATGCAAAACATCATCTAATCGCTCTTTTATTTCTGGATTTTATGATTCAAATTATTAAATTAGTTTGCGATTTTCCTTAAAAGAATGGAAGTGAATAAAGTGATACTGCAATTACAATTTTGCGATATTCAATAGTGAGTTTTAAATATTTTTTTTCTAGTTAACAACCTTGCCGTTTTAACCGTCCTTTAATATAAAATAGTAGATAGTTTTAACCGTTCTTTGCGGATTTAATATAAAATAGTAAATAGTTAATTATAAAATTAGGTATTTATAAAATTATTAATTTAAATATTAATAATTACTCTACCTAATAAAACAATAATTATAAACTTCAATAATTAAAAACTTCAACAACTAAAAAAATAATAATTGATGGTCTTCTTGATTATAAGAACTGATATAACTGAACTAATTAGAACGAAAACTTTAGTTCATATCATGTCAAAATATAATTTTTGTAAATGAATAATATAAGGTATAATTATGTAATTATTAAAGTTAAATGAGTCAATATAAAAACATCATAACATAAAGGACAAAAATGTAACTTTCTTGCAATTTTATTACTTTGTTTTTTAGAAAATTAATAAACATCAATTGTATAAATATAACAATTTTTAATACTCTGATTTAAAGTTTGTTTTATTTTTTAAGAAAATGGATTTTTTTTAAAAAATGTTTTCTAAATATAAAATAACATATTTCTTATTTTAAAATACTTTGATTTTAATTTTTTATATTTTATAAACTTTTTTAAATGTGCCTTCTAATAAAAGATTCGATTTTAATTTTTCTAAAACTATTTTGCATATGAAAAAGGTAACTAATATTATTTTTTATTTACTATTATTATTATTATTATTATTATTTAATATGAGAAAGTATAATTATTTAATATGACAGATAATTGAGTAGATTGATCAATAAATGACATGAGTCAATACTTGTGTAAAAATTTGATAAGTGACAAACAAATATGTTTATTTATTATAATAGTAAGATTAAATCTTGCACTCTTGTTAAAAACCAGTGTCGTTTTAACCGTCCTTAATGACCTTTTGGACTTTCCGATTCACATTCTAAAGTGTTGATTTTTCTTAATCACAAACAATGACTCAGTGACATGTCTTTTCATATTCCAAAATGAATCTTCGGGCCCAACAATCCACGTGATACAATCACAATCCGTTACCAACTCCTCAGCATCTAGGGGCGTTCATCGGATTGGATAACGGTTTATTTGGATCGGGTTGTTCGGATTTGAAAATTTTAATACCTTATCCGAAACCGACCTGATCCGAATTCGAAAATTTTCTATCCGATCCGAATCTATCCAAAAAACCCGAATAAACTTATTTTTTCATCCGAATAATCCGAACACCCCGAATAAACAAGGTTTATTCGGATTGAATCGGATATCCGATCCGAATAAAGAGGATTTTGGATATCCGATATCCGATCCGATCTGAATTCGGAAAACGGATATCCGATTCGAATCTATCTGAATATCCGAATCTTTAATTCGGATCGTTTTTTCGGGTTTCGATTTTTTCGGATTCTTTGAACACCCCTATAAGCATCTAACACCCAGATGGCCAGGTGTTAGTGAACGCTGAACCGGGTAAATCCATATGTCACTCAGGAGAAACCTACTATGTGGTAAAACCCCTGCTTACCGTTTGGGCAAGAATTGGAACCCATTACCTCAAAAGCCTGAACCTTATAAGACTCATGAAATATCAGTTGGGCTATAAGCTCTTTGGTTCCAAAGTGCATTGATAATAACTCTAGATCAATTAGTTTCGGAGGATGCTACTAAATGGCTTTATAACTTAAATGTCATAAGTTTGAGTCTCACTTTAAACTATACATTACAGCTGTTGGGGCAGATGTTTTACTACAATGGGTGTTTTGAAGGAGGGTTTCCCTTTATAACGATGGACGAGCCGGATCACCAGCGTTGTCTATGTTTTATGGGCTTGGATGACCTTTGTTGGATCGGGTTGTTCAACCTAAACAACACTTCACAGGTATTTCTTAATTACAATCTAACAGATGCGGAATATCTATTAGAAGGATCTCACAAACACTCAATGGTGATCAAATAATCTTTGAATTAACAAGAAGAACACAAGAAATAAATTCAAGCTCAAAGATATATTTCTCTCAAAGTTTTACACCATCCAAGCACACACTTAACAAGTTTACAATGAGAGGTTATATAGCTAAGGCTACAATCGTATACACGTAGGTATACAAGTTGGGTATACTAGACAGTACAAAAAGTAAAGTTTATTCTAGTATATTAAGTGTCTTAACAGGCTAAGACACTTACTTACAATCATTACAAATATAGACATTGACTTTACAAAGACTAGCTAAATACAAAAGACATTTAATGTTGATCTTCAAGGCTTCAGATAATCTTTTGCATTTAATGCTGAGGAAGGGAAGTAAGGTGTTGTCTGACTTTAGGTATGTTCTTTTTATATTTACTCATACCAGCATGTATTGTGTCAGTCCCTTTTGTACTATGACAGTAATCAGTTACAGTCTTTGTCAGAGGTTAAACCTCGGAAGTCTTTGTCTTTGGTGCAAAAGAAGATTCCTCGGAAGCTTTATGTCTTCGGAAGTCATGAAGATTTATCTTCTAAGAACCAGTCTTCCGAAGAGTTTGTCTTGTACAACCTTCAGTAGGAGTGAGTTACTCTTCGGAAGCAACGTTGCTTCCGAAGAGGAACTCCATCCTTCCGAAGACTATGTCTTATATACTTAGACAAAAGTGAAGTTTGGTGAGCATCAACCTTTATTACTCTTTACAACCTTTTAATCTTTTATCATTGGGTTTGCCCAGATGATCAGCCTTAAAATATCTCGTTTACACCCCTACCTTTTATCATTGGGTTTACCCAGATGATCAGCCTTAAAATGTATTCGTTGGTTGTTAAAAAAATATTGCAACGGTATTATTACGCGCAACCAGTTTATTTATTTAAATAAGTGGAAACAAACAATAGAAAATCTAAGAGTTGTTGCATTAATTAACGTGGGCCATTTCATGTGTCAAACAGTTTTATATCTTTATGCTGTTTATATAAACATGGGGGAGGACAACACCCAAATAAGTCACCGAGAGGTGTACAAATAAGTTGGTGAAAAATAACATGAATCATTTTCATATCAAATAATTTTTATTGGTATGAATAATTAACGCTCATAAATTGATCAACTTAAATGCATGCATAAAATGGATTAACCATAAGAAATGATAGGAAAATATGAATTGCACCTGTCAAATGATTTATAGTCTAATAATATCTCCTTGTAAATTGTAGTGTTAATGTGCACATTTAAACAGTAGTACTTGACGTTAGTTGTTAAAAAAATGAATTACATATATATGTAAATTGATTCTGTTTCAATTAGCGTCAAGTCTTCGTTAACTTTTGAACTTGATTTATTAATTGGTGTATGATCGTTATCCACACCTATGTCACTTAATAATACTATTAAAATACTCCCTTTTTTATAAATTGCTCTTTTATGTAAATTTCAAGCAACGATGAATGCCCTGAGCAAACTAAAAGTTTGGGGTCTTGTGTTTAGTGTTATTGTTAAGGTTTGTAGGTTCATTAAAGTTTGTGTTTGTATCTGTTACAAACTTTAGTAATAATTGCTTTAGTGATTCAATTAAAGTTTCTTGTCTAGTTTTTTTTTTTTTTTTGCTCTTTCAGAGGCACTTGACTCATATATTCGGTTTCAATTTGACATTAATCTAATGTTTTTAGCACTATGAAAACATGTTTCGCAAATCACCACAACAACAAATGACTTAATATAAAAGACGAATGGCAAAATCAATACCAACAATTGACCATTTGTTATACCTATAAATAAGTTTTATGGTTTTGCTTGTTCAAACAAGGTCTTCTTCACCCAATCAAAATATGCATTTCTTTTGAAAAATGATGATTAGTATTAGGGCATATGTTACATGATAATCAAATCTGTATAACTTTAAAAACACAATAGATACAATAAGCCAATGGTTAATACATATGCTTATCGTGTGGACACTATATCAACTAGTTTCATAATCTCATACCCAAATAGGTTCAATTTTCACATTTTCTTTTCATATTGTTTGAAAAATTTTTTTTCCTTTCTTTTGCTACTATTTACAAAAAAAAATAATAATAAAGAACAACCACATCGTATAATTTTTTAGTTTGATTTATCTCCATCACAAGGTTTGATCTATGGTCTTTTTATTATTGATAATAAAAATCACTAAGACACACTTGCAACATAAAACCAATGCTATTCGCAAATGATCGTTCGGGCAAATGAGAAGAAATGGAAAATTAAAAGGGGAAACTTTACACAAATATAGCTAACTTTCACAAATGTTTCAATACTATACTCATTTTAAAAATAAAATTTTAGAGTTTACAGTTCAATTAAAAATAATAATAATGTCGTATATTTAGTTATGAACATTAAAAAATGTGGTTGAATTTGATAAAAGTCAATAAAAGTGATCATGAGATTGTGCTTAATAGAGGTGACCCAAGCATTATGTTTCTTACATTACTCCCGTAGTCCCGTAGTCTTCAATAATCATTCCATGGGCCTAGAGAGGGGGGTTGGAAAGGTGGAATATCAAGTATCAACTCATATTTCATTTTTTTATTTGTTATATTTTACTATTATACATATTTTCTATTCATATTTACTAATCAAACACCTATCTTACATGACACATGAGTGACATGTGGTCAAGCCTATAAAACCTCCCATTAAACATAGTGACATTGCATGATTAAAATACAATTTTATCAATTTTTTTCTCTACAAGCTTATCTCAATAGTTATAGATCTAGCACACTTTAAAATTTCCAACCCTTTTACATAAAATATATATTTTTTATAATAACTCAACCATACGTATTTATACGGAAAGAGAGAAAGTAAAGTAGCATAGACAAAAAAAACCCGATAGTTAGGCTGTATGCAGCGGTCAAGCCACTCGGCCAGCGGCTCTGCTCCCCGCCGCGACCTCACGCGGGAACACCGCCCCCTGCCTAGCGGCCCCCGCCCACGGACATCCCACGGCCCCCGCTTCCCGTTGATGACCCTTGATCCTGATTGGTTGGTTTCAAATTTTGTGGGCCCCCATATGTTTTAACGGTTAGAAGTAAAAAAAATAATAATAAATAATAAAATCGATCTTTATATAAACCTCTCATTTCAACCATTTTACACACTCATTTTCATTCAAAACTCTCTTAATTTTTATACATATTTTGTTTTTATAAAAATGTCACCATCCTCTACGGTGTTCTCATCTTCTGATAGCGAGGGTATTGATCTTTTTATCTCGGCTTTGTCTACGATGGCTCAAGAAAACGCTTCTAAGATTCCTCGGCCTATAATTAGAAGAATTCAAATTAATCGAGACAGGGAAGCGGGACATGATCTATTTGAGCGTATCGTGAGCGATCTGGAGGTTGCGGATACTTATTTTCAACTGAGATGGGATGCTCATGGCAAGCGATGATTTACACCTTTACAAAAGTGTACGTCGGCTATTCGACAATTGGCATACGGGAGTACGGCATACTTAATGGACGACTATTTACAGATGTCAGACAACACTTCCAGAGAATGCCTTTATAATTTCTGTAAGAATATCCGTCGACTCTATGGTCCTAAATATTTGCGCAAACCAAATTATAATGATGTTATGAATTTGTATGAACAACATGAAAATTATCATGGGTTTCCCGGTATGCTTGGTAGTATTGATTGTATGCACTGAGATTGGGAAAATTATCCGGTTGCATGGAGAGGACAATTTATGAGAGGCGATCACGGATGCTCCTCGATTATTCTTGAAGCAGTTGCTTCACATGATTTATGGATTTGGCATGCCCGGTGCGAATAACGACCTATACGTTCTAAACTCGTCGCCGTTACTCAATGATATGGAAAACGGTGTGTTTCCACAATCATCGTTTTTTTGTAACGATAACGAGTACGCTCACGGTTACTATCTTGTTGACGGGATTTACCCAGAATGGCCGGTTTTTATGCAAACAATAACACGTTCAACAACCTTTAAACGAAAAAGGTTTCAAGTAGCACAAGAGGGTGCAAGAAAGGATATTGAGCAGGCTTTTGATGTTCTTAAAAATAGATTTCATATTATAAAAAATCCGGCTAGAGCATGGCATTCTAAAAAAATTAGATCCGTTATGTATGCATGTATCATAATACACAATATGATACTTGAGTGTGAGGGCAAGTCGATTAGTCCGTTTGTTCCCGATGATGACAAACCGCCATCTCCTTTTGACATTGAAGACCCGCACAGGGATAACCAAATTTTGGCGTTGCGAAACAAAAGCATTCACGAGTCGTTAAAAGCCAATTTGGTCGAACATATCGAAAGGGTTCGCATCGATATTGTCGTTCGTAGCATCTAAGCCGACTAGTATATTTTTAATATGTTATTGTTTTTTTAATGTAATGTGTGTTTTTTTGTAAAATATTGAATTATTTTAAATTAGAGTAATGTTTTTTATTTAATTTTAATTGTTGATGACGTGGAATAGTGAAGAATGGTTTTCAGTGGGGTGACCATTGTGGGTGTTAAAGGTTTTCAGTGGGGTGATGACATGGCAGGAAGCCAGGAAATTTCAGTGCGGAAGGGTTTTCAGTGGGGTGACCGCTGTGGATAGCCTTATAGGGGTAAACCAATTACAATGATTAAATTTTATACAAACATAATTTTTGTCAAATTAAATTGTATGGGAAACATTAAAAAACGTTATCTTGGAAAAAGTAAAAGGAAAAGGATTTTAAAAAATAAATATATTTTTTAAAAAGGCTTTTAGAAAAAGATCATCTGCAAACCACTGCTAATTTTATATTTTTATTCGAGCTGAAGAAAAGACCATGCCAAAAGCTAAAAAAAAATAAACCACACAAAGACCAAGTTACGAATATTTAGGGGTAACTAATTCATCATCGAATATCTGGAGGGTTTTTTTTATTTTTTTCATCAAGGATGAAGGGCTAATAATGAACATTTAAGTAAAATAATATTCAAAAAATTATATTCAAAACGGCTACTTTTAAATTTTATTGCTTTTTAGATGGAAGATTAACGATTTTTGGATCTAGCGAATCTTGCTTTTTTAATATTCATGTTTCCAATTATGCCCACGCCTGCTTTTCATTTTTACATCAATATCATCAGGATTTGTCCATTTCTTAAATATCACCTTCTAAATCAACACAAACTGAGAATTTGTAAAGTGTATGAGAGAAAATAATAATAAAATAAATATTTGTAATTAAAGTAAATATAAAAATATAAAATTAAATGTGATAGGTTAAACAAAATTTAGAGATAAACTTAGAAAAATATTATATTTAAACAAAGTTAGAGGCATCAAAATGATTATATCATGTCAATTTTAGTAGTTTATGTATTCATGGGGCCAACTTATAAAAAATGATTATACATTAATACATTATATTATATTTATCATACAGACATTATATATATATTTTCTGTAATAAGTAATAGTATATATCATGTTCTTAGGCATCTTTTTTTATTATTTTTAAATGTAAAAAATAACAAAAGATGCTTATATAGTTTCAAGCAGTGACAATATTATTCGAATATTCTCATAAACAATCCAACTCAGACAGCGTAATTTACGAACAAAGCGTGCTATTTTGTAAGAACGAAAATATATACTAAACAACAATAACAATCATGCATATTATTAGCCAAAATAATGATAGCATTTAAGAATGATAAGATCTATGCAAACTTAATCTTTATACTTAAGAAAATAAATACTATTTTACATAAATCTTTAAGACCAAACAAACACAATCATACAAACAAAACATACTAGACATATAACATATTATTTTAAGCATATTAAACAATTTTGCATTGATAGTTTTAACAATAGATGTAATCATAATTTATACAAAACCTACACACTGATTTCACTTGATTTATTCGTTTAAATTACAAACCATCATATTTAAATTAACACAAAAAAAACTATTTTGATTTATGTCTCGTGATAATCAGAATAATATAAAATTACTTGTGTTTGTTTTAAATAAATATAATATAATATAAAATAAATTTCGAATTAAATGGAGGCATGTGAAGGGTCATGACTCATGATTGTCCATGGATTTTAATTTTTATTAAGAGTTAAGTGTCATTTTAGTTCTTGTGGTTTGATTACTTTTGCCATTTTAGTCCCTGTGGTTTGAATTTTGCCATTTTGGTCACTATGGTTTCATTTTATTGCCATTTTCATCTCTATGGTTTCTATTTTATTGCCATTTTAGTCCAATTAAATTTAAAATTTTGGACTAAAATGACAAAATTTATCAAACTATAGGGATGAAAATGACAATAAAATGAAACCATAGTGACCAAAATGACAAAATTCAAACCACAGGGACGAAAATGACAAAAGTTGTCAAATCACAAGGACTAAAATGACACTTTACTCTTTTATTAAAGTCGTGGACAATAATTGGCACGTTCGTAAATAACTAAAAAGCTAAGGCGGTTATGATTTCTCAACAAAAGCAGATTGCAAAATTTAATTTCCATATTTTGTATATTATGGTATTATATTGGCTCCATTCTCTCTGAAACGGTAAAACTATTTTTTCCTTCAATTCGAAGTAGCTTAAAGTTGCAGTACACATTCCAATCACACTGCCTTTTTCAGGGTTTCTCTCTCCTAGGGTTTGCTTCAATCGCAGCTTTCATCACGGAAGGTAATTTGAAATCTCATCTTGATTTGTTCATATTTTGAATTTGTTAATGGTGTTTGTAAGATTTGGTTGTTGCTTCATTGAATGCGTAAACATTTATTAAGTTGAATTTTTGTTGTTTGTTTATTTGTTGATTTTGAAGTAGGTTTGAAGTTAATGTTGAAGTCCTGTTGCCAGATTTGAGTTGGTAAGTTTGAGGGAAGAAAGAATGACGTCAAGAGGCGGAGCTAGTGCTCCGTCGGATCAACAGACGCCACCGCAACGGCGAATCCTGCGGACACAAACTGCGGGGAATCTGGGAGAGTCGATATTTGACAGTGAGGTGGTGCCATCTTCGTTGGTGGAGATTGCGCCAATTCTTCGTGTGGCTAATGAAGTTGAGCCTAGTAACCTCAGGGTTGCTTATCTTTGTAAGTTTTCTGTTCTAGGCACAACTGTGTTAGACATTCTATAAATGCTGTAATTTTTTATTTTCTTTGCGGTTTGAGTAGTGAAGTAGCGAGGCTTGTTTTTATTATTATTATTATTATTATTATTATTTATTTTTTTATTTATTTTAATATTTTTTAGACTAAAGGGGAAATATGCTTACAAAAACCCTGTCTCGGTAGTCTTAGGAACCTCCCTGCTTGGTTTTTCTGTCTTTTCGTTTTTCTCTTTTTGGATCATCAAGTCTTCGGAACTTCCCTGAACAATGTGGGATTGATAGTGGGGGAAACTAGATAAGAAAGCTTTTCATTGTGCCGAAGGAAGTATTTTTTATGTAAATATGCACTATGTTCAATCAATATAGCCATTTAGATGTACAGTGTCATTATCATTATTGCTATAGATTTGAGCTGAATGTTTGTGGTTCATATGCTACCTGTGCTTGAAACGAGGTTGAATGGTTTTCTAAGTTCCCACACAGATAATAGTTGTAGGATTGTACCAATCCATTTGACATGCATCATTTCTCTCGAGGTTTGACGTTTGAAGAAGCGCATCATGCATTTTTTGATAAATATCAATTGATGTTGATTTTTACTAAAGTTCTTAACATTGGAACCTTTTTGCTCTAATAATCGTTTTGAACAGATTATGAATATAGGACCATAGGGTTAAAATCTAGTAGAAATTCTAATTTGAGTCATTATTCATGCTTAAGTATCTGTATTTTACAATAGAACCACCTAACTTTTCTAATATATTGATATTACAAACTGGTGGCTTTTGAACGACCTATAATAAAATTCCAGATTGCATATAAGCTGTATGAATGGATGATGAATGCATAATCATGATAAAATTGTGTGAGGCTGTTAGCATTGTCCTGTTCTTGATTGCAGTTGAGGTTTATTCTACTGTTATGTATAAGCTTCCGGATATTGTATCAGAATAGTATCTTACAAGTTGGCATGCTATTAGGTAGTAGAGACGTAACGTATCAATTATCAAAACAGAAATAACGCCGCGGAAATATAACTAGTTAATAACCTGAACTGGAAACTGACTATTTAATATCTCATCTGAACCGCAACAAATCTGCGTTGGGGTCCTTTTTTAATTTTGTGGCTATCATCTGTATCATGTTTTTCTTTGATGTTGCATTGTTGCTTAAACCTTTGAGAAACTATGTTGATTTTATTTGTGGGATTTGGGTTGTCACTCATGCCCTTCATCCATTTTTGAGTTTTTTTTATTAATGCTACATTGGGTATTTATATATAACACACTTTTGATATGTGTTCTTTTTGCTACATGTTTTACATTGTTTGCTTGTATGCATATATTTTGGCTTGGGTGTTTGCGTTTATGTAAAAAAAGATCATAGTAATAGATAAATAAATTATCGTGGCATCTCTTAGCCCGGGGTCTCTTCAGAAGCAACGTCTTTATTAAAGGGTAAGGCTTTCCTTTGTCTCATATCGCTAGACCCTACAAACTTACAAAGTAGCAAGATTTTACCAGACATGTTTGTTTATTTGTTTGTTTATTTGTTTGTTTAGGGTATATAGGATTTGCCATTCATGGGTAACATATCTTCCTGATATCTTGCAAGTGAAACACCAAAATTTATTTTGTTTTCCTTTCAGGCTCGTGCTTGCTCATGTGTATGGACAATGTTGCGAGCTTCGTTTTTCTTGTTCTCTTTCTCTGATGATGCTTTTGCTGCAGGTCGATTTTATGCATTTGAGAAAGCCCATAGGTTGGACCCCACTTCTAGTGGACGTGGCGTTCGTCAATTCAAAACCGCACTTCTACAACGGCTTGAAAGAGTGAGTTCTCTCTAAATGGTTTTTGGGTTGGTTGGGAAATAATGTCACTTATGTGATGATGTGGCATATAGGCCCATAGTGCCCCATACTCACTTCTTGAGGCTCCTTCCCTTTCTCCTTTTTGTATTTAGTGTTTCAACCAATGAATAATCATGTTTGTTATCAGGAAAATGATCCGACCTTGATTGGAAGAATGAAAAAAAGCGACGCGCGTGAAATGCAGAGCTTTTATCGTCACTACTACTCAAAGTACATACAAGCTTTGCAAAGTGCTGCTGACAAGGCAGATCGGTGAGTGTTTTAAGATGCATAGTGGTACTAAACAGTGTTCTTGCTGCTTTTTGCATCTTGTTTTTTCCCTTTCATTTTTTCAATACTTGACTCCTATATATGTGCAGTGCACAGCTTACCAAAGCATACCAAACTGCTAACGTTCTCTTTGAGGTTTTAAAGGCTGTTAACCATACCCAAGCAGTGGAAGTTGACCAGGAGGTGTGTACAAAAGAAAATTTCCTGCTTGTATTGTAATGAATATTTCTACAGAATAGTTTAATTGTACTATAACTTTAATTTGGCTATGTCATTAAAAAACTGTCACAGATTCTGGAAACACATGATAAAGTTGCACAGAAGACAGAGATCTATCTCCCATACAATATACTACCTCTAGATCCTGATAGTGCCAATCAAGCCATTATGAGATACCCAGAGGTATGGTCAAACTTTCCATTTACTCCTGCTTTTGCGTTCATATTTTTCCACCAATGTTTGCTTTCTTGGTTTGCAGATTCAAGCTGCGGTTATTGCTCTTCGTAACACGAGGGGTCTTCCATGGCCGAGGGAATACAAGAAGAAAAACGAAGAAGACATTTTAGATTGGCTTCAAGCTATGTTTGGATTTCAGGTAACATACCTTTCCATGATGTTATAATATTGGCAATGTACATGTGACTAGTGTAATGACGTATTATGTTTCATGAGGTCTACACTGAAATGCGTGAATAATAAAGCCATCAAGGAGTTTTATTTTTAGTACCATGAGCATTGCATGAATCTTTTCATTTGCAGAAAGATAATGTAGCAAATCAGCGGGAGCATCTGATTTTGTTGCTTGCGAATGTTCACATTCGTCAAATTCCTAAACCTGACCAGCAGCCCAAGGTCAGTCACATATAAAGTAAATCTGCAATTATTGCAGTTACTAATGCTTATAACTAAGGATCGCTAAATGATTATAAAGTGATGTTCTTTCTTTTGTGTATTGTTTGTTTGTTTGTTTCATCAGCTGGATGAGCGTGCATTGAATGAAGTGATGAAGAAACTTTTCAAAAACTACAAAAAATGGTGCAAGTACTTGGATCGAAAAAGCAGTCTTTGGTGAGGCTTCACATGCATCCCTTTTTCATCCTTAACAATCTCAATAACAGGAAACTATGTAACAGACCAACAGCTAGCTAGCATGAGCTATTGACTTGCTAATTGCAGAAGCTTAACCACATGAAGTCCATTGTTGCGAACTTTATTGGGGGTGTCATTTTTTTGTTCTTACATGGTTTTCTCTTGTGCCAACAATAGGTTGCCAACAATACAGCAAGAAGTTCAACAGCGTAAATTATTGTATATGGGTCTTTATCTTCTCATTTGGGGGGAGGCTGCTAACCTGAGATTTATGCCCGAGTGTCTCTGCTACATCTATCATCATGTATGCTTTCTGTATTACGATATGTATATGTTTTATTTCTACTCAACCTAGTTAGACAATTTCATTTGTTATTGTTACTGTTTCATATATTTTATACTGGTAAATAAATGCTATCTTCAGCTACTGAGCATATGTTTGCAGTCTTTCATGTTTCAAGACATGCGAATGTAAATTCTACCTTAGGAAAGAATGTTGCAGATCTAGATTATAAAATTTTTTTACTGTTGCATTGCAATTATAATTACTCTTTGTACAAGGTTGTAAATCTTCTAAAACGAGAGACTTTATATTTTCTGATTTTGGTTTATCATCTGACTAAATTCCTTTGGGAAGGTTTGTTCGTTTTGTGAGTATTTTTCTTTCATTGATGATATTAATGACATTGATTGTCATCTTTTCTAGATGGCTTTTGAGCTGTATGGTATGCTAGCTGGTAATGTTAGTCTAATGACTGGGGAGAATGTAAAACCAGCTTATGGAGGAGATGAAGAAGCGTTTTTGACAAAAGTGGTTACTCCCATCTATAATGTGATAGCAAAGGTATCTGAATAGCATGATCACCCTGATTTTAAAGTTCATGCTTGCAATGGAACTAATTTATATATGGCCATTTGTTTCATAGGAAGCTGCCTGGAGCAAAATAGGGAAATCAAAACATTCCCAATGGAGAAACTATGATGATCTAAATGAGTATTTCTGGTATGAATTTATATTGGGCTTAAATAAGGTATTGGTTTTATGTTATATTACTGCTAAGATTACCTTGAGCATTTCAGGTCTGTTGATTGTTTCCGGTTAGGTTGGCCAATGCGTGCTGATGCTGATTTTTTTTGTGAGCCTGAGAAGTCACGCGAGAGTGAAAAAAATGGGGTAAGCTATACCCTTAATGCCTTTTTTCCTTTTCTTTTTTTCTGTAATTCAGAACCTTGTTCACTTATTCCTTGGTTCAGGATGGCAAACCAATTGGTAAACATCGACGGGCTGCTAAAGTCAATTTTGTTGAGATACGGTCATATTGGCATGTTTTTAGAAGCTTTGATAGAATGTGGAGTTTCTTTATATTGTGCTTACAGGTAATAGTTATTGTATTTGATAGCTGATACTTGGTATTGCTACTAATAATGTTAATGTCTTCACATTATCATTATTACCATGTCAATTCTCATCACCTGACTAGACAGAATTGGTAACAATCTGTTTCTTTTTAGGCTATGATTATTGTTGCTTGGAATGGTGATGGAAACCCTGCCAGAATCTTTGATCCTGATGTTTTTAAGAAAGTACTGAGTGTCTTTATAACTGCTTCAATATTGAAGCTTGGTCAAGGCATGTCAAGCAATTACAATATAACCTTTCTACATATTGTATCAATAACTGCATTTAAAGCAACAAAATTATTATTTGTTTTGTAGCTGTTTTGGATGTTGTACTAAATTGGAAGGCAAGACAATGCATGCTCTTTTATGACAAATTAAGATACCTTTTAAAGGTTGTATCAGCTGCAGCCTGGGTGGTAATCTTACCAGTTACTTATGCCTACTCATCAAGAGATCCAGCTGGATTTGCTCAAACAATTAAAGGTTGGTTTGGAAACAGCCAAGGGTCCCCATCATTGTTCATTTTAGCAGTTGTCATTTACTTGTCACCAAACATGCTGGGTGCTGTGTTCTTTCTATTCCCATTCATAAGGCGTTACCTTGAGAGTTCAGACTACAGATTTATGATGCTGATGATGTGGTGGTCTCAGGTATGGATTTGTGTATATGTTTACATTTGTTTGAAGTATATGATTTTTGATTGTTGATTAAAGAATGGTTCACCTATCTATATGTGTGATGAAATATGACAGCCTCGACTTTATGTTGGGAGGGGAATGCACGAAAGCACTTTTTCTCTTTTCAAGTAAGATATAAAAAAAATTAATTAGTTGAGAACCACTTTGTCAGATTTATGACACTAATGAATTTAAAATTTCAGGTACACAACCTTTTGGATCTTGCTCATTATTACTAAGCTAGCATTCAGTTACTATTTGGAGGTCCTATTTTTTGAATTTTGTCAAAATGAACTCGTTTTTTATGCGTGCCTATTCTCTTATGATCTTGGTACATGTTATATCTTGTAATTGACATTTATAAACAATTATTTCAGATAAAGCCACTTGTGGGTCCTACAAAAGCTATCATGAGTGTTCATATCAACACTTACGCCTGGCATGAGTTCTTTCCTCGGGGTAAATTTATGACATTAAATATGAAAATTCAAATATCCTTGTATTATTTCTGAAATTGGAATATGTGGTTTTGCAGCAAGGAACAATATTGGTGTGGTGGTTGCACTTTGGGCTCCAATCATTCTTGTAGAATTGCACATCTTCTTGTTACATCTATATTCCATTTGTGCCCTTTTTTGTATATCTATTAACATTTGCAATGCTTACAGGTTTATTTTATGGATACCCAAATTTGGTATGCAATTTTCTCTACATTATTTGGTGGTGTTTATGGGGCGTTCCGTCGTCTTGGAGAGGTTTGTGAATCCATTTAGAAACATGGCGACTCACTCATAGTAGTCGTGATCTAAAAAATATGATCTATGCAGATTCGCACCCTAGGAATGTTGCGATCCCGATTTGATTCATTACCTGGAGCATTTAATGGTTGCTTGATTCCACCTGATAAAAGTGATCAAGTGAAGAAGAAAGGACTTAAAGCTACCTTGTCTCGTAACTATGATGTGGTAAGTTAATGATTTCCTAAAACGAATTTAGTTAATGTTGTATGTAAAATAATTATTGGAACCTAACATTTATTACCTTGCAAACCATGGAATGCTGACAGCTCAAAGAGACTTCTTAATGCATGTATATAAAAGCAAATGCACCATTTATATTTTTATTCAAGATGTTTATTTTATATTGAGGCTATGCCATTCATCTTTGCTGCAGATCCCTCCCCATAAAGGAAAAGAAGCTGCAAGATTTGCTCAGTTATGGAACAAAATTATCACAAGTTTCCGAGAGGAAGATCTTATTAATAATAGGTACTAATAAATATGCTGTTTTGGAGAGGTTAAATTCTGCATTTTGGTTGATGGCTTATTGTGGCTACAGGGAAATGAACCTTTTGCTTGTTCCATATTGGGCTGACCTAGACTTGGACCTAATTCAGTGGCCTCCATTTCTGCTTGCTAGCATGGTATGCCTGTAAATACAGGGGATTATGAGAATTCATACTTCTAGAAGCTCAACAAAACTCGCTTATTGTTTTCCCAATTAATTTATAGATCCCTATTGCATTGGATATGGCAAAAGACAGCAATGGAAAGGACCGTGAGCTGAAAAAGAGGATTGGGAATGACAATTATATGTCTTGTGCTGTTCGTGAATGCTACGCTTCATTTCGCAATATAATTAAGTATTTGGTTCGTGGTCGTCGTGAGAAGAAGTATGTCATCTTTGGTTTGATGAAGTTATACAAATTTTATTTCACAAGTTCTTTTCATGAAACAAGGGATATAGAATTTGATTCATCTTTTCAGGGTTATAAATGATATATTTGAGGAAGTTGACAAACACATTGAAAACGGTGATCTAGTGAGAGATTTTAAAATGAGTGCTTTGCCTATCCTCTATGATCATGTTGTCAAGCTTATTAAATATTTGGTATGTACTTCAGCAGCAGCTCTTTGAAAATCTTTTGTGTGTAAATAAGCTAATACAATGTGGTTTGTTATCTACAGTTAACAAATAATAAGGAGGACCGAGATCAAGTTGTTATTCTTTTCCAGGATATGCATGAAGTTGTGACAAGAGACATAATGGAAGAACAGAAGTAAATCTTAAATCGTTTTCCTGTATCTATCAATTTCACTACATAATATTTCTTACAGTTGTATATTGTTTTTATTTAAATAGTTTGGACGGGCAAGGAGATGAGTATGATGAACAAATCCAGTTATTTCAACCTGCAGGAGCAATCTTATTCCCAACTCCAGAATCAGAAGCTTGGAAGGAGAAAGTAATTTTAACAAAAACCTATGAACATATCGGGGTTTCATCTCAAATTAGTATATTCTTCTTACATGGTGTCTTTTGCCAGATCAATAGGCTGTACTTATTACTTACAGTGAAGGAATCTGCTATGGATGTGCCTTCAAACTTGGAAGCTAGAAGAAGAATATCCTTCTTCTCCAATTCATTGTTCATGGACATGCCTTCCGCCCCCAAAGTTCGCAATATGCTTTCATTCTCGTAAGTTTTTTTTAAATCTCATAAATTATTTAGAGCACTTGTATTGTGACAATCTGTCTGTAGGGTTTGTTAACATGTCCTCTAGACCTTTCTATATGTGCCTAGCATGACCAATGAACATTTTCTATGCAAGAATAGACAAAAAAACTCCTGCAAACATTTCTTGGTAAGAACCAATATCTTCGTTTTCATAGTCATGGAAGTTGATTCACTGACTTGTTGCATACAAGCTCTGACTCTTAAGTTTGAAGCAATTTGTTTGATTTGAGTTTTACAAGTCGTGTATCTAAAATGCAATGGATTTGCTTGTACATATGTTGGACGCCTTATCTGTTACTCCTTGTTTTGTGCTCAGTATGTTTTTCTTGGCAGCGTACTCACCCCGTATTACACAGAGGAGGTTCTATTTTCACTGCATGATTTAGAAGTCCCAAATGAGGATGGGGTATCAATCCTCTTCTATTTACAAAAGATTTTTCCGGGTATGTATATTCTTAGTTGCTTACATGGCGCTGTGTGCATAGATTACTGACTGGTGATGGATGACCCACAGATGAGTGGAACAACTTCCTTGAGAGAATGAATTGCAACAATGAAGATGACTTAAAAGGAAATGATGAACTAGAAGATCAACTCCGGCTCTGGGCCTCGTATAGAGGGCAAACATTGACCAAAACTGGTAAATTTTTAACTTAAGCTAAGTCAATCCAAGTATCTTTGACTTCTTTTTGATGTAGATGTGATTAATACTCTTTAATTTATGCCAGTTAGAGGAATGATGTATTATCGTAAAGCTTTGGAACTTCAGGCTTTCCTTGATATGGCTAAAGACGAAGGTATATAACCATCTTGTGATTATAAATGAAGTTTCAAAATAACATAAACAGTAAATGAGTTGGTGTTTTTGTTACTTTGTTATGGGTGTGAGCACAGATCTTATGGAAGGGTATAAGGCCATTGAGTTGAATGAGGATCAGATGAAAGGAGAAAGGTCGCTGTGGACCCAGTGTCAGGCAGTAGCTGATATGAAATTTACATATGTGGTTTCATGCCAACAATATGGCATTCAAAAGCGATCTGGTGATGCTCGTGCGCAAAATGTTCTGAGGTTAATGACAGAGTACCCATCTCTTCGTGTTGCTTACATCGATGAGGTTGAGGAGCCTAGCAAAGATGCAACTAAAAAGATTAATCATAAAGTTTATTACTCTGCTCTAGTCAAAGCTATGCCAAATTCCACCAATACTTCTGAGACAGGGCAAAATTTGGATCAGGTAAAACTTGGAATTTTTGTATTAATGAAATTGATTTTTTTACAATCACTGTTAGGAAGCTATTGCTTAAAAGGTTCTAACTTTTGTTGTTCCATTTGCATGGTTGAGATGTTCTTAATGTGATTTCACTATAATGCTACCACCATTAGATTACTTGATGATGTTAGTCAGCATCGTAGACACGATATAGTTGTGGAAATCTCTTCTCAACAATAAAAATTTGAAAAAGAGAAAGCAACAATGCAAGTGTAACATGTCTGGTAACAATAGATGTGATTTTTAAATGGCAGGTTATTTACAAGATAAAATTACCTGGACCTGCAATACTGGGAGAAGGGAAGCCTGAGAATCAGAATCATGCTATAATCTTCACACGTGGAGAGGGCCTGCAGACTATAGACATGAACCAGGTATGTTGCACACAATCTTCTCTTATTTTTACTTATGCTCACGAAGTCATTCTGCTAACTTAAGTCTTTACCCTTAATTAAACATCCATTGGTAGGACAATTACATGGAAGAGGCCTTAAAAATGAGGAACTTGCTTCAGGAATTTCTTAAAAAACATGATGATGTGAGATACCCTACGATATTGGGACTTAGGGAGCATATTTTCACTGGAAGGTATGACACAAGTTAAATATTTTGTTTCTTATTTTTGTTCGATAAGCTCATCATTTTACTCTTGCTGCAGTGTTTCTTCTCTTGCATGGTTTATGTCTAATCAAGAAACAAGCTTTGTAACCATTGGTCAGAGATTACTGGCCAACCCTTTGAAGTAAGATCAAAATCATTCTGTTGTCCCATTCATACTTGAGTTGCATCTATACATGTCTATTAATAGTCAATTACACTTGTTGATTCCTGTAGGGTTCGTTTTCACTATGGCCATCCAGACATCTTTGATAGGCTTTTTCATCTTACAAGAGGGGGTGTGAGCAAAGCTTCTAAGATCATAAATCTAAGCGAGGACATATTTGCTGGTAGTTTTGGACACTGTTTTTTTAGTGTCTTGTCGACTGTTTTTAACTCGGTTAACAGTTTCATTTTTTGTCTATAGGTTTTAATTCGACACTCCGTGAAGGAAATGTGACACATCATGAATATATACAAGTTGGTAAAGGGAGGGATGTTGGTTTAAATCAAATTTCTCTGTTTGAGGCTAAAATAGCCAATGGGAATGGGGAACAAACACTTAGCCGTGATCTTTACAGGCTTGGGCATCGTTTTGACTTTTTCAGGATGTTATCGTGTTACTTCACTACAATCGGTTTCTACTTTAGTACTTTGGTAAAATACTTCTCAAATCATTCCCTTTATATAGTTTAAGAGGTGGCAGAATGGGTAGTGGATCAAAACAAGAACTTTTTGTATGCATCCAGATTGGTTGACAAGAAATATTCTGTCCAAAATAATTATATTTCAACCAGTTCCTTCATGAAAGATATAATATATTCTTTTTCTTGAAAATTTTTTAACAACTCAAATGAAAGCGTTTACTATTAAATGGGTCAAAAGTGTCACCTCTAGGTAATATGGTTTACTTGCTGAATTTTTAGCTAATTACAATTTTCTTTTGCAGATAACTGTATTGACTGTGTACGTGTTCCTCTACGGGCGGCTTTATCTTGTCCTTAGTGGACTTGAGCAGGGGCTAAGCACCCAACCTGCCATTCGGCACAATAAACCACTTCAAGTGGCTCTTGCTTCACAATCTTTTGTGCAAATTGGATTTTTAATGGCATTGCCTATGTTGATGGAAATAGGTCTTGAGAGAGGTTTCCGGACAGCATTAAGTGAATTCATTCTTATGCAATTACAACTTGCCCCTGTGTTCTTTACATTCTCACTTGGAACAAAGACTCACTACTATGGTAGAACATTGCTTCATGGTGGTGCGAGGTACAGAGCAACAGGTCGTGGGTTTGTTGTGTTTCATGCAAAGTTTGCTGAAAACTATCGTCTTTACTCCCGCAGTCATTTTGTTAAGGGAATTGAGCTTATGATTTTGCTTCTTGTTTATCAAATATTTGGTGAATCATATAGAGGAGCGGTTGCATACGTTTTGATCACCATTTCAATATGGTTTATGGTTGGCACATGGCTATTTGCTCCATTTCTTTTCAATCCTTCGGGTTTTGAGTGGCAAAAGATTGTTGATGATTGGTCTGATTGGAATAAGTGGATTAGCAACCAGGGTGGTATCGGGGTTCCTCCTGAGAAGAGTTGGGAATCTTGGTGGGAAGAAGAACAAGAACACCTTCATTATTCTGGAAAGCGTGGTGTAGTAGTAGAAATATTGTTATCATTAAGGTTTTTTATTTATCAGTATGGGCTTGTTTATCATTTAAGTATGACAAAGCATCAGAAGAGTGTTCTGGTATGTGTTTTATTCAGCAATTTTTAGACCCTTTGACTCTTAAAAATAATGTTGTTCAGTATTTTTTCTTTATGAATGGCAGGTTTATGGTATATCATGGGTGGTCATCTTTGCCATTTTGTTGGTGGTGAAGGTAAGGAATTGCTTCCCTGTGATAATAATCTTAATTTTAATTTTAGTTTGTGCTGAGATATTTGGTTTATATGCAAAATTATGATAATGTATAAAGCAAAGGGAGAACACTGTTTGGCAAGACTCGTGTGTTCCATTTTTGAACGCGTGTAGACTACAAATAGAAAATGATTGCTGCAACGAATTGCATTTTTGGAAAGCTAAAACTAGTTCATGAAGCTTTGCATATGATAGTTACAAGTCTACCTTATGCTGTGCTCAAGATCATACATATCATAAAAATTATAGTCTGATTTATCATGAGATTAAAGTTTTATTTTCATATTCAGGCTATATCATTTGGACGAATGAAATTCAGTGCAAAATTTCAACTCGTTTTCCGGTTAATCAAAGGGGCGATCTTCATCATGTTTGTCTCAATTCTCGTGATTCTGATAGCACTCCCCCATATGACCCTGCAAGACATCTTTGTGTGCATTCTTGCCTTCATGCCAACTGGCTGGGGTTTACTACTGGTTAGTACAACATTTGCTGTCCCCTATGCTTTGTTCTAATACGAATTATCCTTTGTTGAAACTTCATAAAAGTTTGATTACCTTTAAGGGAAAAACTTAGAGTGTTTTCTCACATACACAGTATGATTGGGGCTTGGAAAACTAGATGATGAGAGTGAATCTTACAAATGTGTTTTTTTATATCTTCAGATTGCACAGGCGTGTAAACCAATAGTGAAAACAGCTGGATTCTGGGGATCAGTGAGGACGCTTGCACGTGGGTATGAGATAGTGATGGGTCTGCTTCTCTTCACACCAATTGCGTTTCTCGCATGGTTTCCATTTGTTTCAGAATTCCAAACGCGTATGCTCTTCAACCAAGCGTTCAGTAGAGGTTTGCAAATATCTCGTATTCTTGGTGGCCATAGAAAAGATCGATCTGCTAGGAACAAAGAGTAATAACTTTATGACAAAATGCAGCAACTATTTCAAGGCCCATATCATCATTTTTTGGTAGGTAGGTTGCTAATTGTCTTTAACTTAGCGTTAAGTTATGAACCCCAGCAATGCCTATGTATCATCTTAATTCCGAAATTATTCTTGAGTTCTAATGTAGATTATGCTCTTGGCCTGCAACTTCCATGGAACAATCTAGTTTTTTCATCAAGTCTTGTCAACTATTAAACTATATCATTGACCACTCAATTATGTTAGACAACAAAGAGTAAAAAAGTTTATTAACACCTCAAATAATTTCAAACAATTAATGAACTAAACAGATGGATGATATTGCAAATTTTATATACCCTTCAGAATAAATATTTTCCAAGGAAAGTTGACTGATGAAGGATGACCCTTGAGAAATTATAAATTGATGATGACCTGACAATATAAGCCACCTGCTTCACATCTAGATTTGGTTTGTTCACTTTCTCATGAAATTTCTTGAGAAATTTCAGTGACGTGGACCTCAGAACATGACCATATAACAAAAGACCCCATTAACCTTGCCTTTTGATTATGCCTGACAAAAGGGGGGGGGGGGGGCGGGGCGGAGCGGGTAACGAGGCAGGTTGAGTGCGAGTCAAGATGGGTTTTAAGGAAAATTAGTTTGGGTATCAACAGGTTGCTTTTAAAAACACTAATTAAGTTTATTGTTAAAATGAGTTATAATGAAACAAATACAACAACCTTACCCAGTATATTCCCACTTTTCAGTGGGGTCTGAGTGAAATGATAAATACAAACCTTACCTCTATCCCAATTGAGATAGAAAGGCTGCTTTGAAAAGTTAAACCGTGAAAGTTTTTATTATTGATTAGTCAAATATCAATTACAATAGAGATGCTTTATATAGAATAAAATAATACACTTAACTACCCTCTAGAATACTTATGTAAATATTAAGATCTACAGTAATGTCTAACGTTCCCCCGCAAGTGAAGGGCAGGGAACGACCTGCAACTTGGACCTAAACATTAGAAATCTTTGAGATGGAAGAGGTTTTATGTAGATATCAGCGATTTGATCACTTGTAGATATGAACTGAACATTTAATTTGCCTTGAGCCACCTTTTCTCTAACAAAGTGAAAATCAACCTCAACATGTTTGGTTCTAGCATGGAACACTGGATTAGCAGAAAGATATGTTGCCCCTAGATTGTCACACCAAAGGGTTGGTGATGGATTTGTGGTAATGCCAAGCTCAGTTAAAAGGCCTCTAGCCAGATCAATTCAACCACTGTATCAACAAGGGCTTTATACTCTGTCTCAGTTGAGGAGCGAGACATTCGTTGTTTTCTTGCGTTCCAAGAAATGAGATTGGATCCTAAATAGATGGCAAATCCCCCCGTGGACCGACGGTCATCTGGACACCCTGCCCAATCAGAGTCAGAATAGGCTTTACACGTGGTTTGCCGGGAGGTATCACTGAAAGCTTGAAGAGTGGATCCAGAGTCATGGCGTATAAAGAGACCAAAGTGAGATGTGCCTTTGAGATATCGAAGAATCCTATTAACAGCTGACCAGTGGTTGTTTGTCGGAGCATGCATGAATTGACACACCTTGTTGACAGCAAACGTGATATCCGGTCTGGATAAAGAGGCATATTGGAGAGCCCCAACTGTGGTTCAATACATGGTTGGATCAGAAAGAATGGGGCTGTCATTGAGCGCCAATACCTCGGAAGTGCTCATTGGAGACGAAACAGGCTTACAATTAGAAATGCCAGCTTTAGTAATCAAATCATAGATGTATTTGCGCTGTGACAGGATGATATTTTTGCCATGATGGACAATTTCAATGCCCAAGAAGTAGTGTAAGTTACCCAGATCTTTAATTGCAAAGGAGGCACTCAGCTGAGATATAACTTTATCAATGGTTGTTGTGTTATTCCCAGTAACGATTATGTCATCCACATAAACAAGGACATAGACTAAGGTGCGTGAAGATTGCATGATAATTAGAGATGGATCAGTTTTTGAACCTAAGAAGCCAATGTGATGAAGGGTGGTGGATAGGTGTTGAAACCACGCCCTTGGAGCCTGTTTAAGAAATCATGGCCATGATGAGAGTTATGAGCCGTTTTCTCAATGGTAGTTAAGGACGAAATCATGGCCATGATGAATCTCGATCGAAAAGAAAGAAAAAAGAGAGACACGAAGAAATATGACGGCAGCTAGGGTTTCTTGGCTCTGAGCGTGAGTTTATATTATTGATTAGTCAAATATCAATTACAATAGAGATGCTTTATATAGAATAAGATAATACACTTAACTACCCTCTAGAATACTTACGTAAATATTTAGATCTAAAATAATGTCTAACATGAAAGAGTCCCCGGCTCAATGTTATCGTTTAAAGTTGATCATCCCAATGATTTTAACGTTATTTTCACAAAATAATTGAAATAACGTTAAAATTAGTGCACTTTTACTTTTGCCCCATAAGGGCCCACACATATACATTATATGCGTGCACCACAAATGAGGTGTTTATAATGAAACAAATAGTTTATTTAAATAATTTTTAATGATTTTATCATTAAATATATTATTAATTATTCTTACTTACTTGAATTTACACATCTTGATCCGTATTTATATTGTTACCTAACTTCAACCCAAGATACAATAATAATTCTTACCCAAATATACCCATCTATTTGAGGTCTACTTTTGATGTATTATACCCATGGTTGTAAACGTCGCTAGGCGCTAGTCGAGCGGCAAGGTACCGTGTATGGATTAATTGGAATTAATCGGGATTAATCGGCGCTAGGCGGATTGAAATTTTTATATGTAATTTTACAAATATATATTATATACATATATTAATATCAATAATTTAATATATTACTTTCAAATAATTTAAAAAATAAACTTAAACATATTAAGTTAAGTACTTCAAAGTTCAAACTTAAACACTGGGTTCAAAGTTTAGAGATGAATTTCGATGTTAAGTGGCTGGATTCGATGTTTTAGAAACATGTTAAGGATTTTGGGTTAAGCAATGTCTAAATAATCATGAAATTGGTCCATTTTTATCAGAAAAAGGTCAAAAAAATCAAAATAAAAAATAAAAAATCCAATTAAGTCGCCTGGGCCGACTAAGCCGTCTGGGCCGATTAGGCTGCCTAGGCATTACCTTGGCCAAAATCGACACAGTATAAGGCCGCTTAACGCCTAGGCGCCGCCTAGGCTGATTTTTAGAACACTGATTATACCCATGAACAAGACCCAGGGTGAGAATGAGTTTTTAGGGTAGAAAGGATATTTAGCAAGTATTGAATGCTTGTTATCGAGTCGTACCTTTTCACCTTAGGAGACGTTTATATACAAAGATTAGAGTGGTTGGTTGCCATAACGAGCTACTTACCAGTATGATTCAGTTACAATTCATTGTATTATGAAGTATGGCATTTATAATAATATGGGTAGTTGGACTCTGCAGCAGTTAATTGTGTGTTTAATCCCTCACGTCCTATCATTGTTGTGTTTGATGTCCATACCCAATATGATCTGGTTGTGAGCCCCATCCTTACCATGAGGATGCCAAAAATGGTTGAAAAAAATAAAATAACCATATCCCTTAAAAAAAAAAAAAACCAAATTGTGATGTCAGGTGATATGTTTGTCCATAGGTTGGACATGTCTACACAGATCATCACACATGTAATACACATACCTAGTTATTTTGCGGTTGTGTTTTATATGTTTCCTCTAGTTAGTTGGGTATTGAGGGAGACCTTAAGATTTTCAATGTTAATAAGTTTTCATGGTTATAAAAAAATGTTCATACCATCATATATGGTTAATCAAGTCAACAAACAGGGCATGTTACCATTGTAGAAGAGAAATTCAAAGTAATTTTGTACATTATTTTACTTGACCTTCACGGATTGAGAAACTATAGTATCTAGATATACTTGTAGTTTATGTTCTAGACAAATATCAAATCTATTGGTTTTTTTTAGAACCCCCCTTACAAGTAACCCTAGGTCCCCTAATATCCAACCAATCGGGGGAGGAACATGTAAAACGATACCACAAGCAATCAGGCCGGTGGCTTCTACGTAAAAGCACCGTGAGAATTGAACTTAAGACCTCTATATAACAGAGTTTTATCAAATCTATTAGTTGACCTTTCACAAGCTTGAAAGTCGGCTAGATGAAACTTCTTCAAAAACACAAACTAGTATACATGCATGCTTGGTGAAGACAAGCATGAATCATTTCATGTGTACCCCTGCATTATGTGAAGACAAAATTTCAAATGACATTTACAAATTACAAAGGCCTAAATTCGATTCCTTGTACAACAAGACCAACAAAATTATACTCGCTGTCTATATCCATACCATTTAAGGTTAATTCTGTCCCAATAGTTCCAATGCTATCAGTTGTATCTTCCCACAATTGAACCTCCATCCAACCATCTTTCCTTACTTTTGGATGACCCTTTATTTTGTGAGTCAATTCCTTGCTTGACAATTGATCTTCAATAATTGGAATACGAGGCGCAATTAAATAAATTGACCTTGGAATATGAAGATTTTGATTAAACAATGCTATTGGACCCTCGATCAACGACTAGTTGTCCGGTGGCTTGTATATAAGATGAAATGAATAGGTTGTTTGTGGTGAAAGCAGTTTTGATTTGATCTCAAAAGCAACCTGAAACTCATCTATGTTAGGAGACTCGGCCACCATCTCAAACCTGCAAAATAATAGTACAAATAAGGTCATAAAACGGTTGCTTTTTCCAGTTTGATGGATATGGGTTGACCCGGAATACTTATTGCCAAAAATTTTCTATAATTAATAAATGAAGTGATAGTAAGAACAAAAAAAGCTGTTGATTTAAATTTAAAAAAGAAAGGGCCAGAACCTTGATTCTGGTAAAGACTTCCATATCCACTTTCTCTCTAGCAAAAATTCAGCTGCGGGAATCATGAAACGTTTCTTCATACTTTTGCTAATAGAAAGCCACTGTTCATCAATACAAATTATATCATGCAAGTAATCATTTTCTAAAATAATTAAACCTTCAAATCTTGTGAAATGTTAAACGAAGGGAAACAAACAAATTTACTCATAATATTCCCACTTTTTAGTAGGATCTGGGGGGAAGGATGAAGACAAACCTTACCTATCCCAGTTAGGATAGAGTGGCTGCTCCAAAGGAGTCCCCGTCCCAAAGTTGTCATTTGAAGTTAATCATCCTAACGCTTTTAACGTTAAAATTAGTGTAATTTTACTTTTGTCCCTTGAGGGCTCACACACATATATATATTATATGCATGCACCGCAAATGGGGCATAACAACTGTCTAGCCAAATTGTAATGATCATTGAGATAAGTTTCATGCATAGCAACCGTCTAGCCAAAATGCCCTTTATATATTGCCAAAAATATCAATTATGTTTAATACTTTGTGTCCCCTACTTGTAAACATTTTAAATAGGTTATTTCACAACTATAACTATAAGCTTATAGATTTGTTGAAATACAGATAGAATAAAATATAATAAACTTCACTAGTTGACTTATTCCACACACTGACAAGTTTAAAATACAAAAAAAAAAAAAAGGAATCATAACATAACTAAAAACATGGAATAGCAAACTTGAGCTTTAATCCTTTTATAACAGTTACTCAATGACATATTAGGGATTTGTTGACTGCTGAACATTAAGAGTTTCATTACCTATTGGTGAGTTTATCAAGGATATTACATACGTATACGTATACATTCACATACACGTACACATATACATACACAAACATGTGTGTGTGAAGATACCTTATCACCATTGTCAATGAGGAATCCTTTGCGAAGAATAGAGTATAGTTCCTTCTTGGATGTCCATTGTATAGTATATGTTGCCCAATTGATCAAATCTTTATAGTCGGCCGGCAATTTTTGCGTACGTGAATTTGAAGTGGGCTACACATCCTTCGTATATTTGTGCTCCATATCTTCATGTGTCTCCTGTAAAATATCTTGCCCATATTTGATTTTCATTCATTCATTTGATATTTTGAAGTAATCCACATGTTGTTTTCAAAATAGGAGGAACTCCATATATCCTACTCTAAACTAGCAAAATTACATATTTCCTCAAAATACAAGTTTTCATTGCATAATAAAGTAATAAACAATACTCTTCAAGCATCATTTGGGAAAATATTAAATTTTTTATATGCAAATATGCAATTGCCACTTAAAATATATGGAACCTAAAATCTTCCAAAAGTTAAAATTGTGAACTTACATTCTCCACGGGCCGAAATTCAATGCTTTCAATAGAGCAATGAGTGCTATGCCAATTCAATAGTAACGGGAAGATTGTTATGCTAAAATGATGTGTCTTTTGCTTGCTAGTAAATTGATATAATGGAATGACAAGCCATCCATCTTCTCTCATATTCGCATTACTTGAATATAGATAGTGTGAGTCATCATCCAATTTATATGTGCAGGAAACATATGTCCCAATAGCCCTTCTGACTTCAGAGTTCTGAAAGTTAATTTTGAGGATGATATTTATGGTGTATGTGACATGTGGTGACAAGAATCTAGTGAACACTTTTACTTTGAAACCGTTGTAGATACACATCATAATATTTGAAAACCTGCACATATTGCAGCCAGTAGTACCTTAACTTTTAGGTTTCATTCATACCTTCATTATTGTAAGACTGAAAAAGAATTTAAAAAGTTTAAAACTGGACGTCTTGTCTTTATGTATAAAGTGTTCATCATCTAAACAAACGAGTAAGCACCAAATTTATATCCATTGAAAGAAAAGGTCAAAAAGAATGAATAAGCAACTAACCTCGAATCAATTGCAACATCACGTACGCCCCAAGATACACATTTTGTTGCAGATACCATTTCACAAATTCCTCCATTGTTATTTATTGATAGCCACTGTGGAGTCACAGCAACATTTATTTCTTATATCAGCAAAACTTGGAACGAAAAAAGAAAATACAAGATCATGGACATTTTCGACGTATGCAATAAACACATGGACATTCTTTAAGCAATACTGAGTTTTAGTTGGTCCCATAATATGAAAGAACAGTGAAAAAACACAAGCATGCAATAGAAACAATAATTACCGTTGTGCCATCATCCACAAAGATCCCTTTCAAGAGAAGCATGAAAAGTTGTTCATGAGATCCATATGATAAAGGAGTTACTGCCTGATGTGCTATCTTGATCATTTCTTCTACATCTGCTTTTTGTGCCAGATTCTTATAGACCTCCTATATAAGTTTATAGCATACCTGCATTTTAGCTCATTGGTACTATTCAAAGATAATTGTGAACTTTTAACAACAAATCTTACTTGTTGTTTGAGTGCAATTTCAAGTTCTTTCACGACCTCTGCCATAGTTGGCCTTTCTTCACGAGCTTTATTGATAAATTGATGAGCAATGTGTGAAAATGTACTTAGTGAACTTGATTGAATTTGCTCTTTCATATCACTAAAAATAATCGCATCTAATGTTTTCTCCTCGTAGCATTTTCTCCACTTGTTAACTAAAATCTGAGTTAACCGGCCATCATGATAATCAAAACACAGTCTCCCACACTAAAAATAATCGTATCTGAAGTCGTCGGTGGCTAATTTAACATCTTGAAGTTTGATTTTGAGGTGATCAAACTCTCCCAGGAAAGACATTATGTGGATCAATGAGTGGCCAAAACAAAGAAATTGGAGACAATTTTAAGCCAAAAATTGAATGAACCTTGAAAACCCACTAATGTGATGAACCAAGTTATTTATAAAATGGGTTGCTTAGTTTGTCGTATTGTTTATCATCACCATCGCCAACTCACCACCAACATCCGCTATCACCTGTCACCGATCACCAACACCCGGCAAAAAAAATCAAAAACCAAAAATAAAAATCTTAACAAATATCAACTTTATGAGCAAAATCTTGGTTTTTGTTAAAAATAAAAAACGAATCAAGCTCTAAATGTAAAATTACCGACCAAAATTTAGACCAAAACCTGTAATAAACCCTAATCCCAAAGTTATTAAATCGAAACAGAAACCCATAGCAATTGAACACGATTTTGAACCCGAAAATCAATAAATACCATACAGGGGAGATCGATTTTAGATTCAACAAAAAATCAGGCAAAAATAAATTTTGAATCCAAATCAGTCGAGAACTCAAACTACGAACCTTTGAGCTTGCGATGAAAAGACCAACTGATTGAGGTTTCTTAATAGCCATTTTCGTCCCTCGTTAGTTACCGAATTCTTGTCTCGTTAGTTAACAAACCGAATAACAGACCGTGTTAACCCGACTCGTCTTTCGGAGGAAGCTTATAACTAGGAAACCATCCGGCTCAAACCAGGTCAATATTTGCTATAGATGAAACTACAACCCATAATCACCCATAAAAGAAGTTAAGGTGGTGTTTGTTTTTTCAGATGCAAAATGTTTGCGGTCTGCAGACCACATTTGCAAACCTCTTTTGCAGAAGAGGTGGACCAAACATCTGCAAGTAGAACTTTTTGAGGTGTTTGTTTTCTGAAAACTTTTAGCTCTTCCCAACCCACGACTGCCCCAACCCACACCCCCACCTCGTCGATCATCCTCTTCCCCACCGGCAGTGGAGGAGGTCAGCTGTGGAGGAGACGACCGGAAAAGGAGACGACCGAACCCTAGATGCGGAGGAGATGACCGGAAAAGGAGACGACCGAACCTAGACGCGTACGATTGGAGGTGCGACGGCCGGAAAAGGAGACGACCGAACCCTAGACGCGTACGTTTGGAGGTGCGACGGCCGGAAAAGGAGACGACCGAACCCTAGACGCGTACGATTGGAGGTGCGACGGCCGGAAGGCGCGAAGAAGGAGAAGGCGGAGGAAGGCGCAGCGGTGGGGGAGACCGGCGGTGGAGGAGGCCGGCTGTGGAAGAGACCGGCGGTGGGGAGTCGGCTGTGGAGGAGACCGGCGATGGGGGAGCTGCTGTGTGGATGGGTGATTGATGAAGTGAGAAGAGGTTGGAAGAACTCAAAAAGAGCTTGGTCCATGCCTGCACTAAGAGGTCGCGCATACTTTTTTTAATGAAATGTCTGCGAGAAAATAAACGGTCTGTAGAGGTCCAACCTCTTCCCACGTCTGCGCCGCGCAGACATAAGAGGTCACGCAAACCTTTTTGGAAAAAACAAACACCCCCTTAGACTACCATTAGACTAAAAGCCTTTTAATTTATTCGTAAACTTTTAACTCTGTAAAATTTTTTTTGTGAAAATAGTTGGATTTTTACCCATGACAAAGTCAAAACAAACCAAGTTCATAAAAACTAGGTCCAAATCTGCCCCAAACCCACGAAATAAACACAAGTAACAAAAATTTTTATTTCAAGTAGAAAATGTGTAATAACATGAAATAGAAACAAATAATTTATTAATAAATCGAACCAAATGACATAAGAGTTTTCATTTCAACTAAATGCTTCAATAACAACAAGTATGGGAACTATAAAGTTGATATTTTAGTTTAAGAATGAGAAACTAGTATGATCAAGCTTGATTGTTGATATGATTAACCTGATTTGGAAACATAGGGCAGAAAAAAAATAGTTGATGCGACGTGATTGAGATTTTTTTTTTTATAAAAGGGTTTTAACCTAGAAAATAAATATCAATCAACTAAAAGAAATACAAACAAGCATATATGTCCCTCTCTGGACATTTACCAAATGAGAGAAAAAACTCCACAGAAGAACAACAAAACGGGTAGGGACGTACCCCGTGATTGAGATTTTAGTATGTGAGTGTATGTTATTTAATTTAGGTTTTTTAATCAATACAAAAAGTAGGGTGATCATAATATAACAATAACCGAAAAATATAACCGCCCCGAGCCATAACCGATTTAACCGAAACCGACTTTGACCGACAGTTATGGTTAAGCGAAACTATTAACCGAACCATTAGGTTATGGTTATGGTTAATGCTAGTTATTAACCACCTTTAACCGAACCAAACAAAACCGAACAATGTATATTTGTTTTTTTAATATTTATATGTTTGTATGTTTTTTAAGAAGGTGCAAGTCAAGTATAGAAGTTGAATCTTCACTTTTTACTATATGAAAATATTATGGATCATATGTAAGACTAAATATATTAGGAAATGAATCAGAATTCATAATTTTTGTTCACACATTCTCAGCCACTACAAAGTTTTACAAGCTTTACTAATATTTTCATCATTGATATATCTATAAATTACAAGCATATTTACAAGTTTTTCTTAGTTTATCAACAATTATATTATTAACCGAATTTAACTAAAACCGAACTGTAACCGGTGGTTAACCGATTAGCGATTGACCGATCAATTGGTTATGGTTGTGGTTAATAATTTAGGATTAACCGAAGTAGCGGTTTTGGTTATTGAAATGACTATAAACGCACCGAACCGAATCATGCACATCCCTAGTAAAAAGAGATAAATGCCCTCACATGTGATGATCATTTAAGAGGATTATTAATTGAGTTAAATTTATGAATAAAAATGATTACTTTTGAAATATTATAGATTCAACAAAGAGAACATAAGTTTTTTATTAAATAAAAATGACAAAATCACAAAACTAAAATAAACGAAAATAGCTATTAACCTCACATTATAATGCCAAAAATAATAATCTAAAAAAATTAAAGCAAAAAAATAGTCAAATTTTGTAGTTACGTAAATTATTAAAAGTCATAGGTTTCATTCGTTAGATATTGATATGTATTAGGTTACTAACACAATGACCCAAACCATTCAGAAAGACTACTTGTTAGACTCTTGCACCTTTGTATTACAATAACATAAGTCGATACAATGATATATTTTTAGCTCTTTCGCCTTTTAAATTTACAATAACATAAGTAATTGAACAAAGGCTACTAACAATACAATATATGTTTGGCTCTTTAACCTTTGCAAGTTATATTAACATAAATTATGGAACAAAAGGCTACTAGTTACTATAATATGTACATAGCATAATAAGATTATGCATAGCATGCAAACAAATAGACATACAGTGGCATTCAAGTAAAACAATTTAAAATAAGAGTTTGCATATAGTTTGGTTTTTAACCTATAACTAGGATTTAGGACCCCGCGCGATGCGCCCGGTCCGATATACTAAAGCAATGTATCTCAACGTAAACTACAAATTATATCAAAGACACTGACAATATCGGAAATCTCATGTAAAGAAAATGTAGCACCACCATCTTTCTTTGGTCTTGATTATTCCTTGGCACACTACACTTTTTCGCAAGTGGATTTCCAACTTTATCTTTTCCAAGTCTTCCATATTTGCATCCCACTTTCCCAAATCAAGTTCTGCATTATAATGTACTATTTAGGAAGCAATTTGGCTCACTACTATGTATGAATTTGATAGCACTCCAATATTGAAATGCATGCACATATAATTCTCAAAACCTATGCATAGTTTATTATGCCTACATATGAAAATGTTTTAACATAGAACAATTTCTTTAATAGAATATGGTAATTCAATAACATATAAAACAAATATCTTGTTCAAATATTATTGCAGAGATGTGGAGTTCAACACATTGTTTATCATATTGAGAATATGGTAATTCAATAACATATAAAACAAATATCTATTCAAATATTATTGCTGAAATGTAGAGTCCAACACATTTTTCATCATATTGTTAACATGTGTCTAGTTGGGTAGTGTTCTTGACATTCATGGAAGTTATTCCCATATCGCCTAAACCTACTGCATTACAAAGTTTGAAATAAGCATAAAATAGGAAAGATGCGTAGATAAACTTAAGTAGGAAGTGGATAAAAAGGACACGTGCCTTTGCCATACATCGCAAGAACGGCGTTGCAATAAAAAAAAACAAAAACAAAATAACCATAAAGATATCATCCAAAAATCTTGAAGACATGTGGCCAAATTCAAATGCTTTTTAAAGCAATATGGTAATAATATGTATCTTATGTTCATTATATGCCAAAAGAGAATGTAATGTGTGTTGTAAGATCATGTGTATTCAATATTTGGTTGCAATATTGTGCAAAATAGGAGAATGTAAAATAATAAAAGGAATCAAATCAGCTGTGTGTATGTCGTGGTTTGGCAGCTTGCAGTTACAGTGGTGGTTTGATGGTTAAAGTGGTTGTGTATGTATGCTTTTGTCCATATTTTAGTAACAGAAAAGAATGATAGGAAATGTTGTCAAAAGAGATGAAAATATTGACCATAACGTATGAGTTGTAGTCCATGCATTTAAAATTTGTATCCTTTTTACTGGATTTTTATTGGTCTTAGTATCATGATTTTTTATTTTATTTTTTAATTTTTATAATTTTTTTAATGTTGTAGGCATATATATTATGGCAATCAACGAACATAGTTGTAAACCTTTAATGACTTGACTTGGTGGTGCATTTCTTACGTCCTTAGCAACCTTGTTAGAGCATTTTACCAACCTTAAAGAGAGCATCTTTAACGGATAGCATCCCTAGCTCACGTGAAAGAGAGAGGCTACAAACGATGATTTTTCTAAAGATAAAGGTTGTGATACACGGACCAAGAGAAAAAGGAGAGACTGACATTTAAGGAGACACCTGAATTAGGCAGAGATGGTGGCGTGATGTGATCTGATCCAAAATTAAGAAGTAAAGAAAAATCGTTTGGCAGAAATAAACTTATATTAGGATATATGAGAGCTGTGCCATTTTCACTCCATTAGGACCACTACATGTTAAAGTGAAAAAATCTAAGAACATATCAAAATCACTAAATCTAGCAGGAAAACAGACTTTAATAAAACAGTGAGATTGAATGGATATGAAAAGTGTACAAAGAAGTAAACAAACAAAGAAGTAAATCGTGGGGCCAAGTAAATTCCTGAAAATGGTAAGAACCCTTAAACATGAAACTCCTAACAACACCTTTTTGTCTTAGTTAGTAAGAACCATGGTTGCAAAAGTCGCTAGGCGCTCCTAGGTCAGAACAGCTCATTGGAGCGAGTAATCAGAGAGTACTCGGTCCTAGGCGGGAGTACTCGGGTAACATTCAGGAAGTACTCGGCCTCGAAACAACCCCTTGGAGCGAGTACTCGTAGAGTACTCGGCCTTGGAGGCCGACTTTTACAACAGTGGTAAGAACCATAATTTACACAAAAGGTTGCTCCTCATCATAGAAAGAGCATAAGTGTAACAATTTTCTAATAATGTACCTTTGAGTTGTTTAATGGTTGAAATGTACCTTTGTCTTCATCATCAACCGCCACTACCATCTGCAATACAAAAAACCATTTGGTGTAAAAAGAATCATGTCATCACTTAAAAAAGTAGAAGATATTAAGCTGATTAAAATAAACTAATTCACATTTAACCATGAAAAGTAGTTCTTTGTGCGTGAAGAAAAAAAACACAATCCACAATGCAAAATTCAACCACAATCCACAATGCAAACAATTGAACGTCTGTGTAGCCATGCAGCTCGAAGACCAATTTTGAAGATCGGGTAGGAGGAAAAGAGGGAAAGATTATAAAGAAGGAATGGTAAGATTTTTTTTTTTTTTATAAATATGTATCTGTTTGGATTGTCATATTGCAACTAACAGTAACACCAAGTATCTGCTAAAGTTTACATGATTTCCTGAGAAATCTTGTATCCCCTGTTTTAATTAGTCTCAACACATGAAACTGCTATTACATGTCTGTCTTTCTAAGACTTGTTTTCAAATTCTACGTTCTCACTTTTAGACAATTAGATTTCATATGGAAGCAATGATAATTAGATCAAATATAAAAAAGAAATTAGAACTTACCAAACGAAAATCAACGATTCAGGAATCGAGAAGGAGACAGATGAGTCAAAAAACCAATCCTTTCTAGATGAAAGGGGGAATCCTCAATAAAGATGGTTTCAATCAGCATGAATCTTGAAACAGATTTAGTATGAAAAGAAAAACATAACGATTTGAAGAACAAAACTACATAAAGAAGAATGAAATCAAACCTGAATCGCATTTGGTGGGATGATCTGTGTAACATACGAAATCTAGGGTTTCAAATAGGAACCGTGTATTTGTGTGTGTGAGAGAGAGAGAGGCTTTAGTGAATATAACCATGCATCGATTGAGTGCCGGCACCTGCGAGAGGAGGAAATGAAGCGGGATGTGGTGGCGATTGGTGATGACGATATGAACTTGAGAGAGGAAAAGAGCCAAGATATGTAAAAGAGGAAACCCTAGACTGAAAGGGAGAGAGGTAGAACATAGAATCTGCGGTAGTTGGAGGACGGTGAGGGCTTGGTGGGCTACGTCCACGATACAGGCGGACGGTGGAGGGGGGGGGCGGAGGACCGGTGGAGGTTGTGTTTATCTCAAGAGCTTGAGACTTGAGAGAGGAAGAGGAATGAATCTTATGGGTATTATGACTGTTGTACCTTAGGCTTCCCCAGTGATACTAAAAGGAACAGTAATTCATATTCACATAACTTTTTTTGGTTTTTAATATATATATTAATAACATGGTTTTGCATCACATATGTAACATCCAAAAAGTACAAGAATGTAAAAGAGACCGTGTGAATGAAACTCATATTAATGGTGCTAAATCAAAACAATGGAAAATAATAAAGATCAACAGTTATATCAAACTAAATACCATGAGGTTTGAACATATGTATTAGACAGTAGCTCAAAGAAACAAGTACATGATTTGAATGCAAACATGGTTCAACATAGTCAAACAAATGCAACAATAATGGGTAACATTATGCTAAAGCTATATAAATGGATGAACATTATAGGCCGGACTCGTGAGCCTCTACAAGGCTGTACAAACTCTAAAGGCGGCCTAAGCAATGATACCTAAACGAGACTAATGTCCCTTAACTAAGAACCCTAAGCTCAAATATTTAGACTAAGAAATCAATAAATAAATGATTAACGAATATAAGAAATAGAAATTTACCTCAAAAAAGCTTTACAAACAAGACGATCTCGAAGGGAAACACCTTATCACCGAGAGCATAAAATAAAACTATTATGTTCAACATCCTAAGGGGTGTTGCACTTGTAGAACCACGAAAATTTGGTTATTCCACTTGTTCATGCTCAACTAGGAGTTGTAAGTTATAAGAGACCAACTAAGGATATTTATAAGTATTTAAAGAGACAAAATATTGGTTTTGGAGCGATGTCGGATGGGTTTAAGGGAGGCTAGTCGCGTCTTGCAATCGTCAACAAACATCAAACATGATTTTGTGATTCCCGCTTCGTTATAGCTCCGTTTTGCGTGCGGTTGTCGCTCACGTTCATCATTTTTAGAGTATTATCATACGAAAGAGAGTAACAAACCTTCATAGTGTCTAGAATTGTGTTTAAACTTTGGATCTTGGTAGTGACAGACCTAGAAAATATCTCAGAATCAGAACATTTTTGTCTGTACATGTTTAGGTGACGTCATCCATGGTTATGTGTACTTTCAAGTCAATATACATAAATATATAATTTAAAGCAGGATATGTGCCACACCCCGGGCCGGCGGTAACGGATCGGGTTTTCCCGTCGGGCGGAAGGTTCCCGGGGCGCGATATCTTTGAGTGATAATCAAATGATCAGATTGTTTACATAGCACATGAGATATAAATGAGAAATGCTAATCATGACATGAAATAGAATTACAAAGTTAAATTACATTGTACATCATAATTTAACTAAGTAAATCTAATCAAAAAGAATCAATGAGTTTATATCTTGAACTGTACAAGATATACAAAAGTGATTCACTGTTTTGTCATATCAAAAGTATGCAGTCAAAAGTAAGCTAGGTCTTCTAAGAGTCCACTAGCTTAACACTTGCACAATTGTATCTACACATGTCCGTCACCTGAGAAAACATGCATTTAAACAAAGTCAACACTAGGTTGGTGAGTTCATAAGTAAGTAAATTGAAAACCATTGAATTGATCATGCACACATCCACACTGTCATACTTGTTACTTGTAATACTTGTTTCATCTGTACCACCCAATGGCCTCTCCTTAGTTATATGTACAAGTAGTGTATCACCTGATCAAGTATGCTTATATATAGGGAATCACGCAAGGGTCAAGCCCAAACGCTATCCCACCACATACTCAGTCAAGTTCTACCCCCCTTGCGATACAACTAAAGATATCCATTACCCGTTTGTTCATCGCATTTGATATGTATTCAGTTGTTGTATTGATTATAGAATAACATACTGTATGGGTTTTAATTATCAAACCGAAGTGTTGATAACCCTCGATGTATTAAGAAATTTTAGATTAATATAATCTTGTCCTTGTATTATTCTATACTTGAGGTGGGTTAACTGATGATACTCTATTAAATATTAAGAGTGTGAGTTAACCCCTTGCAACTTGTCCTTGAACCATAATGCATAGAGCCTAAAAGGAATCCATTGAAATCCTCACGTAATCAGATTTCAATGCATCCGATTTATCTCTACCACTTTGTATGTCTATTGTCCTCAACGAAATCTATTACTAGTAGTATAACATGAGAGCAGATCACCTTCTCAACCTACTAGTCAATAGGGTTTTCGCTGGATTAATTACTTATCACTGTAGATTAATATCACCATGCGTCGCTTACCAGAACCTGACTTGAGGTCGCCCTGTCACCGGTCATACGTTACCGGCCAATGAATCAATACGATCAACATACTAGCCCTACAAGCTAGAGGTTTGTCAAACCTATGGTACCACTATGCTATCGTCGGTTTAGTCACGTCAAACTAACTGGTCAGCGAATTAAAGGGGCTTACATGATCAACTTGAACAATTGGCACATGATTGAAGTGATATAATGCAAACAGGTCAAATGTAACTAATTGTAATTGTATTCACTTGTACTCTTGTTCTCATTGTAATATGTTCTCCGTGATATTAACAAAGTTAAATAAGAGCTTGTCTTATTAAATTATGTTAATTAATTGAGTGAATGATGTTGTTATCATGAAATTACATTATCATGGTTATCATTCCAGGTTCCTTGTTCTCTTGTAATATATGTTGAATTGAAAAGCTAAGTGTTATAAGAACTAGTCTTATTACACTTACTCAATTCTTGTATCGAATGATGTAATAAAGATGTGTTATCTTTATATCATTCTTATGTCTTGTTCTTGTCATCTTGATTCTTGTAATTGTTTCTATGTTAATTCTTGTAAGAATAACGAAGTGTTGTAAGAGATAATCATACAACTATGTTATTCTATTGTCTTGATGAATTATGATATTATAATATCATAATCATCTTATTTTCCCTGTCATCATGCAATCATACAAGCAAGCATACAATGATTTATGATAATAAGCAATTTAATATCAAATAATCAGAGTATTAACAATATGTAAGCAAAACTTTTAAATAAATAAAAGTAAAGCATGTTTCTCAGCCCCGAGAGTTTAAAATCAATAAAGATTAAAGAAAAGGGGCATATGAACTCACCTTGTTGTGATTGGGTTGACTTAGCTTAAATGAAAGAATGCACGCGCTCTGAGTTGTAATTGGGTTTGTTTTCACGATCCTGTATTGATTTCACAGTGTTTGTAAATTATTAGTATAAATCTGTAGGGTTTTGTGCGTATGGGTGTAGGTGTTAGCCCTAAAGTTGGCTAACACACGTAAGTCTTGGTCATTATTCGGCCCTCGCTTGTTTGTTGATCATATATCTTAGGTTTGTAAATCAAAGTTTGTCTTGTTATCTTGTTAAGTCTTGATTTATATATACTCTCAATATTTATAGTTTTAAAGTGTTAATTTACACCTCTTGACTTGAACTTTTAAATTACACTTTTATCTATCCTTAACCCAATTGAATTAAGGTTTTCACACTTTGTTATTGACTTTGTGTCCAACGTCATTTTAACTAGCCATAGTGTGTCACCGTTTTAATAAAACATAGGGTCTTAGACTTTATAAAACTCAAAGATCACTACATTTGTAATAACTCCCCTGTAAAGCTCCCATATAAACTATTCGTGAAATACTTTTATTTACATCAAATTACTTGGGCCGAATTCTTAACATGAGTTACGGTATGAAATTTGGGCCGGTTGTTTCACATGGCCCAAAGGGTTTTCTGGGCCAACTGTTGAGCTAGTGAGCCACAATGGGCTAGACCGAATGGTATTGGGCCCGACATTAGTGGGCAATTGAACTGTGTTGGGCCAATTGAGTGCTGTTGGGTCAAAGAATAAAGTGGTTGTTTGACTTGGGCTCTTGACTAACGATGTGGGCTTGGGCCAAAGAAGTCCTTTGGAAGCAAGTTGTTGGCCTATGTGATACTTGCATTATGGCTGAATTAAATGTGGGCCAAGAAAGGCTGTTGGGCCTATGCAAGGTTATTGGGCCAGCTGAGTTTTTTTAAAAAATACTGTAGGGGAGGCGTGGCTGAACCAGGTGTTGGCCTCCATGTATATCAGTATGTCTTTGGGCCTACAACTGAAATTGGGCCTCATCGTCATCTGTTGTAAACAATTGTGACCGACTGAAGCTACAATTGGCCGACTAAGTAGCTTCGAATGGAGTGGTGGTTGGGGCTGTCGAATAGGGTGGCTGAACAAGCAAAGGTCTGGGCCGACTGTCCTCTCTTTCGTGGAGTTGTTTGGCCGGACAGAACATCCACCGAATGACCATGTTTGGTCGAATGAAAGGTGGTTTCAGCGACTGAGAAGGGACGAATGAGTGTGGTCCTTCGAATGGTGGTCGAGAGAATGGAAGGGGCGAATGAAGGCTGGTCGAATAGGGAACCATAGCTGCCGAAGGAGGGCTGCCCCATGCGGCCAGGAGCCATACGGCCAGGCCTTTCGGCCGAATGGCCTTTCTCGGCCAGCTGCTACCTTGGGTCGACCTCGGTGGCCCTAAGGAGGTGCTAGTCGGATCTATGGTGGTCTCATGTGATGTGTGTATTAGGACAGGTTTTCGAGACATAGGGGTCGAAGGAGAAGGCTTTGTGTCGGGTGGTTCATGTTGTTCAAAGAAAAGGGTGAAAACCCTAATTTTCGTGGACTTCTTAGCCCCGATTACCTTCGATTCAGTGACTGGATGGACGGATCCTTTGTACTTTTGTATAGTAGAGGTTGAGAGCTTCAAGTAGGTTCAAGAATGGAAGTATTTGGTGGAGAAATGAAGAAGTTAGGAAGGTTTGAAGGTTTGAAAATGGTGGGTTTTCTCAAAACCGGGAATGAGATTTTTGAGGAGGAAGATGAGATGAAAAATAAGAAAGTGGGACTCATTCATGGTATTTATACCACAAGTGAGTTCAGGTTCGTTTTTGTTGCTCGGATTCGCGTTTTCGTTATGTTTCCGGAAAATTACGCGTAATTTAAATGGAATTAATTAAAAAGAGTTTAATTTAATTATTTTGATGAGTTTCAAAATTGTAAAATGTTAATTATTTTATTTTGTTAAATTATTTTCGTTCGTGTCGTGATTTCGTTTTCGTTTCGTCAGATCGCGTCACCTTCGCGCGTAATTCGTTCGAATCGTCACCCGAACGAATACGACGATGGTTTTGCTTTCTGACTTTTGTTTTCTACTTTCCAGTCATTATTTCAGAACTCTAAACTCACAAATATGTTTGTGTGAATCGTCACCCACGCAAACACACTGTCAGTTTGTTATTCTGAAATAACACTATATTTGTGTTTGAATTGTGTTTCCTCACTGTCGGATTCAACTAAACATCCTGTTTTCACATTGTTCTTGTACTGATTCATCGGCCATCTGATTCCTGTCATCTATGGACATCAGATCGCAACCGATATGTTTTCGTTGTTCACTTGTAAACTGTTGTTTCTCTTGATTCGTTGTGTCAACTGTAATTAAGTTTTCACTTAATAAACACAACTAATGTTTCAATTGTACGTTGTACTTAATGTATTTAAGTTTACACGAAAATACGTACAACGATTTCTTGTATTTAGGATTCTGTTAATACAATTACTGTTTAAAATCACGTATGTACACATAGTATAAAGTGAAAGTACACATACCGTACGGACTTGCCGGACGCTCTGGCACTTGCTGTTACAATATGTAACTAGTTGAAAGCTTATATTAGTTGGTAAATGCTGGTCACTTCAAAATCCAAGCTCATGGATTCAAAAGTCAAAACCCACTCCTATCCACTTTTTTAGCCTATTAGTCACCAGCTTTTTTCTTAATTGCCAACGATAGATGCGGCCTTTTCTTTTTCTTTAATAAAGATTCAATTATTTAATAATAACCAAATTTATATATATATTAAATACCAAACTTTTACTCACTCACATAAACACTGTTTATTTCCTACATTTCCTTTTGCATGTAGTACAAGTCATGAAGCATGTCCCTTCCTTTCAATTACATGTTTTTTACCCCCTTTTTTTGTTGCTGGTCTGAGGAGGCAGGAAACAAAGGGTACCACTACCTGTTAGAAAGTGGATAAGAGGAGATGGGTAGTGGCGAGGACACGGTGGCTGCCGGTTACAACCACTGATGCACGTAAAGACCCCAGCCTACTTGCGTAATCAAAAGCGGTATGTATGACTTCAGATGATTCCGTCTTTTGCTTGATTAGGATTATTTTCCTTTGATGAAAGCTTTTAGGGTTTTGCGGATTCGGTCAAGGGTCAAGACGAAGGGGTTAGGCGGTCGACATTTCCGGCCACAGCGGTTGCTCAGGGAATAGGAATTAGGTATTTGAAAAAGGTTTGTTATCTTCCTTGCCGACTTGCGTCGTTCTCCTTTTTCTTGGTCACCATCTAATCACTTATGATTCTATGAGCAACAGGTTGTTGAGTGAAGTCCTAATATCTTCATCTCTGATAACGCCGTGGATTTTACCTGCTCCAGTTGTTCACGTTGATGCTTCCATCGATAAGGTGCCTTCTTTTCCTCTTTTGATTTTGATTTCGAGTGGTTTATATGAGTTTGGTGACTTACTTTAATACAAGTACATAGAACACGAAAAAATAGACTAATTACTATTATATATGGTTACTACATTCATATCAGATTCGTTTTGTTTGGTTTTTGTTATGATTTTCTAAATTGTGGAATTGAGTGAAATTAATATATATATAAATTTGTGGTTACTTTGAACATATATATGTAATATGTAATTGTTTTGTATCTGCTTTGTTAATATTTTAGCAAAAAAAAAATTCATACCTGAGGTACTCTTAAGGATAATTGGATTGTCTAAATAATCAGTCCAAAATAAACTCCTTTTCGGCCTTTGTAAGCATGTTTTCTCTGCTGTCACATATGGATTCAGCCCTGGTACTATCCCTTTCCTTAGTCTTTGACATAACCGAAGCAGGAAGAACACGCTTAGAAGGAGACTTGCAAGTTTGTCTCATTTGCACTATCTTTTTTAAACTTTTTAGAAATCCCAAGTTGATATGATTTTTATGTTTTATAATATGCTTTCTTCCGATTCATGCTTTGTAAATACTAATATGGATTTTTTTGGTGGTAATATGGTTTATGTTAACCTAGACATGTTTTTGTGATTTTATAATGTACAATTTTTAATATGGATGTGGGTTGTTATACTAGAAATTTCAAACCAAAATGAAAAAATCCTACCTAAACAGAGCTAGCAAAGGTTTATCATTGACATGCGATATTCAACTTACTTGACTAACAACATGTATCTATTTCAAACTAAAACCCCATCAAATATGTCATCTTGGTAAATCTAACTAGATAAAGGGTGATTTTTTTTTTAATTTGTAGGGTATGAAAATAGATATGGCAATAAAATATTTGTGACTACAAGAGACATAGAGGTCAAGTTTATGGGTGTTGATGTCAGCACAATCATGTTCTCCTAAAAAAAAGACAATGTACAGGTTTGTTAAAAATATTTCTAAACATAAATTGAGTATAATTTACTGGATCACTACAACTATATGTTGTTGATGATTATGTTTTGCATTTAATTTTTGATTTTTTAATTTTGTCAATGTATAATGATTGTTAACTTATTGTATGTGTTCTAAGGTGTAATTCTTACAATCATATTAATGTTTCCTAGACATGAGATGGCCTTTAGAATCATACACTTAAAATTATTAATTCCATGGAAGATGGGTTTTTCTGGTTTGTTATGAATTGATTCATGTCTTGAAAAGGGTTTCAAGAACCACTTTTTAGGAAGTTTATCACACAGTGAAGTGTTAATGTGTGAAAAATTGTTGTAGATTTGGAGATATAAGTGTGTAATTCTAGAGGTTTCTCACACTGTGAAGGTGTTTGTGGGTGAGTTTTTTATGGGTTTAAAATTATGATTGGGTTATGTGGTAGCTGGTTTCTTTCCATTTATATATTAGACTTCCTATGATGCATTATTTCGTAGATGGACAATTTGATGATGAATTCTTCCAGCCAACTGAAGAATCGAGCTAATTTAGGAATGAGTACGATTTGTAGATTTGGAGATATAAGTGTGTAATTCTAGAGGTTTCTCACAGTTTGTGGGTGAGTTTTTTATGGGTTTAAAATTATGATTGGGTTATGTGGTAGCTGGTTTCTTTCCATTTATATATTAGACTTCCTATGATGCATTATTTCGTAGATGGACAATTTGATGATGAATTCTTCCAGCCAACTGAAGAATCGAGCTAATTTAGGAATGAGTACGAAATGAGAAAATAAAGCATACATGTACCAATTATTATGTTTTTATGTCTTATGTAATCAGTTGCCTCGCCTCTGGTGTGTTGGGTCAAATGTTTATACGAACATTTTTATTTCCTGCCGATGATAGTGTGAGGGTTTCAAAAACCCAAACATATGAGGCAACCCTACAGCCGTCATGTCTAGGTGAAAGGAATCCGATTTGCTGGTGATGGTAACGATTTGACTGAGCCTAGGGTTTGAACAATTACCTTCTTTTTCTTAGAGAGATTTACACTTAGTGGTTTCTTAGAGAGATTTACACTAGGTGGTTTTTCGGTGCTTTTCTTTGGAAATTTGCTAGATATATCTTCCTGACATTGTACATTAAAAATGAGATAAGTATCTAATCAGTTTATGTTATTACATAATGTTAATGCATTTTTTTGTTTCAATTTGATTCGTGAAGAATTCTTCTTTACTTTAGTTCTTCACTTTTGTAGATATGTCTACTATTTTCTGATCTTATTGTTTTTCTGCACTATATTTTGAAGCAAATACATTACAAAGAATACGGTCGTTTGCAATGACTTCCATCTCAGATTAATTGAAGGTGCAAATCGATTGTTGATGAAGAAGGTTAACTAACAGGTATTGTATGCCTTTGTTTAGTTTTGCCTATTTAGTATTTGTATTCATTAATTTGTTGTTTAACATTTGTATGATTATATAGATCTTAAACTTCATTTTGCCATCAAATACGGATACATGACTCATAGACACGACCCGGCGCAACGCCCGGGTCCTAGATCCTAGTTACAGTTTATTTTGTAAAAGTAGTTCATAACGTTTTCCACTATAAAATCACATAGGTTTCATTTGTTATTATATTGCTTGCTTTATCTTAAAGTTTGATTTTTTAAAACTAATAATTTAAATTGAATAGCTTGAAAACTCGATTATTATTTAGTGATTATGTATTTTTTGTTCATGTTGACATATTTGTTTGTTGGAATTTAATAAATTGGAAGCTTGAACACTTGGTAAATTATCCGGTCAACTGATCAAAACCCTCATTTTTTTCTTTTTATCTATTAAAATACAAGTAATGTTATTTGATAACTACATTTCAATATAAATATAAATCAAAATCTCGTATGTTTATGTTTTCGGTCGGGTAAATTTTGATATATTTTACTTTTAAACATTTTGCAATAAATATTAGTCGAAACGATTCCATCACCGTTTTATAAATGTTTTTTATGTATGTTTCAATCTTCAAAATCACGTCTCCGTAACTTTATACATATGTTTCACATATATAAGAGACAACGTATCGTATGTTTTCCAATTTTTTTTTTACATTCATATACTGCAATGTATAAACCACATTAAGTTGTATATTACATTTTAAGTTTTTTTAGTTAGTATATTGCGATGTATATGACACAATAATGCTATCTATCTACATTTTAATATTTATACCTGATAAGTCGTAATTCATATGATTTTAATCAAACCACCACATTGCAAAGGAAGAGTTTTAATCACAACTGGGCGTGACAATGCACATGTAACCTTTTTTTAGTTATTCCTTAAGAATGAAAGAAAGCAAAAAGAAATTTGAAGAAAACAAATACAATGTTTTAATATGCACTATTTTACATTTTCACTTTAAGATATAGTAAAATTCAACAACGTATAAATTATAATTGTAAACTTGTAATTCCCTTTCTTTTGTTTATAAAAATGGGAAAAATAGTAATATGCAGTCAACTATTTTGGTGGAAAACGAAAGGTTGTTCCGTTGTTGCATAAAAAAAGAATTTTTTTTATAATTTTATCAATATTTACTTAAAAGGAAATATATCAACGAGAACGTTTCATACTCTCCGAGTTGACTCTTCGCGTTGCAGAACACACTCACGTTGTGTTCCTTGCTTTTTTTTTAGAACAGCATATAAACTAACCCAACGTGCTATCTTCAGTTTCCTGGCGAGTGATAACCAAGATCGGATTACTCCAATCTCCGGTGTGGGTCAGTGTGCCCCCAGATGCGCCGGAACCGGATTGAATCCGTAAACCCTCGCCCCCCATTAGGTCCGAACCCGGGATTAAGCCTAGATTCGTTCCATCACCTGGATATCCATTAAATGTGCCCAGAGAGGATCGAACCCCTGACCTTCCATTTGGAAGGCAGGATCTTACCACTTGAGCTACATTTGTTGACTTTGGATGACGTTGTGTTCCTTACTTTAGAAGAGAATAAAAAATCATTGGGCTTATAGTCTAGTGGTACTCCTTGACCACCAGCAATGGAAGGTCTTGTGTTTGAGTCTCGCCTATAGCAAAAAATATTCTGGGTGAGCTAGGGGGTTTTCTCAATGTGAGTTTCCTCCTACATGGTGTGGCGGTTCCTGGATTCGGCACTCGCCAACGCCCGACTTTAAATGTTTCCGGAGGTTGAATAACCGTATCCGAAACTCGAAAAAACCGTATCCGAAATCTATTTCGGGTTGGATAATATGATTTTAGATTCGGGTCGGGTTCGGATATGTAAACACTGGTTTTTTCAGGTCGGATATCCGAAACACCTGAAAAAACCAGGGTTATTTGGATGAACGAATTCAGTTTTTTGGGTCGGATAATATATTTTGAATTTTGGGCCGGGTCGTGTTCCGGATAGACCAAAAAAATTTCCCAACCCGAAAAACCTAATTAGAAAAATCCGAATAACTCGTTATCCGACCCGATGAACGCCACTACGTTTAACAGTTAAAAAAAAAGAAGAGAATAAAAAAATAATAAGTGTTCAATAGTTTCATTTAATGAAGAATATGATAGAAAAATAAAACATTTTGTGTTATGAGTTTCGCTTCGTTATGTTCATAAGTTTATAAAAAGAAAGAATATAAAGAAAAATAAAGGAGCAGAAATGGGTGGAAATGAAAAAAAAAGAAAATACTTACTTTTGTTTACTTTCAAATCCAAAAGAAAAGAAAAATAAATAATTTTGCCTAATTTCCTTTTATTTTATTCGTTTACTTACTAAAGTAAAATCGAGAAACAACATATTTTGTTTTCCTTCATTAAATGTAACTAATGGCACAAATTTAATCCTCCTTTTCTTTCATTTATTTCTTTATTTATTTTGATTCTGATTTAAAAAAGTGCAAATAAAGTTTTTTATTTTGAGTTATTAGATTTAAACACTCCCAACTTTGACCTATTGGCAGACAATACTTCCAACTGAGAAAATGTTTACTGATACTCACAACTTTCAAAACATTTTTTAATGGCACTCTAAAACATGATTTTTTTGATGACGTGACACCTGTTTTGAAGTGCCAGTGAAAAATGTTTTAAAAGTTGAGAGTGTCAGTAAACATTTATTGGTTAAAGTTAAGACTTTCTCTTCACCGTTCAGAACAATCTGGAGCAATGAGCGTAGCGTCAGTCCCGCTGACTCATCATCTTTAGTTCTTCCCTTTTTCTAAGTGTTTCATTCGTTTGTCCAAGGGTTTGGAATCAAATCCACACGCTTTACAGTCGAAAGCCACCTACAAACATCATCGATTTGTGTTAATTCTCCATATTATGTGCATTTTCGGATGTTCGTATGCTTTTGTGTTCGTATAATTGCAGATGTAAACTTGAACGTTTATGCTTATTGCTTGTCGAGTTGAAGTAGGTTTTTCTGACTGTATGATTTGGTGAACTGAAAGCGAAAAAAATGACGTCGAGCGGTGGAGACAGTAGTTCGTGGGATTATTTTTTTCCGCCGTTGACGGAAGAGCTGCCCTTACTTCCGCCACCACCGCTGCCGCCGACGTTGCAGACGCCGCCCCGGCGGATCTTACGGACACAAACGGCAGGTAATCTCGGGGAACCGATTATGGACAGCGAGATAGTGCCCTCGTCGTTGGTCGAGATTGCTCCCATCCTTCGTGTGGCTAATGAAGTCGAAAGTATTAACCCTAGGGTGGCTTATCTTTGTAAGTTTTCTTGCTCCAGGCACAATTAAGCAGTCATTGTTAGTTAAAAATGCTTTTGTTTCTATACATTTTAATGTTACTTTGTCTTGGAACGGTGGAGGTATTTCTGTTAGTTGATTTAATTAGACTATGCAAAATCAAAGGGAAAATTTAGTGTGGTGGTAGAGGAGATGAGTATGACAATCAATTTATCATGCCAAAGAAAGTAGCCAGTAGGGTTTTGTCCTTGTGAATTGTGATGTAAGATCAACACAGGCTTACCTAGGTTGTAGAATAAACTAGAATTGCACATTAAGAACACAAGATAAAGAACTGATAATTTTGTCGAAATGACAAATTATGGTCACTCTTTTACCTTACAGTCAGTCTAGGTAGTCAAAGACGCAAGGGGCAAAAATAGGGCACACCTTAACAACAACAACAACAACAACAACAACAAGCGTACCCAGTAAAAATCCCGCTTAGGGTCTGGGGAGGGAAAGATAAAGATACACCTTACCCCTATTCTAGAAGTAAAATAGAGAGGCTGCTTCGTTAGAGTCCCCCGGCTCAAAAGAAGTTTTTTTTTTGTTTTTTTTTCAACAAAAAAGCAAACACAACATATATATAACTACAATCAGAAACATGAAGCAGCAACGATTCAAGCTAAACAAGCACGCATTAAACCTACAGGTCATCGAACAAAGCAAACAACCAACAAGGAGATATCCTGACACATGCAAAGAAACGAACATACAAACATACATACGAGCTAACATTTTACGGATAAGACATACAAAAAAAAACCCATCCCACAAACAAGCATATACACATATAATCCCATATCATGAAACCCAAAAACAGCAAAAGACACGGCAACAGCTCACGACCCCTATGTCAAGGAACCTAGGAAAAGCTCTATGTGTCCTGCACCTTTATCCTACGTCTCCACGTACTCCTATCATAGATCATGTCCACAAAGAGGTGTAGCTCTGTCAAATCATGTCTGATCTGCTCGTCCCATGACAACCTCGGTCGACCCCTTCCCCTATTCCCTTTCACCGTGAGGAACTCTACTTATCGGACCGGCGTTGATTGGCTTCTTCTCCTCACATGCCCAAACCATCTCAATCTTCCTTCCCTAACTTTATTCGAGATGTTTGCCACCTCTAATCTTTCCCGGAAGACCTCGTTCCTTATCCGATCCAGCCTTGTATGTCCGCACATCCATCTCAGAATCCTCATATCCGCTGTCTCCAGCTTTCTGGTTTGGTTCTTCTTAACCGGCCAACAATCAGTGCCGTACATCATACATCATGGCTGGCCTGATCGCCACTATGTAAAATTTACCTTTAAGTTTGTCTGGGAACTTCTTGTCGCATATGATGCTCGTTGCTGCTCTCCACTTTTTCCAACCTGCCTGAACCCGTTTGACGTCATTGGCACCTCTTGGCCTCCAATAGTCAGCTACTCATCTTCGTCTTCCTCGTTTGGCCCGCTAAAATGGCAATGTAGATGCTCAGTTTTTGTTCTACTTATGTGTAAACCCCTCTGCTCTAAAGCGGTTCGCCACTCTTCTAAACGGACGTTTAGCTCCTCTTTCGTTTCTGCCACTAAGACAATATCATCCGCGAAAAGCATACACCATGGGATCTGAGCCTGGATAGACCTCGACAACTCATCCATAATTACCGCAAAAAGGAAGGGGCTTAATGCCGATCCTTGGTGTAGTCCCACTTCCATCGGGATGAAGTATGTATTTCCCACGGTGCTCTCACACTAGTTTTTGCATTTGCATAGGTATCTTTGATTGCCTCTGTATACCTCTGGGATTACCTCTCCTCTCCAAGGTATCCTACATCACCTGCCGTGGTACGCTGTCGTACGCCTTCTCAAGATCGATGAATACCATATGCAAGTCCTTCCTCTTCTCTCTGTATTTTTCTATTAGTCGTCGTAGAATATGTATTGCCTCCGTTGTCGATCTTCCTGGCATAAATCCAAATTGATTTACCGTACCTTGGGTTTCTCTTCTCAATCTTGTCTCGATCACCCTTATCCAGAGTTTCATAGTATGGCTCAACAGCTTTATTCCCCTATAGTTTTCGCAACATTGGGCGTCTCCCTTGTTCTTGTATAGGGGGATTAAAATACTTCTTCTCCACTGGTTTGGCATGTTACCTGTTTTGAGTATAGTGTTGAACAACCTTGTCAACCACCTCAAACCTTCATCCCCCAAACATTTCCATACCTCAATGGGAATATCATCTGGTCCCACTGCTTTCCTTCTACCCATCCTCTTGAGGGTTGTAAGAACCTCTTATTTGGTAATACGTCTACGGTAGCAGTTGTTTCTAGCTGTTCCTGTGTTCGTTGTGTTCCCTCCATCTTCTTCTTGATAGTTGCTTTTGTTGAAAAGATCGTGGAAGTATGTCTGTCATCTGTCTTTATTTCACTTTCTTTTACCAACATGCGTCCATCCTCTCCCTTTATGAACTTCACTACTCCCAGGTCCTGCCTCTTTCGCTCTCTAGCATTTGCAATCTTGAACATGGCATGCTCTCCCTCTTCGATTCAAGACGTTTATACATCTCTATGTAAGATTTGCTTTTAGCCTCTGAAACCGTCTTCTTTGCCTCACGCTTCGCTTCTTTGTACCTCGTCTTCAGTCGTGCCCTCTCTGCGCTTTCTGTACATTTGACAAATGCTCTGAATCTTTGTTGCTTTTCTCTAACCTTGATATGTACCTCTTCGTTCCACCACCAAGACTCCTCCTGGCCACTTTTGTTGCCTGTTGTCATCCCAAGTGTCTCCTTTACCGCTCTAGTCACCTTTTCAGCCATTTCATCCCACAATCGATTTGCGTCTTTGCATATACCGGTATGTCTCCCTTCTAGTACCTTGTTGCTGAATAACGTTATCTTTTCACCCTTCAGGGCACCCCACTTAATCTGAGGGTTCTTCTTCTTCTTCGGATCTACCAGCCTCTTACGCATAATGATATCCATTGCCAAAAGTTTATGTTGCGACACCACCGTCTCTCCTGGAAAAACTTTGCAGTCCCACCACCTGCCACGATCCGATCTTCTCATCATGAGGTAGTCAATCTGAGTGTCCCGTCCTCCACTGCTGAACGTGATCAAATGTTAATCTCTCTTATTAAAAAATGAGTTTATAATGCCTAGATCATGAGCCACCGCAAACTCCAAAAGTGTGACCCCACTCTCGTTTCGTGATCCGAAACCGAAACCCCCATGGGTCATAGGTAACCCTTCCTCCTCCTTTCCAATGTGGCCATTGAAGTTTCCTCCTATACAAACTTTCTCATCTCTTGGAATGTTTTTCATGACTTCATCCATGCAATCCCAAAACTCCCTCCTTTCAGTCTCTCCTAACCCAACATGTGGTGCGTATGCACTCACCACTATTATCGCCTCCTCCCCTATCACCATCCTCAGCATCATAATCCGGTCATTGTATCTTCTTACTTCCACCACCTGGTCCTGAAGTTCTCTACTAACTAAGAATCCCACTCCATTCTTTACTCCATTGGATCTTGAGTGCCACAACTTGTATCCGTTATATTCTGCTCCTTTTGTTCCCTTCCATCTTGTCTCCTGCAGGCATGCGACTTTGACTTTTCGTCTTCTGAGTGCATCCACTAGCTCCAAAACTCTTCTAGTAAGGGTTCCGATGTTCCATGACCCTATGCGCAAAATCTCCCCCAACCAATTATTCCCTCTACCCGCACCCCTCCTCCCTGGACATGATCTCAAAGTATCATAATGTACTCTCCCGTCTATGTTGTCAAGTCAAAGATGCAAGTCTCCACAAAGATCAATAATGCACACAAAGAGGTCAGAAATAAACTAGCGCACACAAGATCCGGTCAATCCAACAAGACACTAAAACGATGAACATATACCCTAGATCCAACAGTGCTCACAATGCCTAATTAGTCACTATATAACAGGTTAGAACGTGCCACAAATGGGCGATGTACAGCAGAAACCACTTCTGTAATAATCAGAGAGGAAAGGAAAAGGAACAATCTCACAGCGGGTTTCCCAAGCCAAGTGTGATGGCTGACCAGTTTCTCCCTGTCTTCTCGTTGAACCTGCAATACTCACAAACAACAAAAGGAAAGGAAAAAGGGCAGTGGGCAGTGGGTTTATTGTTAGGAATCAAAGAGGCGCAGCGGAAACCGATTAACTCATACACGCACACGAAAGCAAAGAAAATAAACGACACAAGATATTACGCGGTTCGGTCGATGTGACTTACGTCCACGGGTTGCAACTAGGGATTCTTTATTGATTAGGTGTTCAAAGATTACAATTACATGACAATGCTTAAATAGAAAAAACAGTTAGGCTAAACTCTAATGGGCCAGGATTAGGGCCGGCTGCCCTAAACCTCCCAAAGGCCTACGTAACCTAACAATCTCCCACTCGGAGGCCTTGCGATATAATCAAGCCCGGCATCCAACATAAGCAATCCAGTCATCCAGTAAATCCAGTAATCTTCAATAACAAGTCTTCCAAGCCTCAATTCCCAAGAATAAGCTAAGACTTCATCATATCCAGACATATCCCCCTAGTTGCAAACCACCCCTCAATCATCAAGTACATGAAGGGCCAGTTGAAGCTCCCCCGAGCTCCAACTCAGTCGTGACAAATCCCGTCAACGACTCATCCTCAATCTCAACTGGTATGGACACTCCACCAGATCCAGAGATACACCGAGGACCATCAACACTCTCCAAGCACAACAAACTACCCACAGGAGAGAATTCTTCAGTTCTAGTCTTCAAAACCCAACGGCTCTTCGTAACTGTACCCGGAACACAACCCTTGCTCCCACTGTCACCGAATCCCCTGAATGGTTTAGACTTCTGAACACGTTCAGCTAACATCTCCTTGGCTCCAGAATTCACGTTTGCAAAATGAACTCTCTTAGCACGAGATTTAGCGAACCAGATTTTGTTTCGCTTAACCGGGACGGTCATACATCCCTCAGCAGGTTCATCAACTAAATATAACGACCCATGCTTCATACCACGAGCAATCACGAGATTCCCCTTGACCACCTTCCATTCATTGCTACCAAACCTTATTTCCATGCCCTGTTTATCCAGCTAACCCACAGAAATCAATTTCCTATTCAGCCCCGGAATAACCCTGACATTCTTCAGGTTCCATGTAGTTCCCAACGAAGTAACCAGATCAACATCCCCCATGCCCGTGACTTCAAGCAACTCGTCATTAGCAAGTCGAACCTTCCCAAAATCTCCTTCTTTCAGATTCAGCATCGTTTCCCCGCTGTCCATGGCATGAAACGAAGCTCCTGAATCCATGACCCAAGAGTCCACGCAGCTTTCAGTGCTGCATACCAAAGCATCATCATCATAAACGCCCTTAGTAGCGTTTACTTGCTTCGAAGTACCCGGGCATTGACTCTTAACATGCCCTACTTCATTACAGCTCCAACACTTCACAGTCTTCCGAGTCTTAGACGGACTTCTTTCCCGACTCCCGCTGCTTCTGTTATTCCCTCTTCCCCTACCAACATGTAACATCTCAGAAGATGATCCTGCACCAGTACTCTTCCGGCGAACGTCTTCACCTAGTACAATATCACGGATACCCTCAAATGTCATATCAGTGGTCCCAACTGAACTAGTAACAGCAGTCACTATTCCAGAACAACTATCAGGTAGTGAAGACAACAGTAACACAACTTTCGTCTCATCATCAAACTTGATTCCCACAGATGACAATCTGGACATAATCGAATTCAGATTATTTATGTGAACTGTAACCGAGCTTCCTTCGTTCATCCTTGTCATGAACAACTCCCTCATCAAGAACACCTTGTTAGCAGCAGAAGGCTTCTAATACATATTTGACAGAACCAACATCATTCCCCAAGCAGTAGCCTCGTGCATGATGTTAAATGCAACGCTCCTCGTCAAAGCCAATGTAATAGCTCCTCTCGCTTTCTTGTTCTTTGAGTTCCATGCAGACTCAGCAGCTGCATCCATCTTCTCTGGTTTATCCTCCAGCACCATATCCAAATCCCTCTGACTGAGCAATGCTTCCATTTGCATTTTCCACCAGACGAAATCAGTTCCATTGAACTTCTCGATCTGAATCTTCCCCTCATCAGCCATTTGAACTCGGTAACAAGATAAAACCAACAGAAAATACCCAACACCTTTTCTAATCAATAAATCCGGCGAATACTCCAACCAATCCCAATCAAATCCCAACCGATTAGAAACCCACGATCAATATCAGCTGCAACAGACCCGAAAACCCGCTGAAAATCAACAAAGACGACTCAAGGGTTCAATTTTGCAACCCTAATCGTCCAATTTCAGTCGATAAGAACAACAAACGCGATCCCAAACTCAGCAGCAACAATCCAAGGCTCAATTGAACCCTAATCAGCCTCTAATCATGAAATTCGAACCAATCTTGTGTCAAAAAACAGGTTCAATCGACGAATCCAAGGCTGAAAACAACCTAATCGCGAATCAGAACCACGAAATCAGCCTAAAAACAGTCTCAATCAACGATTCCAAGGGTGTAAAACCCTAATCGTGACCAACAAACCCCAAAACGGCAGGAATACCCTTCGTCGGCGGTTGCTGCGGCGGCGGCGGTGGTCGGTGTCGATTCCGGCAGCGGCGGCGGCGGCTTCTGCGGCGGCCGGCGACGAAGGAGGTGATGACGGCGGCTCAAAGGTGCAAAACCCTAACCACGGCTGAACACTGGTTGACGAACTCCAACGGTCCAGAAACCCTAATTCGTGAATATCCCAGACGACAATAGCCCCCTTCTTTCTGATTTCCTTCTTTTTTCTTTATCAGCAATCGTTCAGTGCGTTCCGTATATTAATCTTCAACGAACCAGCTCTGATACCACTTGTTAGGAATCAAAGAGGCGCAGCGGAAACCGATTAACTCATACACGCACACGAAAGCAAAGAAAATAAACGTCACAAGATATAACGTGGTTCGGTCGATGTGACTTACGTCCACGGGTTGCAACTAGGGATTCTTTATTGATTAGGTGTTCAAAGATTACAATTACATGACAATGCTTAAATAGAAAAAACAGTTAGGCTAAACCCTAATGGGCCAGGATTAGGGCCGGCTGCCCTAAACCTCCCAAAGGCCTACGTAACCTAACATTTATGTGTTAACACAGTGGCTGTGGGAGTGTGACTGCAGCAAGCCAAGTGGCGGTGTTGGTCCACTTGCTCCTTTTCTGGCAGCAGCGATTGTGGGTGGAGGGGTGTGGGGAGTTTCAGTGGTCGACCGATGGGGTTTGTATTTCAGGTAGTCACCGGCTAACAGGGGGGACGTTAGGGTTTAGGGTGTCGTTTTTTTCCCCAGCCGGCCGGCTAGATGGGTAGGTTAGGGTTGAGGAGCCGAGAGAAGAAAGGGAGAAGAGGGGTGAGCGAGAGATAAAGAGAAGCGGAGAGAGGGAGGGAGAGAGAGGGACGATTACCGTGCTGGAAGTAGCAAGCAGAGGAAGAGTAGAGGGTAGGCGTCGGTCGGCCGACCGGCGGGGGTGGTTTAAAATATACGAGAAATTTGTTTTTATTTTATTTCTTATCGTTTCATGTAATGAAATTTGGCAAACAAAGACCTTCACTCTTGGTTTAAAAAGCGGGAAGCCCACCGAGGTGATAGGGTACAAAACAGAGGCGTGAAGTGCAAAGCGAAAAACAACACCTCTTTCTGTACGTGAGGCGCAATTTATTGTAGTAGGTTTTCGGAATCATTTACTCATCATAAGTTTTATATATAATTTAAATAACTTCTATGCAACCTATAAAGTTGTTGTACAACATCAAGTAGCACAAATCCAAGCCCTCTACAAAAAGCACGCCTTAGGCTGTTTTTTTGCCTAAGAAGCACGCCTCACCTGCACTTTTTGTACACCCCTCACATATGTCATGTGAAGCGCCATACTCCTTGCTTTAGGTTGCCTCAAGGCACACTTTTTTAAACCAAGCCTGTGCTATGTTTGAAACTTCTAGCCTTTGATTACATAGAGTTATATCATGGTGGTATGCTTAAAAGAACATATGTAGCCACTGAAAAGTGTTGAAATTACTAAATAGTGACTTTGAAAGTCGTTTATGTTATTATGGTTTTTTATGCATTTGGAAGTATAGGCGAAACATGCTTATGTGCAAAACCACCATGTTTTTCCCTGTTCTTTGTTCATGCATCTGCACTATGCCCGTATGCCGAATAATTTATTTTTCGTGTTAGTTACTTTGGATAATGGTTTATTGTAGGTCGATTTTATGCATTTGAAAAATCCCATAGACTGGATCCCACTTCTAGCGGACGTGGTGTTCGTCAATTCAAAACTGCTCTTCTTCAGAGGCTTGAAAGGGTTAGTACTCTCTAAAGTTGTTTAGGGTTATTGGGAAGTAAATTTATTTATGTGATGATGTGGCATGTGGGTAAGTTCATGACAGTCCTTCCTTGTTTCCCTTGCACTTGGCTATAAATTCAAGAAAGAATCATATCTATTTTTAATCAGGAAAATGATCCAAGTTTGATATCAAGAGTGAAAAAAAGTGACGCTCTCGAAATGCAGAGTTTTTATCAGCACTATTACTCGAAGTACATCCAAGCTATGCAAAGTGCTCCTGATAAGGCTGACCGGTGAGTGTCTTAAATGCAAAGTGGATGTAGTTCTCACTGCGTATTGCATCATTTTTCCTCATATTCTTTACTTAACTCCTATATTTGTTCAGTGCTCAGCTTACGAAAGCCTACCAAACTGCTAGCATTCTCTTTGAGGTTTTAAAGGCCATTAATCTGTCACAATCAATGGATGTGGAAGAGAAGGTGTCTACAGATGAAAAATATATACTTGTTTCTTCAAAAATATCTCCTACACAATTGTTTAGTCTTTCTTTACTATTCTATTTACGCTTAGGGATAACCTAATAGTTTCATCCTGTAACTTTGTGGCTGGTGGGTGATAAATTAACCGTTCCACAGATTTTGGAAGCACATGTAAAAGTTTCACAGAAAGCAAAGATCTATCTCCCGTATAACATACTACCTCTTGATCCTGATAGTGCCAATCATGCAATTATGAGATATCCAGAGGTGCATTTGGAACTTTAATCTAATCTTGATTTTCTATACATTCGATCAGGGGTGAGTATGGTTCGGTTCGATATGGTTCTGGCTGTTTTCATAACTTAAACTGATGCTTCGGTTAATTCTAAACCATAACCATAACCATTTGGTTGGTTAACATTGAATTGGTTAACCACCTTCGGTTAAATTCGTTTAATAATAAAATTGTTGAAAAACTAAAAAAATTTGTAACGAAGCTCGTGGATCAGAGATATATTGATGATGAAAATCTAAGTGAATCTAAAAGGACCTTGAAGTTACTGAGAAGTGAGAATAATAATAAGTGAACAAAAAATAAAAGACCAAGTGAAACACAACTCACATCATGAGATGTGACTCATAATATCTTAATCCTATAAAAAACTATGTCACGCCTTTTATACTTGACTTGCACCATAACTTTTTGAAACACACACACATAGAAATATTATTTATTTTTTATTTTTGCAAATGTGCAATAATTGGTTCGGTTCGGTTTGGTTAAATTCAGCTAATGGATTGGCTTAACCAAAACCATAACCGAATGAGTCGATTAATGGCTTAGCTTAATCATAACCGTTAGCTAAAGTCGGTTTCGATTAGATTCGGTTATGGTAATACTATGCTCACCCCTACATTCTATAAACTTCTTTAAAGTTGCTTTCTTGGTCTGTAGATTCAAGCTGCTGTTGCTGCTCTTCGTTACACAAGGGGCCTTCCATGGGGCAGGGAATACAAGAGGAAAAAACAAGATGACATCTTTGATTGGCTTCAAGTTATGTTTGGGTTTCAGGTAACAAATGTTTGCAATCAACTTCTTTTAACAGAAATGTGGCTACAAAGTAGCAACATATTGTCCTTGAAGTTTACACAGTAAGATGTGAATAATGTTAAATCATCTCTAGATGAAGGAGAATTGTGTATTCATCGCCATGACCGTTAATTAAACCACTTTAATTGCAGAAAGATAATGTGGCAAATCAAAGGGAGCATCTGATTTTATTACTTGCAAATGTTCATATTCGCCAACTTCCAGAACCTGATCAACAATCCAAGGTCATTTACATATCAACTTGCTATAGAAGCTAAATTAGGCAGTACAATTCTGCTTTGGATTTTATGTCACATTGTTATGTTTTATATTTACACTTGAAAATTTACCGACGCTTCTTATTGCACATGCTTAATGAATTGAAGAAAATGGTTTTCAAACAAGTATACTCCTCCATTTTCCTTGCTTACCACATGAAATTCATTAAATGTTTAATCATTACCTGTCAAGTTCTATAACTTGAACCAGTCACATACTTGGTTTTAAAAAGCGCGCTCTAGGCGCGATTAAGCGCAAAGCGCATCTAGGCGCACACCCATGCGCTTTATGTAACACAAGGCGAGAGCTGTACAAGAAGCGCGGGCTTTGTGCGATTTTTGTGGAAGCGTGAAGCGAGAAGAAGCTGCGCTTTACGTACAACAAGCATAAAACCAAACCTGGGAGATGGGAACGACATACCTGGGAAGCTGGTGCATCAAAGAGATCAAGATGGAGATGGAAACGACGAACCTGGGAGGCTGATGCATCAAAGAGATCGAAAATCCAAGGTTGTTGCGTGAAGGAGACGAGAATGGAGAGCTTGTTGCGAGAAGTGTGAAGGAGACGAGAAAGGAACGACAATTTTAGAATTAGGGCTTACACGACATCTTTATGTTTACCTTTTATATGTAACCAGTTAACATTTTTTTTTATCAACTTTGACCTAAAATTTTTTCTAACTTGTTTTCTTTGTTTTTTAAGTTCAATTTATTGTACTTATTGCTAGGTTGGTTGTACATTAAGTGAATCTTATAGATTTTTGCTTTTTTAAGTTGTAGATATAGATTTTTTGTTTTATTAAACTATATATGAAGCTTATTTTGTTTAAAATTAGACAACTAATAATAAAAACCTATGAGAAATATATATTTTTATATATATAAATACATGGCGCTTCGCGTACGAAAATCCCGCCGCTTTTGCGTTTTGCGCCTTGCGCTTCGGTTTTAGCCCTTGTCGCTTTAGTGCGCTTCTCGCTTTTTAAAACCAAGGTCACATATGTTTAGACTTATGTGATTGTGGTTGGGAATGTTTACTGTTGCAACGTGATCTGGGTTTAAAAGCACGCCTCAGGCGCGCCTAGGTATGAGGCGACCTCAGGCGATGACCAGTGCTCTTCAAGGTACCTAAGGCGAGGGTTGTATAGGAAGCGCACACCTTGGTGCGATACCGGTTGAGGCGATGAGCGAGAGCTTCTGAGCTTTATGCTCACGCTACCATCTTCTTGTTAGGGCTCATAAAAAGGAGTGTAGAATGTGAGGAACTGATAAATACCAAATTCAATTACTGAAATTACTGATAGAGGATTACAATAGCAAAGTCCAATTCGAGAAGGACAACTCTCCAAATGTTCTACGAACAAGATAACAAGACAAGCACACCTAAATTAATGAAAGACAACAAACTAAATAAAACTGGAATTGAAAAGTAACTGCTCCACTTGCGTCATGTTCTTAACTCCCCATGTCCATCAACTGCTAATCAGCCTCATCCAACTGCAAACCAGCTGCATATGGATCGCGTATTGGACCCATGAACCACCCGAAATTAGTAATTGGATTACCCAACTCCACCTGGCTCATTTTCTTTTTCTTACGCGAATAAACTTGTAACGGAGTTGTATCAATACTTCCGTTCCGGTAAAACGCCTTGTCCTCAAGGCAAAAAGAAGGAAATTGCCCTGCCAATAAATCATAATTCTCCCAAGTGGCTTCTTCAAGTGGACGATGCTGCCAGGAAATTAATAATTCCAAAGTAGGTGGCCACGTGTGTCGAACCCAGCGATGAGCCAAGACTTCATGGGGTGTAAAGTCAGCTTCCCAATCACGTGTAAGTGGCAAAGGAGTAGCTGGGACAGTTGGTAAGTGGCCACGAGCGGGTTTTAATAAGGAGACATGAAAAACTGGGTGAACACGTGAACCTGGAGGGAGTTCCAACTCATAAGCAACTGAACCCACTTTACGAACAACCCGGTAAGGACCAAAAAACCGAGGAGATAATTTCTCAAAGCGACGACGGGCTAAAGTCTTTTGGCGATAAGGTTGAATACGTAGAAAAACCAAATCATCAACTTCAAAAGAAAGTTCTCTACGTTTGTTGTCAGCTTGGAATTTCATGCGAGCCTGTGCTTTCTGTAAATTGGAGCGAAGGAGTTGGAAAGTAGCATCGCGAGTAAGCAGTTGGTCCTCAAGGGTAGCATTACTTGTGTCACCGGGAAGATAAGGATAGAGAGGAGGAGGGTCTCGACCATAGACCGCTGCAAAAGGGGTTAGGCCAGTTGCCGAATGAAAGCCTGTGTTATAAGAAAACTCTGCCCAGCATAAAAAGGAACTCCATTTTGTAGGCTGGTCATGTGTAAAACAACGGAGGTAAGCCTCCAAGCACCTGTTAAGAACCTCAGTTTGTCGGTCTGTTTGAGGGTGATAACTTGTGCTCATTTTGAGGGAGGTTTTACTTAACTTGAATAGCTCTTGCCAAAAGTTACTGAGAAAGACCACATCCCTGTCTGAGACAATAGATCGAGGAAACCCATGTAGTCGTACGATTTCCTTACAGAATAGCAATGCAACATCTTTAGCAGTGTAAGGATGGGTGATGGGCAGAAAATGGCCATACTTGCTGAGACGGTCGACCACCACGAGAATGGTGTCAAAACGATTGGAAGGGGGGTGTCCACCGATGAAATCAAGAGAAATATCTTCCCAAATCTTGTCAGGAATTGGCAGCGGTTGTAGCAGCCCAGCAGGGGATAAAGCTTCGTATTTATTTTGTTGACAAGTGAGACAATTCTGAACATACAACCGGACATCCTGCTTCACATGAGGCCAAAAGAACTGAGCAGAAAGGCGCTTGTAAGTCTTGAGGAAACCTCCATGTCCAGCCACTGGTGTACTATGGGATTCAAAGAGGATCCTGTTACGAAGAGAAGGGATGTCAGGAATCACGACCCTGCCTTTGAACAACAAAGTTTGCCCCACCATTGAGAACCCTGGACAAGAAGATGGGTCGATTTGCAGCTGCTGGATGATATTGCTGGTGTAGGGATCAATAGGAAGTCCCTAGTGGATTTCTGCAAGATCAAGACAAAAAGGAAGTACAAGGGTTAGTAATTCAGCAGTGATAGGCCTGCGTGACAAGGCGTCGGCTCCTTTGTTTTCTTTGCCTGCTTTGTGAACTATCGAGAAGTCAAAAGGCATAAGCTTCAGCAGCAACCTTTGTTGCTCAGGGGTGGTCACTCTTTGGTCCATCAGGTACTTCAAAGTATAGTGGTCAGTTAAGACAAAAAAATGGCGGCCCAACAGATAATGACTCCACTTCTGGACTGCAAGGACAAGTGCAAGCAACTCCCGATCGTATGCTGATTTTAACCGGTTACTGGGAGAAAACCCTTTGCTAAAATAAGCCACTGGATGACGATTTTGAATAAGGATGGCCCCTACCCCCTCACAAGAAGCATCACATTCGATGGAAAAGGGTTGTGAAAAATCGGGAAGGCGAAGAACAGGTGCTGTCATCAAAAGGGATTTTAACTTCTCAAATGATTTAAGGGCCTCCTCTTCCATTTAAAGTTATCCTTCTTGGTTAAAGCCGTCAAGGGCCGAGCAATCAACCCATAATGTCTAACGAAACGACGGTAATAACCGGTTAATCCCAAAAAACCACATACCTCTTTAACTGTGGTAGGTATTGGCCAAGATTGGATGGCAGAAATCTTCTCTTGGTCTACTTGCACCCCTTTTTCAGAAATCAAATGCCCCAAAAAAAGAACCTGAGGTTGTCCGAAACAACACTTAGACATCTTGGCGTAAAACAATTGAGCAGATAACAACTCGAGAGCTGTTCGTAAATGCTCATGATGCTGTTCCAGAGTTCGACTATAGATCAGGATATCATCGAAGAAAACCAAGATAAATCGTCGCAGAAAGGGCCGAAACAAATCGTTCATGACTGACTGGAAGGTGGAGGGAGCCCGAATGGCATGACATGGAACTCAAAATGTCCGGGGTGGGTACGAAAGGCTGTTTTTTCGATATCCGATGGCTTGATTCGAATCTGATAATAACCAGAACGCAAATCAAGTTTGGAAAAGATTGTAGCTCCATACAACTCGTGTAATAGCTCATCGATGTTAGGGATAGGATATTTTTCAGCCACTGTAATATGGTTAAGAGCACGATAGTCAACACACGTATGCCAAGACGAATCCTTTTTCTTTACTAACAAGACTGGGCTCGAAAAAGGACTTTGACTGGGCTGTATAAACCCTGAAGTCAAGAGATCTGCGTCCTGTTTTTCAATTTCGGACTTTTGGGAGTGTGGATAACGATATGGGCGAATGTTTGGGGGTACGGAATTTGGAATGAGTGGAATAGAGTGGAATTGGGTACGGAAAGGGGGTAATGAAGTGGGTTCTAAGAAGACTTGTTTGAAATCATCAAGCAAGGGCTGGAAGAACGGTGGAATGGGGTTATCTCCTTCGCTGTCAATGGCTAAATGTTGAAAAGCAGAGGATTTTTGAGGGCCTGAAGTTACACCTTGCAGCTTGTATTTCTTGCCTTCTATGGTAAAAACCATAGACATCTCCTTCCAATTGGCTTGCACTGTATTGAGAGTAGCTAACCATTGGATACCCAGCACCAGGTCAGCTCCACCTATAGAAAACAGATGGAAATCTTGCACTACATGCAGGTCATTCATTCACCAGAACATCAGAGATGAAGTTATGGGTAGAACCTCCGTCAATTAGAATTAGAACATCAGTGGTTTGCAGTTTGCCAAGTACGTTCATGGTGGTGGGATGAGGATTGCCTAGGATAGCATTTAAGCTTATCTCAACAGTTTCTTGGAGTTCAACAGTGGGCTCTTCTTCTTCAACTTCAATAGGATTCTCGGCCTCTCCTCCTATCTCATAAAGTTTTAATGTCCCGGTTTTCCACCTGTGTCCCGGGCCATACTTTTCCCCGCATCTGAAACACTCCCCACGAGGGTAGCGGGATTGTTTTCTGCATCAGAAATACGAACAAGGGGTTTTTGGTTAAGGTTGGGTTGGGTGAATGGGTATAGGGAGGAAGAGTTAGGTTTGGGATGAGACGTGGATGGTTTTTGAGAAACAGACCAAGATGAATGTCGGCTAGGACGGACATGGTTGACCTTGGATTCGAATTCTAGGGCGAGGCTCATAGCCTTGTAGACGGTTAATGGTTTGTGGATCCTTACGTCCGATTTAAGCTCATCCTTTAAACCGTTAAGGAATACCCCAAGGAGACAGTGGTCTGGCCAATTTGAAACTCGTGACGAACGTTTCGCAAATTCTTGCCGATACTCTTGCACGGTCCCTGTTTGTTTCACACTACACAAGTGCTCATCGGGATTTTGGAACTCGGCTGGTCCAAAATGCTTCTGGAATGCAAGAGTGAGATCTTCCCAGTAGGCCACTTCTTGTTTGGTAGAAAGCCATGAAAATAGGTCTAAGGCATCTCCTTCCAAATGCATCGAAGCAACGTCTACCTTTTCTTCATCTGGAATGTGATAATATTTGAAATACTTTTCTGCCTTTAAGATCCAACCGCGTCTACCTTTTCTTCATCTGGAATGTGATAATATTTGAAATACTTTTCTGCCTTTAAGATCCAACCGCAGGGATCCCCATCACTATAAGTTGGAAATTCAATTTTGTTATAAGGACGGAACTGGCGCCCTCCCATCTTTGATGATTCGCCTTCATCATTTTTTCCTGATCCGGTGCCGGACTTTTCCTCACGTGTTTTAAGAACAACGTCATCCTCCTGCAATCTCTCCATGGCCTCCAGTTTGGATCCGATGGCTGCCAATTGAGCGGCAATAGGGTCTGCGCCAGTGGTGTTTCCATCAATGTTCCGGGTCAGCACCATGTTGGTAGTTGTCGTGTTTCCCGGCAATGGAACCAATTGATAAATACCAAATTCAATTACTGATAGAGGATTACAATAGCAAAGTCCAATTCGAGAAGGACAACTCTCCAAATGTTCTACGAACAAGATAACAAAACAACAACAACAACACGTACCCAGTGTAATCCCACTTGGTGGGGTCTGGGGGGGGGGGAGAGATGAAGACATACCTTACCCCTACCCCAGATGTGGTAGAGAGGCTACTTCGTAAGAGACCCCTGGCTCAAAAAGTTTTTTTTTTTTTTTTTTTTTCTTTCTCCGAAGGGTGGGAAGGCAATAACACAATAACATACAAGGAAGTAACAAACAACACAACATACATACACAAACTTATGTAAAAAGGAGTCAGGCATAGTTCAAGTATAAGCATACATAAGCATACATAAACAAGCCAAACCAATCAAGCAACTCCGAACCCATCTAAGATTCCCTCGCTTTTATTCTACATCTCCATGAACCCCTATCATTGATCATGTCCTCAGAGAGGTGCAATTCTAACAAATCCTGATGTATCTGTTCGTCCCATGTCAACCTAGGGCGGCCCCTATACCTCTTCCCCACCACATTGAGGTTCTCTACTCTTCGTACAGGTGCCATCAAGTCTCTTCTCTTCACATGTCCGAACCATCTTAATCTCCCTTCCTGTACTTTGTTGGTGATGCATGTGACTCCCAATCTCCCCCTGATGACTTCGTTCCTTATTCGGTCGATCCTTGTGTGCCCGCACATCCATCTTAGCATTCTCATCTCTGCTGTCTCTAGCTTTCTTGCCTGCATCTTCTTTATTGGCCAGCAATCACTTCCGTACATCATTGCCGGTCTGACAGCGACCTTATAGAATTTGCCTTTTAGTTTTTCTGGAAACCTCTTGTCACATAGGATGCTTGTAGCTGCTCTCCACCGGTTCCAGCCTGCCTGAACGCGGTGTGCTATATCGCAATCTATGTCTCCATCACTCTGGACAAACGATCCCAGGTATCTAAACTTTGTTGTCTTTGGCACCTCCTGATCTCCGATAGTCACGTGGCCCTCCTCCTCGATGGTACCGCTAAAGTTACAGTAGAGATACTCGGTCTTTGACCTACTAATGCGCAAGCCTTTACTCTCTAAGGCCAATCGCCACTCTTCTAGCCTCGCATTCAGGTCCTCCTTGTTTTCTGCCACTAGCACTATATCATCTGCAAAAAGCATGCACCATGGGATGTCTTGCTGGATAGACTTCGACAACTTATCCAGAATAACTGCAAAAAGGAACGGGCTAAGTGCTGAACCTTGGTGTAGTCCCACCTCCACCGGGAAGAAATCTGTCTCCCCTACCGGTGCTCTAACACTAGTTTTAGCCCCAGCATACGTATCTCTTATCAATTGTATATATTTCCAAGGGATACTTCTTTTCTCCAGGCTATCCCAAATCACCTGACGTGGCACACTGTCATATGCCTTGTCTAGATCGATGAACACCATATCTCTCCATCAGTCTCCTCAAAATGTGTATCGCCTCTGTGGTCGACCTCCCTGGCATAAATCCAAATTGGTTCTCAGTCACTTGGGTTTCTCTCCTCAGTCTCGTCTCGATCACTCTTTCCCAGTGTTTCATAGTATGACTCAGCAGTTTAATTCCCCTATAGTTAGCGCAACATTGTGCGTCTCCCTTATTCTTATATAAGGGAACTAAGACACTACTTCTCCACTGATCCGGCATCTTGGCTGTCCTGATTATGGTGTTGAACAAAGTTGTCAGCAAGCTAACTCCTTCATCTTGTAGACATACCCATACTTCAATAGGGATATTGTCCGGTCCCACTGCTTTCCTCCTTCCCATTTTCCTAAGCGCTCTCTGCACCTCTTCTTTGGTAATGCGTCTACAATAGCAGTTGTTCTGTTCTATTTCTCTGTTAGTGATATGCTCACTACCTTCTATGTTGTTCATGTTGTTGAATAACCCATTAAAGTATGTTTGCCACCTCTCTTTGATGTCTTTCTCATTTACTAGGACTCTTCCATCCTCTCCCTTGATGAATCTCACCAATCCTATATCTTGTCTCTTCCTCTCCCTGACTTTGGCGATCTTGAACATGTCGTGTTCTCCTTCTTTGGTCTCAAGGCGTTTATACATCTCTTTGTATGCCTTGTCTTTAGCCGCTGCTACTGTCTTCTTTGCTTCTCGCCTTGCTTCTTTGTAGTTATTCTTCAATCTTTCTCTTTTTGTTTCTTCCGTACACTTGATCAAGTCCCTGAACCTCTCTTGCTTTGTTCGTACCTTATGGCGCACCTCGTCATTCCATCACCACGATTCTCTCTGCCCGCTTATATTTCCTGTTGTCATCCCTAATGTCTCTCGTGCGACTCTTGTCACATTGTCTGACATTGCTTCCCACATTTTGTTTGTGTCGTCATACATTCTGGTATCCTTCCCTGCAGGACCTTGTCTCTAAACTCCGCTATCTTTTCTCCCTTTAGGCATCCCCATCTAATCCTTGGTGTATGTTTCTTCTCGTCCACCAACTTCTTGCGCATTGCAATATCAGTCACCAAAAGTCTATGTTGCGACACCGCCGCCTCTCCTGGTACAACCTTGCAGTCTAACCATCTGTTACGGTCTCCACGTCACATCAACAGATAATCAATCTGCGTGTCACGTCCTCCACTACTAAACATGACCAAATGCGAATCTCTCTTCTTAAAGAAGGAGTTTATGATTCTTAAGTCATGTGCCATCGCAAAATCCAGGAGGTTGCTACCACTCTCGTTTCTGGTCCCAAAACCTCGACCTCCGTGTATTGATGGGTAACCCTCGTTCTCTTTCCCAATGTGGCCATTGAAATCTCCACCTATACAAAGTTTCTCATCTCCTGGGATGGTTCTTATGACTTCATCCATACCATCCCAAAACTCTCGCTTCTCATTCTCTCCTAAACCAACGTGTGGTGCGTAGGCACTAATGATTGATACTGGTTCCTCTCCTAACACCATCCTTAGCAGCATTATCCTATCATTGCACCTTCTTACCTCCACCACCTTGTCTTGAAGTTCCCTTGCTACTAGAAAACCCACTCCATTTTTTGCCCCATTGGCACCTGAGTGCCATAGCTTGTACCCGTTATACTCAGCGCCTCTTTTCCCCTTCCACCTTGTCTCTTGCAGACATGCTACTTGAGTTCTCCGTCTTCTGAGTGCGTCCACTAACTCCAATAGTCTTCCAGTAAGTGTTCCGATGTTCCATGTCCCTATGCGCAAAATAGAACCCTTCCTTCCCCTCCTATCGGCACCTCCCCTCACTGGACACGATCTCAAGGAAGCATAATGTACCCTCCCGTCTATACTGTACCGTCTGTCACACAACAATCAACAAGAATGCAGAAAATACACAAAATACACAATACGATCATGCACACAGACAGTGATAACTGAGCATGGGAAACAAGTAGGCACAAATCTATAACAGCAGCCAAGGCAGCGAATACAGAGTACGGTCTGTCACTCAAGCAATCATCAACACAACATAGGAATCCAGTAGGGGTAAATCAACACAGAAAATGATCAAAATGCATATAAAGTCACTGTATAATGAGTTAAACTTGCTCTTAATTGGAAATGATCAGCAGTAAACGCTTTTAGTGTAATAATCAGATAAATGATCGAGAAATGACAAAGGTAAAAAGAGCGATCTCACAGAGGGTTGGCTCAATCCAAGAGTCGCGACTGATCTGTTTCTATCTTCTTGTTTATCCTGCAAAAATCACGAACAACAAAAAAACAAAAAAAGAAACAGGGTGGTGGTGGTGGTGTTACTGTTGGCAGCGGTGGTGGTGTTAGTTTGCGGTGGTGTGTTGGGGAAGGAGGAGGAGTAGTATTGTTTGTCGACCGGCGTGTATAGGTGAGGTAAGGAGTTACAGGCGATTTAGGTTGTGGGTTGTAGGGTTTCGTTTTTCCCAGCCGGCCGGCCAGAGGGGGGGTCTAGGGTTAAGGGGCTGAAGATGAGAGGGCGAGAGGGAGCAGAGATGGAGAAGACGACGACTGAGAAGAGAGAGAGAGAGAGACTGGTTACCGTGGCGAGCGAGAAACGAGAGAGAGGGGGAGTGCTGGGCGACCAGCCGGCGGAGATGGTGGTGGTAGCTCCGGTGGTAAGTTTTCCGGCCGGTGAGATTATGTTACTGTTGCGTTTTCGTTTTCCTTAAGCTACGTAGGGCGTTTTCCTTATTGTACGGAGAGCGTTTATATTTATTTAAGCAGTCGTAAGTCGTAACAATAAATGACATGTTCAACTGAATGTCTTTTTTTCAAGATAACAAAACAAGCACACCTAAATTAATGAAAGACAACAAACTAAATAAAACTGGACTTGAAAAGTAACTGCTCCACTTGCTTCATGTTCTTAACTCCCCACGTCCATCAACTGCTAATCAGCCTCATCCAACTGCAAACCAGCTGCATATGGATCGCGTATTGGACCCATGAACCACCCGAAATTAGTAATTGGATTACCCAACTCCACCTGGCTCATTTTCTTTTTCTTACGCGAATAAACTTGTAACGGAGTTGTATCAGGAACCTCTTGGAGATGTAAAACTAACCTGTTAGAGATACTGAAGGAGGCATAGTTGGGGCAGTGGAGAAGAAATGTAGAGAACTTTTGAGAACAATGGTATTTTGAAAATAGAAGATGAATATAAAAGTGGAGTGTATTGGAAACGGAAATGTGTTGGGAATTGATGGAAGGAAACGTGTATGGGAAAGTGTGTTGTGATTTAATGTCTTTTATTTTAGTATTAAAAATTAAAAGCATATAACCATATATTTTAATTTCTTAGTCTTTTTTTTATTTTCGACTATTTTTTTCTTTTATTACAATTGATTTATATTCAACTTTTTACATTTTACGTTTTCTTTTTGGAATTATTAATTTTTTTATATTATAAGATTTTAAATTGATGATAAATTAGGTGTGTCCAAGTGTCCATTAATACATATAGTTACATTATTTATTAAGATTGTGTGTAGTTATTTCTATTAATAATATTCTTGTATACATTTATTTATTAAGATAGTGTGTAGTTATTTCTATTAATAATATTCTTGATTTCTTGTATATATTTGTTTTATACATAAAAATGTTATACATATAACACTTTAGGCTGCATGTCATAGAGATTTTGTGCTTCTTTAGATTGTACATATAGATTAGTTATGTAATTTATACATTAAATCATAGATAAACCTTATTTATAGCTGTGTTTTGGGTAGGAGTTGCTAAAAACACACTCTGAGAATGTTGATGGAGATTTCGGGAAAAGAAGAGGGATATGCATATTATATATACATTGACCTTGAGAAGGCTTATGCAGTATTGTAAAAATCGACCTAGTCGGCCGGTTAATTGGTGATTAATTAGTATTCGGCTAGGCGCCGATTAATTTTTAGGCAGTTGGCCAAAAAATCGGTAATAGGTCAAAGTCGGCTTTATTCGGCTTGACGGACAAAATCGGTCAGACCCCGATGACTTTTGAATTGCCGGCTAGATTTTCTAGACAACTTTTGGAATTTTGACAAGAATTCCGGCGACTATTGATATTTTGGCAGAAACTCTGGCGATTTTTTAAAATTCCAACGATTTTTGGTAAAATTCTATATATATATATATAATTTAACATTTTTATAAAAATTATATAGATAAGGTGGATGTATATTTATAATTTTAAAAAATTATATATAAATGTTCCAATCTGATTAATTCCGATTAATTCCTAGTCTTTACCCCACAGCCCGACTAGCGATTTAACGATTTCTACAAGATTGGGCTTATGATATTTTTGAGAGCAGAGGTATTTCTTGAATATATATAGAGTAAAAGATATACAACAAAGCTAAAACGAGTGTCAGAGCGCCAATAGGAGATACAAACTTCTTTCCAATGAAGGTGAGACTTCATCAAGGATGTGCATTGAGTCCACTTCTTTTTGCAGTTTTTTTAGATGAGTTGTCGAAGTTTATTCAGTAGGCATCCCATGGTGCATTTTTTCGCATATTGGTGGACCTAAATATGAGCTAGATGAGTGACGAGCGACATTGGAGCATGAAGGTTTGCCGGTACCTAAATATGAGCTAGAGGAGTGACGAACGACATTGGAGCATGAAGGTTTGCTGGTACCTAAATATGAGCTAGAGGAGTGACGAACGACATTGGAGCATGAAGGTTTGCGCATCACTCTGTATAAACGGAAGATCTCTACCATAAATATTCCGGAGCCAACGAAAAGGAAAATGTCCAGGTGACTATTTGAGGTCAAGAGGTGCCACAAACAACAAAGTTCAAGTATATAGGATTATTTGTGTAGATTGACGGGAAATTGATTGCGACGTGGCTCATCGTGTCCATGCTAGTTGGTACAAGAGGTTTCCAGAAAAACTAGAAGGCGACTATGTTGTATGGGACTGATTGCTGATGAATCAAGACGATTCAAGAGAGAAAGTTAGAGACAACAAAGATAAGATGCTAAAATGGATGTGTGGTTACACAATACTTGATCAGATAAAGAATGAAGTATTGAGATAAAGATTAGGGGTATCATGCATCTCAAATAAGTTGAGGGAGGGAAAATTGAGATAGTTTGGGCATGTAAAGAGAAGACAAATGACGACACTTGTGTTGGGAGGAGCGAATTCGATAGGATTTGTTGGATTTGCATCTCTCTGGGGACATGATCAATTACGGGAGTTTATGGAGAAGTAGGATAAATATAAGATATTTTTGTAGTTTTTAAGGCTAAAGGTTAGAGATTTCTAGCTGCAAGAATGACCTTAAAATTAGGTATATGTTATTTTCAACATAACATGTATTTGATATGATATGATTTGATATGCAAGTGCGTTACATTGTTTGTTTGTATACTTATAATTTTGTTTGTGTATTTGCATTTGTGAAAGCAAAATCATCATAGTAATAGATAAATAATAGTTTTGTGATATCTTTGAGCCAGAAGCAGCCTCTTCGCCCCATTGAGATAAAGATAAGGTTTGCCTTCATCTCACCTGCATATCCTACTGAATAGGGGGTATTTACTGGGGATGTTTGTTTGTTAACATCTATAGTTTCTAAAATTAATACCTACACATCGCTATACTAAACCTATATAAAATTCAATGTTGTAGAAGTCGTTATGCGTTGCCAGATCAGTCAAACGGGAAGTTGCTGGTACTCAGCCTAAGTGAGGAGTACTCGAATATGTTAACTTATAAAAAATATATTTTCAGGATTTAGATATATGCTAAATATCATAATTTACTAATATTTATAACAAAAATACGTGAATTTTGGCCGAGCAGACCTGATTTATGATTGAGTTGGCCGAGCAGACCTGATTTTCACCAAGTTTAACTGACTTTGACTGATTCTGAGTAACATAGGCCGAGTTGTAGAAAATTACCTTGATACCCGATTGAGTACCTACCGAGTTGACCGAGTTTTACAAAAAATATAGATAACCATAAAAAGGAATAGGGAAATGGTGAACAAAGAATTTTTCCTAAATTTAAGATTAGAAATCTGATCTGGAGTTTAAATTAGATCTGGTGTCAAGAACTTACATGTAAGCAACACTAAATTGAAATTCATGAAATATTGACTAGTTTTTCCTCATTTCAGTTGCTTATTTCTTTTGCCTTTTGTGCCTCTTTTCATTTAGTTGGATGAGCATGCATTGGACAAAGTGATGAAGAAACTTCTCAAGAATTACAAGAAATGGTGTGAATTCCTGGGCAGGAAAAGTAGTTTATGGTGAGGCTCCATCTGTATCCTTGTTTTGTCCTTTGAAATCATGGAAATAGGAAATTAACACGGTATAGGTTGACAGTGACTATTTCATTCTATATCGTTAGGGGTTTGCAAATTTATTTTCTACATTGGCATCATCTTGTTTTAACAATGTAATTTGGTGTTGTGCTAACAATAGGTTGCCAATAGTACATACAGAAGTTCAACAGCGCAAATTACTGTATATGGGACTATATCTTCTTATCTGGGGGGAGGCTGCAAACTTGAGATTCATGCCTGAATGCCTTTGCTATATCTACCATCATGTATGCTCCCCATGGCAAAAGACATTTATACATTGTTTCCCAACTTAAATGTATATTTGCTGTATTGTTATTTGATGAGAATCCAAATGAAACACACAATAGAAATAGGAATTACAATTGAAAATGATAGGAGGAAGACAAAAATGATGATATTACTGAAGATCCAAATTACATCAAAGGAAAATGAACACTCGATTACATCATCAGAAGATGACCCAGGGTTACACCCTTCTCCAAGCCTAAGCAGGAGCCAATTACAATTCTAAATAATTTTTTTCACACCTCAACTCACAAGCCTCACCACTATTTATAACCCACTAACACACACTAGATATTAAAATTACCAAACTACCCATATCTAGGTCCTACTAATTAATACTAACATATTAATATAACTATGATCTCTATCATTATTTTTTTCGTAATTTCATAGCAATAATTAATTTTTTAACAAGTAAAGTTGATAATTGACCCAAAGTGGATTCAAATTCACAAGTCGATGCACTAGATACTGAAGCAAGGTGACGACCTGATCACCATGGGTCGACCCTTATGAATCAGATGTGGGTCAGTTTGATCCGAAGCAATTCCATGCAGTTGTATTCAAAGCATAGCCCACCCATGTTTTTTTATCATAATTGCATATCCTCTCTTTTATTTAGTTTATTTCCAATTTTAATTCCATGTTCTACTTATTTATCCTACATTCCTACCTTCCATTTTCCCTAAGTGATAACAACATGAGTAGTGGGTTCTTGTTTTTCAATTTCAACTATGTAATGCAAATGGACGATGAATGGAAGACAGATGGACGGAGAGTTTATGTTGAGTAATTTTCAAGTTTGGTTAAACTTGTTTTTTCTATTGCTAGTTCAAACTTGGCGAGTTTAAATGGTGTTCTTTGGATACTAATCACGGGTTCAAGTGGTGTTCCTGCATCTTGATTTCTAATTATTTTGCCCTACGGGTTGTTTTGATTGATGAATCTGCATCTCAGTCGATTTGTTGCTTATCTACTACATTTGAAAGACCAATCATAGTCGTTACCTTAACAGGATTTGCAACAGAAGTCTGTCTCTGTTTTGCTTTTTGTGTTCTTCTACCTACAATATTCTTCAGCTACCATTTTAGTGTATAACTTGCAGTACTTGTTATGCTCATGGGTATGTAAGTGACAATACCTTCTTTAAAGTTCTACTTTATGATCTAGCAAGTATAACCATACTTTGTATGGGAAGTTTATCTCAATTTTCAATTTCTCGTGAATGGAAAACTTTACTTTTCTATCATTATTTACTGTCTTTGTGCCCTTTAAGTGGTTAAAGTGTTCATTGTAAGTCTTTAAGTGGTTAAATTGACACTGTTAATGAAATTCATCACGGTTTTCACATATTCTAGATGGCTTTTGAAATGTATGGTATCCTAGCTGGCAATGTCAGTCCCATGACTGGTGAGGATGTGAAGCCAGCATATGGTGGAGAACAGGAAGCTTTCTTGAAGGAAGTGGTTTCTCCTATTTATCATGTGATAGCGATGGTACTGATCATTCAGTCTCTTTGTCTCAAATTACTTCAGATCTTATATTTTATGCCAATTGCCAATGTCACTTAAATGGCCACCGTTCTATAGGAAGCTGCCAGGAGCGATATAGGAAAATCTGAACATTCTCAGTGGAGAAATTATGATGATCTAAATGAATATTTTTGGTATAAACTGTTTTTATGTGAGTTAGATACTTGGATTATATATGTACTATTGTAACTAAGAAACCATGAACGTTTCAGGTCGCCAGATTGTTTCCAGATTGGCTGGCCAATGCGTCGTGATGCTGATTTTTTCTTCTGCGAGCCTGTGAAGCGACAGATGTTTGAGAAAAAAAGGGTAATCTACAACTGTGATTCCTTATGTACTTGTTGGACTTGTTTTCATATTTATAAATTTTGTGTTCAGTTTCTTTTATTGGGGCATAAAAATGAAAAATCTTTCAGCTGATATGCGTAGGAAGTCCACATCATTCCAGCATATGATCTAACTTGAATGAAACTAGTTTTTTGCTTTTACTTTGGCTTTGGACTTTGGAGAAAAACTATTCATGTTTTCTGATTATTAGAGTATTAGACTAGGAGATTGTTACTTGTCTATTAGTGAGTGTAGTGATTAGCCATGATATTGATTTATTGTATTTAGAATGTTTATCTAGTTCTTAAAGATAGTATCTCATGTATCTATATATGCGGTAAATACAATGAGAAGGATCTAGTTTTTCAGCAAAACCGTTTTTTATTATGTTATCAGAGCTCTTTCTCTGATTCTTAAACCCTAATTCAGTCACTGCAACCTCTCTACCACTTACGACTCTCTCGATCATAACCCTACCCAGTCACTGCTGTCTTCATCAACCCAGCTGCTGCCTTCTCTTTCGTAACCCAGCCTCTGCAGCCTTTTCAAATCCTTCTCAATCACCCTGTTTTTTTTAAAGATAGTGGTAACCTGAATTATGTGGTATTAGATGGATATATACTTGTTATTATGGTAGAGGTATTAGAGTCCCTGTAATCTCTCTTTGTGATATATAAGAATACAATACAATTACCAAGATTAACTTGGTATCAGAGCCACGTCTCTGGAAACCACAACCCTAATACCTTCAATCGCTGTCTTCAACCCCGTCGCCGGCCTCAATCACGTCTCCGACCTCAATCACACAATCATCAACTTCAGTGTCGGCTGTGTTTCCTCTCATGGCATTACTCGCAGCCTTCTCCACAACTGAGAAAACAAATCACAACTCTCACAAGTTTGGTTTTACCCTCTCTCTAACCAATTATGGTTATTGGAAAACCATGATTCAACCTTTTTTTATAACCTATAATCTTTTTGGTTATATTGATGGTTCTATTCCATGTCCACCGTCCACTATACAATATTACAATCAACATCATCTGACAAAAGTGCTGCACCAGTTCCACAACCAAACCCCAATTAGTCTACATGGGCTTCTAGTGATGCTCATATATGCATGCTGATTCTATCCACCATCTCCGAAGGTGTCTTCCAACATGTTGAAGGTACCATTTCTTGTAAGTTGTGGCTGTCCTTAGGGCGTGCCTTTGCATCTCAAACATGTGTAGGGAATACACCCTCAAGACAAAATTGCTCAAGCTACAGATGCAAGATGATGGAACATCTGCTGCCTATCTCACCAGGGCATAGGCCTATGCTGATGCATTGGCAAATATTGCTCGCCAATTTCCCACTGCTTTGCAGAACTTCATGGTCTCCTCTCTGATCATGACTATATGGTAAAGAAACCTGAGTCCATTTCAGCACAAGCATTCACAACCACTGCTGGCCAGCCATCCGCTTCTCCTGCTCTTCCTCAACTACCCACTGAAACACTTCATGCTCTTCAACAACTTATGTCTCAACTTGGTGTCCACATTCAGCCCCAAACACAACAACAATCACAGGCCTTCTACAGTTCTCGCAACCATGGCCGTGGCTCATCTTCTCGTGGCCAAGTATATAACATTGGTGGTGGACGTGGTTACGGTAGCAATCCTAATCAAAATCGCAATCTTAAATACCACAAGATTTTTTTTTTCATACCAATGGTGGTAACAGAGGTTAATTTAGTTGGGCTTCCAATCAAAACACAGTTTTTGGCACGTGTAACAGGTGTGGTATTGGCCACATACCATCTCAGTGTTTAAATCAAGATCCAAACACCATCTGCTCTCGACAACCATCAACAAATTATGCTGATTACAGCTCACAAACTTCAACTACATGGCTTCCAGACATTGGTTCTAAAAACCATGTTGCTCCTAATCTTGCCAGCCTTGATTACTTCGAAACCTACAATGGTGAAGATACACTTCATGTTGGCAACTGTATGGGTTCACCTATTTTACATGTTGGTTCTACAAAGTTTCATTCCCCAGCCAAACCTTTTTCCCTTTCTGAGATATTACACGTTCCAAAAATTAAAAAAAAAAATCTTCTTTCAGTTCAAAAATTCTGTTTTGAATTTCATTCTTTTTTTTTTTGCTGTGAAGGATACACTTACGCGAATTACCCTCATGGGTCCAAGTGGAAATGGTCTCTACTCAATTTGTCTTCCATCTCTTCATCCTCTTCACAAGGTTGCCTTCTCAGTTGTTTGTGCATCATCTGACACATGACATCAAAGACTAGGCCATCCTCATCAGGAGCTTTTGAAGTCCATGTTATCAATTTATTGACTTCCTGTTGCAAATAAAAGTTTGAGTACCTGTTTTAATTTTGTCACATGGGGAAATCCTCAAAACTTCATTTGTTTCCTTCAAATTTTGAGAGCAATATTGTTTTGGATTTAATTTTTTGTGATGTTTGGGGTCCTGCATCTTTTAAGTCCTTTTGATGGTCTTAGTTATTTTCTACTTTGTGTTGATCATTTCACTAGATATATGTTGTTCCCGCTACAACATAAATCTTTTGTTCCTGCTTCATTCAAAAGTTTTCTTGTCATTGGTTGTATGTAAGTTTCAAACAAAACAAAAATCTGTCCAAGCAGATTGAGGTGGAGAATTTCAACCTCTCTCTCCTTTCTTTTCTTCTCTTGGCATTTTTCACCGTCTCTCATGTCCTCACACCAGTGATCAAAATGGGTTCGTTGAGAGACACCATCGTCATGTCGTGGAAAGATATTTTACTCACCTAGCTCAATCAGGAGTACACATGAATTTCTGAATTTCTGGCACTTTGCATTTGACATCGCAATGTATCTCATAAATTGGATGCCTTTTAGTACTATCGAAAGTCTTCCCATTTGAACACTTGCTTAAAGTCAAACCAGACCTTTCTTTCTTGTGCAATTTTGGGTGCCAATGCCATCCACATCTACGCCCTTAGAACAACCACAAACTTACTTTCTGCTCCTCTCCATGTGTTTTTCTTGGGTACAGTCCCTCACACCATGGTTATGGTTGCCTTGATCCCATAACTGATTGTATCTACATAGCTCAACATGTTCTTTTTAACGAACAATGTTTTCCATTCATTCAACCTCCTCCCACATTAACTACATCTTCCTCGTTTTCATATTTCATATGTCTCAGCCTTCCCTACTCCTATTACTTTTAGTACCGAGCCACTCTCACAATGTGGTACCCCTCCATCTTCCTCTCCAACTTTCGACTCACACTACCCCACTGCACCAACATATGCTCCACAGTCCTCACCAGTTGCCTAGCCAACGCCCACCCCAATCATTACTTATGCCCAGCAACTTCTAAGCTGCCTATTTCACTCAACCTACACACATCCACATCCCAAAAACACCAGACTCAACAGCCTTAAACATGTTCTTTCCCAACTGACCTTTGTCAAAATCCCAAAAACAACAAACCCCTACAACCCGTCTGCCTTTACTGCCACTACTGACCCTAATCCCACTGAATCCACCTCCTTCATTGTTGCCAACAAATGTCATTAATGGCGCGCCTCAATGGCTAACGAACACAAGGAATTAATGAGAAATGGTACATGGACATTAGTTTCTCCTGTATCTAGTTCTAATGTTGTTGATTGCAAATGGGTTTACAGGCTTTAAAGGGATCAACATGGCACAGTCACACATTACAAGGCACGGTTAGTAGCAAAAGCTTTCCATCAACAAGCTGGTGTTGATTATCATGAAATCTTCATTCTTGATGTAGATTCAACAACAATACGTGTGGTTCTTTCCTTGGCAGTTGCACAAGGCTTGTTCCCGCGACAACTGGATTTTAGAATGCTTTCTAGCATGATGATCTCCAAGAAACAGTTTATTTGCATCAACTTGTTGATCTTGCCAAACCAAACCATCCATGTTTGTTGCAAAAATCCCTATATGGTCTAAAACAGGCCCCACGAGTATTGTTTCAACGCTTATCTGGAGCTTTTCTCACATTAGGCTTCAAAGGACTAAAATTGACGTCATTTTTTATTTACTACTCTGTTGAAACTCTTTTTTGTTAGGAATCAAGCGGCGTAGTGGAACCAGATTACACAATACACGTACACGATTGCAAAGAAAAAACTAACAAACGAAAATAAACGACACGAAGATTTAACGTGGTTTGGTCAATGTGACCTACGTCCACGGGCTGCAACTAGGATTTATCTTTTATTACTTAGGTGCTCAAAGATTACAATTACAAGACTAGGATATATATAGAGAACTAATTTGGTTACAAAACAAATACCTGGCCGTGCTTAGGGCCGGCTGCCCTAACTGCCCTCCCAAAGGTCTCCGAAACCTAACAATCTCCCACTCGGAGGCCTTGCGATAAGATCAAGCCCGCCATCCAAGCACACAGTAATCCAGTCTTCCAGTAATTCCAGTAATCTTTGTCAAACAAAGTCTTCCAAGCCTTCAGTTCCCATAAACAAGCTAAGGCTTCAATCCAATCTTCCTAGTTGCAGCAGCCCTTCACATCAATTACTTGAAGGGCTTGTTGAAGCTTCTGAAAGCTTCAACACATGAGTCATCACTGACTCAGTCGTGACTGATGTTGGCTTCACGGCTGTCATGGATGGTTCCTAGGGTTCGGCCGGCCCTAGGTACTTAGGATGGGCCGGGCTCGTCTGTTATTAGATTAGGGTTATGATTAATCTGTATCTATAAATATTTCTCTCATGTACTTGTATTGGTTGCTCCCCAATTAATAAAAGAATCCCTAGTTCCCACATAGGACGTAGGTCTCAAACCGAGACCGAACTCTTTAAATCTCGTGTGTTCTTTTCTATTATATTGCATTTTGTGTTGTGATTGCTAGTTGATAAAAACCTAACAACCATCACTTACCCATCCTCTGTCTCAACTGGCTTGCGCATTCCTCCAGAGATATACCGAGGAACATCCACACTCTCCAAATTCAGCAAGTAATCCATAGGAGAGATGATACCAGTCGGAATCCTGGTCTTCAAAACCCACTGTTGTTTTGGAACTGTACCCGAAACACGACCCGTGCTCCTACTGTTACCAAAACCCCTAACTTGTTTAAACCTCCAACCCCGTTCAGCTTAAACCACCTTGGCACTAGGCTTCACACTTGCAACCCCGTTCAGCGAACCAAACTGTCTTGCTTAACCGGGACGATCACTCCCTTAGCAGTACCTCAACCAAATACAACGATCCTTGTTTCTTTCCCCGAGCAATAACCAGATTTCCCTTGATCACTTTCCATTTGCCACTACCAAAATTAACATCTTGTCCTTGTTCATCCAATTGACTGACAGAAATAAGCTTTGTCTTCAAGCCTGAAATCACCCTGACATTCGGTAATTTCCATGTAGTTCCCAATGGAGTCTCTAGATCAACATCTCCTATGCCCGTAACATTAAGAAATTCACCATTACCAAGTGTACCTTCCCAAAGTCATCAATTTTCAGATTCTTCATCAATTCATTACCGTGCGTGGCATGAATCGAAGCACCAGAATCCATGACCCAAGAGTCCACACTGCTTTCATCACTAAGTATCAATGCATCATACTCAGACACATCCTCAGTAGCAGAATTCAATTGTTTCTTTGGACATTGACTCTTAACATGTCCCACCTCGTTGCGTCTCATAACCTCGCTGAGAACCGAATTTCTAATCTCTTCAAATGTCATACCACTGGCCCTCGCAGAACTAGTAACAGCAGTAACTGTCTCGGACTAGCTATCAGGCAACGAAGATAGCAGCAGTAGAGCCTGAACCTCATCATCAAACTTTATCTCAACTAAAAGTAGCCTTGACAAATTGAATTAAGGTTGTTAATGTGAGATGTCATAGATGCACCTACAACATCTTTGTGTTCACAAGCTCCCGAATCAAGAACACCTTATTAGCTGCCGAGGGCTTTTCATACATATTTGACAGAGCCTTCATCATACCACTAGTTGTGGTCTCCTTCATGATGTTAAAAGCAACGCTGTTCGTCAAAGCCAATGTTATAACTGCTTGAACTTTCTTGTCCTTCAATTCCCAATCAGCTTGTTCCCTCTGGTTTATTCCCCAATGCCACATCCAAATCCTTCTGACACAGTATTGCTTCTACTTGCATTTTCCACCAACCAAAATCTGAATCGTTGAACTTCTCAATCACAACTTTTCGTCTTCAGCCATAGCAAACAGAAAAAACAGATCAAGACAGTGACAAACACAACAATGGCACGAGTCTGAACTTGACGGTTGTTTTACTGAACACTGTCAAATAATCTGATTTGTTCATATAGTAACCGACAAATCAAAAAGCTGTAAATAAACTATAAACAGTTTCTCCTGATTGATTAACTGTAGACGAATCTGAACCCGAATGTTTATATTCACAAAAAATCTACCTGGTTGACCACAAATATTGCAAACCCGAACCCGAAGCACACGACTGCTCAAGGGTTCAAATTTGAAACCCTAATAATCAAAATCAGTCAACCTTAACAGCAGACATGATCCCAAGGGTTATACGAACCCTAATCGAAGCTGACCCAGAAATTTTGAACCAAAAAGCGAGTCAAACAGAGGAAACCAAGCTCCAATCAACGACTCAAGGGTGAATCAGAACCCAAATCGCGATCCTGAACTCAAAATCGGCCGGTATTAGACTCGCCAAAGGCGATTCTGGTGGCGGCGGCCGGCTCTAGGGGTAACCCTAATCGGCGTTTCCGACCAAGTCGACGGCGGTGGAGGGGGTTGCGGTGGTGATGACGACGTCAACAGGGAAAACCGAGCGTCTGACAATTGTGACGGCGGCTGCTGCGCACCCAAGGGCTGACGACTGTAGATCTTGACGAACTCCAAGGGTTTGAAACCCTAATTCGAACCATTCGATAACCAGCAACAAACGAACTCAAGGATTTTGAAAACCCTAATTCGAACCCCAAACAGCAGCCGCTCTTCTTTCTTTTTCTTTATCAGAAATCGTCTCAGTACAATTGTATATTTAATCTTCAATGAGCCTTGGCTCTCGTACCGCTTGTTAGGAATCAAGCTTCAAAGTGGAACCAGATTACACAATACACGTACACGATTTCAAAGAAAAAACAGACAAACGAAAATAAACGACACGAAGATTTAACGTGGTTCGGTCGATGTGACCTACGTCCATGGGCTGCAATTAGGATTTATCTTTTATTACTTAGGTGCTCAAAGATTATAATTACAAGACTAGGATATATAGGGAACTAATTAGGTTACAAAACACAAACTGGCAGTGTTGTAAAAATGGCGATTAGGCGACCGATTAACGGGATTAATCGGTAATCGCCACTTCACTAATTAATTTTAGCCTAGTCGGCCGAAAAATCGCTAGGCGGTCAAAGTCGATCAAAATCGGACCTAATCGGTCAAAATCGGCTCTAGTCGGGATAATCGGACTAATCGGTCAACAAAAATTATGTCTAATTCGTCTTGTGTTTTGATGATTTGTGTACCTGATTGAAGAAATTCGTGGTTCTGATCGATGGAAATCGTGTACCAGGCGGTGGAAGATGATGATTCGAACATGAAGTGACGATTTGAGATTGAACTTCGACGGGTTCGACCCTTCCCTTTGGCCTTCGCCTTCGCCAGTTTGGCGATTAAACTTCTGCGATTGAACTTCAACGATTTGCGATTGAACTTCGAACGATTTGGGATTGAACTTCTAACTTCCGACCGATCTCCTCTTGAAAGCCGATGTCTGAGTTCGCCCTCGCCCTCGCCCTCGCCCGTTCTTGGGTTTTAGAAATCCAGAACGCTTTTCTTTTTTATTGGGTTTTAACAAATGGGCTGGGTTTTAACAAATGGGCTTTTGAAAAGATAAAAATAAATTAAATAGATATTAATTAGCATATAAATTATCAATTAAATGGTTAAAATCTTTAAATATTTGAAAATTTATGTATAAAATTTTGTATATATGTATATAATTTTGAAAAAATACATATATAATTCTAATTCGATTAATCCTGATTAATCGCTAGTCCCTACCTCACCGCCCGACTAGCGCCTAGCGATTTTTACAACACTGCAAACTGGGCTGGCCTTAGGGCCGGCTGCCTAACTGCCCTCCCAAAGGTCTCCGAAACCTAACATTTTTTACATGCTTGTATATGTTGATGATGTTATTCAAACAAGAAATAGTCAGACCGCTATTGATGACAGTAAAAAAATTAAGTTAAAAATGTGCAGCGCAAGACATCAACACTCTATCTAACTTTTTGGGAATTTAAAAGAGGTTACTTTCAAAGGGTTTGCTTTGATCTTCTCTCAGGTAAAGTATATTAAGGAGCTTTTAACCAAGGCTAGTCTTTCACAATCCAAACCGGTTCCCTCTCCTTGCTCTACCTCAGCTATTCTAGTTCTTGGTGACAACCCACCTTTTGAAAATCTGGTTTGTTATCAACAAGTTGTAGGGGCGCTGCAGTATCTCACATTGACAAGACCTGACATAACCTTTGCAGTCAACAAAGTTAGTCAGTTTATGCAATCATCAACCGAGAACCACTGTCTGTTCAAAGAATTCTTAGATATCTACTTGGTACCTTGCATCATGGTCTTCTCCTTCAACGGAATTTTGTTTTAAACTTCATGCCTATACAGATGCTCATGTTCAATCTCTCACTGCCTACTCTAATGCAGATCGGGCAGTTTGTCCTGATGACTGTCGATCCACCGAGAGCTATCCATCTATCTCGATTCTAATCTTGTCTCTTGGTCATCTAAGAAACAATGAACTGTCTCTTGATCATCCACTGAATCGGGATACTAGGCGCTAGTAGATACAATTGCTGTACTAACTTGGCTTGAAGCCCTACTATGCAATAAACTATTGTGAACGTGACTGTCTAATACTATGTGAACCTCATGTTCCAGTGCAGTCTGCTCCTATTTTATGGTGTGACAACTTAGGAGCCACCTACTTATTTGCAAATCCTATTTTTCATGCTCGTACAAAGCATGTGGAGATTGATTTTCACTTTATTAGAGAAAAAGTTGCCCGAGGAAAACTTTTGGTTCAATTCATATCTACAAGTGACCAGATTGATGATGTATTTACAAAGCCACTGCCTTCAGAAAGATTTGCAATCTTAAGGGACATGCTGCCGCGTGTTTCCGGGCTTAGCTTGAGGGGGAATATTTGATAAATAGATACTTATTATTATAGTAGAGGTATTAGAGTGTAATTATGTATTCTATTTAATCTTCCTGTAATCCCTTTTTGTGATATTCAAGAATACAATACAATTACCAAGATTAACTTCTGGAATGACTGATTTTCAGGATTATAAACCACCTGCAAAAGATCCTTGGGTTGGGAAAGTCAATTTTGTTGAGATACGTTCATTCTGGCACATTTTCAGAAGCTTTGACAGAATGTGGTGTTTCTTCATATTGTGCTTACAGGTGATTTTCTGTTGTATTTGATACAATTATACCAACGCTTTTATTATTCTTACACACAACAATCAATAACCACCATACCCAGGCAATCCTGCTTGTAGCATGGCTATCTGTAGGGTCAGGGGAGGGTCGGATGTAAGTGAACCTTACCCCTATTCCTAGGGAATGAGAGGCGGCTTCTCAGAGAGACCCACCTTCTGGCTCAAGGACAAACAAACACACACACACACACAAATTATCATTGTACAATGTCAGTTCTCATTGCTCAAGGAGGCACCATTGGTGATACTTTGTTTTTTCTCAAGGCTATGATTATTGTTGCTTGGCATGATGCTGGAAACCCAACCACAATATTCAATTATGATGTTCATAAGAAAGTACTGAATGTCTTTATAACAGCTTCGATATTGAATTTTGGTCAAGGTATGTTGAATTCTTGAAGAAGTGTTCTCTTTATTCCCTGCAAACTTTTAATTTTTTCTAATTTTTTTCCCTCCTATTACTCTCTGCATTCATGCTGAAAAAGTCCCTTTTAGTTTTGCTTTGATAGAGCAAGTGAACTTATTTGTTCTGCAGCTGTTCTTGACATGGCACTGAATTGGAAGGCAAGACAATGCATGGCCTTTGTTGTCAAGATAAGATACCTTTTAAATGTTGTATCAGCTTCCACCTGGGTAGTAATTTTAACGGTTACTTGCTCACACTCTCTATCATTGTTCATTTTCACGATTATTGCCTACTTGTCACCCAACATGTTTGCTGCTGTGTTGTTTATATTCCCTTTCATAAGGCGTTACCTTGGGAGTTCTGACCACAGAATTTTCATGTTCATGATGTGGTGGTCTCAGGTAAAGACATTCCATAACTTTTCATCCATTCATCTGTTTTTTAAGGTCCAGAAGTCGATTATATTTAAGGATATACTAATCTCAGAATGTATGAAATATGACAGCCTCGGCTTTATGTTGGGGCAAAAATGCACGAAAACACATTCTCTGTTGTCAAGTAAGATTAATTTATATATAACTAGTTTAGAACCACATGGATCTTATATGTGACCACACGTGATTTAAAATTCCAGGTATACAACCTTTTGGATTCTGCTAATTATTACAAAACTGGCATTCAGTTACTATTTAGAGGTTATGTTCTCACCAGTACTTCAAGATTCATTCTAGTTGGTACTCAATATTTATCATGTTTGTTGCTCTTTCCATGTGCTATACACGATTCATTAAATGAGTCAAAATATTTAGTTATTATGCCAAATTTCATGCATATGTTTAGTTCATGTAGGATCTCACAGTAATATTTAAGATTATTTTTTTAAGCACTGAAAGTTGTAAATTTTCATCGCAGATAAAGCCTCTTATTAGTCCTACAAAAGCTATCATGGGTGAATATTCTTACACATGGCAGTCATTCATCTCCCCAGGTGATAAAAGCAAAAATTATTCTATTCCTTATATTTGTTTTCTGAAATTGAATTGTGTGATTTTGCAGCAAGGAACAATATTGGTGTGGTGGTTGCACTCTGGGCTCCAATCATTCTTGTAGTTTTACATATCTAACCTTTATTTGAATAATTCATTTGAATTTTTTTTGTGGCTCTTAACACACAGAATGTATGCAGGTGTATTTTATGGATACCCAAATCTGGTATGCTATTTTCTCTACTATATTTGGAGGTGTCTATGGGGCATTCAATCGTCTTGGAGAGGTTTGTCAATATTCATCTTTAATTGTGCTTTTATCTGAAATAAAAATATCCTGTTGTTTTATTTTACAATTTTATTACGGTATTGTTGCAGATTCAAAATTTAGGAACACTGAGGTCCCGTTTTCAGTTTCTACCGGGTGCGATCAATTTCTGCTTAATTCCACCTGAGAAAAGGAAGAAAGGACTTGCCACTTCCTTGTCACGTAACTTTTCTACAGTAAGTTAATAACTTTTTAAGGTAGTTTTCTATGTTTTTTTTTTCCATTTACATTCACGCTTACACAGTTCCCCCAATATTTTCTCAATTCTTGTAAATTTCATGAAGTATTTTTTTGGTATTTTCTCAAGAAAAATGGTTAAATTGAAATGATAAGCATAGACAATGGTTCAAAAAGTATCACTTGTTTTTTATAATAAAGTTGTGAAACTATTTCTTATCTTTTTCTGTTGATCTTCAAGTATGCCATCTGAATACTATCTTCTCTAATGTCTTTCCACTTATAGAGAAATTATTTAGAATCATGGATCATGAGACTGCAAATATTTTTGGATGACTGGAGTTAGTTGTAAATCGAGTATTGAGGCTATGCTTCTTGTATTGCTGCAGCTCCCCTCTAACAAAGAGAAAGAAGCTGCAAGATTTGCTCAAATATGGAACAAAATTATCACAAGTTTCCGAGGGGAAGATCTTATAAATAATAGGTACTTGCTAATATGTTCTTTTGGCAGAGTCGGTTGATTTTATATGTTCTCACCTCTGATGAATGTTATTTGCTGCTTTAAGGCTTGTTTATTTAAGAACTGCTTGTGACTACAGGGAAATGAACCTTTTGCTTGCTCCACAATTTGTAGACCGAGAGTTGGACCTAATACAGTGGCCTTTGTTTCTTCTTGCTGGAAAGGTATTACTGGATTACTGGAAACTATCAGCAGATATAAACCTTTTGTATATATTTTAATATATGTAATTTATTGTGTATATCCTAGCCTTTCTTTAGGAGATTTTGTTTCCTAGTTTATAGATTTGTATGGTGTATTTCTTATGGTTTTGTGAATGGGAATGAACAAGAGAGAGTTTATCAATTAACATGGTATCACAAGTCTAAACCTACCGCCCCGATTCCTTTCTTGCGGTCGATCCCTCTCTTCCCTGATCGCCGAACATGACTGATAAAACTGAAACCACCCAGAAACGTGACTCCCCCTTCTCTTCACCCCGTTTACTCGGTTACCATCATCCAAAACAAAGTCAAAATTCTGGATGGCATCAAGGTTTCATACTCCACATCAATGTTACCCCTCCCCCGGGTCAGGATTCTCCCAACTACGAGTCCTGTTTTAAATCGACTCCATCGTGCTGCAGTGGATCTACGGAACGCTGTCCGATGAATGGTTGCTACGGGTACTCCAAACAGAGTCTACTGCGTATGAGGCCTGGACACGCCTCAAGAACCTATTTCTGAACAATAAAGGCTCACGAGCCGCTGCCTTGGAACATGGGTTTGCAACACTCAGCCTCCAAAGTATGCCCGACCTCAATGCCCGACCTCCAAAGTATGCCCAACCTCGATGCTTATAGCACCCGCAACTGAATTTGATGTTGTGGGTGCAAACCTGAACCAAACTCTTCCCAGTTGCAGCATGTTACTACTGGAGGTTCAATGACAATCAACCCTCGATTCTCTCACAAACACTTCTTTGGCCGTTGCTGCTATTGCTCAACATCCTCACAATTTATCACCAACCCCTGCCTCCTCACCATCGTCCAGGTATCGTCGAGAGCAATCAAAACCTGGTCGCCATCAGCCTCGTCGCCCTAATCACACTAGTCACCCACAACCACCTTCGTCCAATTCACGTAGTGGGTCTCGCACCCGGCAATTTTCCGCACGAACCCCAACCCCACCACGACCTAACTTTTGGTCCGGACCTCCTCCATACGGGGCTCCCTGGTGAACTGCTGCACCTCCATGTCCCTACCCTACTAACCCAGGATGGCCACCCACTTCTTGGGCTCCCACTCAACGACCATCGGCTCCAGCTAGGTCCAACCCACCCACTCCAGAAGACCCGCAGGCCCATCTCACTGAGTTAAACCCATTGGAACCAACGGATCTTGCTGCAGCTTTTCAACCCATGATTATGGAAGCTCCTGATATTAACTGGTACATGGATTCAGGTGCCACTTCACACCTCATTACCGATTCAGGTAACATAACCTCTCCCTGTGTTAATTCAATTAAATCTGTATACGTTGGGAATGGTAATCGAGTGCTAGTCATAGGGTCTGGTCATACCACACTCGCAATCTCTCCTAAACCACTCTACCTTAACCACATCCTTCACACACCCCATATACTTAAAAACCTTATTTTGGTCAGAAAGTTCACTATTGACAATTCTGTCTCTGTTACCTTTGACTCCTTTGGTTTTTCTGTGAAGGATTACAAGACTGGGATGCTTTTGAGCCGCCACAATAGTACGGGTCCCCTCTACTCGTTTAACACACTTGTCTCACCTCCAGCTTCCGCCTTTCTCGCAACCTCCAATTTTGACACGTGGCATGGTCGGCTTTGGCATCCAGGATCTTACATTATGGATTTTTTAGTTTCTCGCAATTTTATTTCATGTAATAAATTAAAACTGTCTTTTTTTTTTTGTCATTCATGTCAAAATGCCAAACACAAACGGTTATCTTTCGAAGTTTCTACTTGTATTACATTGCAGCCTTTTGATTTACTTCATTGTGATTTGTGGACGTCTCCAATTTTGAGTAAAACTGGATACAAGTACAACATGGTACTCCTTGATGATTACACTCACTTCACATGAATTTTTCCCCTTAAATTCAAATTTGAAACATACTCTAAATTTCAACAGTTTCACAAATATATTCGAACTCAATTCAACAAATCGATAAATGCTTCCAATGTGACATGGGGGGATAATTCAATAACACTGATTTTAAGACATTGGCCAACAACACTGTCTTCACTTTCATTTTTCATGTCCACGAACTTCCCAACAAAATGGTAAATCTGAAAGAATGATCCATCGCCTCAATGACCTTATGAGGTCCCTACTCACTCATGCCTCACTGCCTCCCTCCTATTGGGTTGAAGCATTGCACACCGCCGTTTACCTCCACAATATTTTACCTTCCAAACTACTAAACTTTCACACTCCTACAACCACCTTCGCACCTTTGGCTGTGCATGCTACCCCAATCAAAATGCCAAACGCCCTCATAAACTTGCACATATGTATTCCTTGGCTACCCCTCTAATTTTCGTGGCTATCGATGTCTTGAAGTTGCCACAAGCAAAGTCTTTCTTTCCCGACATGTCACTTTTGATGAATCCACCTTCCACTTCTCCAAAACCTATAAACCTATGTCCTACAACCCTTTAGATCCTGATCCATCTCCACTCTCACTTCTACCCCTCACTCACAATGAGTAATATTGTCCCAACACCAGCCACCACAGCTGCTACCCATACTCCCGCATCAACAACCACTGCGACCAGCACATCTTCTCCACCAGTTATTACCTACAGCCGTCGTAACCGCCAGCCCACAAATACCACTATTCCCACTCCTCCTCAACGGCCACTTTCCTCCTCTTCAACCAACACATCCACATCATCATCCACCCAGCCCACACCTACCACATCATACCCCATGCTCAGCCGACCCAAGACAAGAATATTACCTCCACCGTTGTATCTTGCCATATCTTGTTCTTGGCCTATCCACCAATTGTATGCCAAAAATGCCTTTTTATATGGAGATCTTACTAAAACAGTGTATATGTTTCAGCCCCCTGAATTCACTGATACCCTCAATCCCAAACATGTGTGCAAATTGAAAAAGTCGCTATACGGATTAAAACAAGCACCCCGCGCTTGGTATCATTGGTTTGCTTCATACATTCAAAAATGTGGTTTCAAGGCTACCATCAGTGTTACTTCTCTGTTTGTCTACAAAAAAGAATGATCAATTGGCCTATTTACTTCTTTATGTTGACGAGATAATATTAACAGCATCTATTCCAACACTGTTGCAGCAAATTATCGCTATGTTAACCAGGGAATTTGCCATGTCTGACCTTGGGTCTTTGCCCCATTTTTTTGGGTATTCGGGTCACCAGGATACATGGCAACCTCTTTCTTTCCCAGACACAATATGCCAAAGAAATCCTGGCTTTTGCAAACATGGAAAATTGCAAACCGTGTGCTACTCCAGCAGATACCAACTCCAAACTTAGCGAATCTAGTGGTGCGTTATTACCAGATGGTACACAATACCGTCTTGCTGGTGCCTTGCAGTACTTAACCTTCATCAGGCCGGACATCTCCTATGTTGTACAACATCTATGTTTATTTATGCATTCCCCTAGAGAACCTCATTTCAATTTCATGAAACGCCTTCTCCGGTACATCAAAGGCACATTGAACTATGGTCTAACCATCTTCCCATCCAAGACATCCATTTTAACAGCCTACTCGGATGCTGATTGGGGGGGCTGCCCTGATTCTAGACGCTCCACTTCTGGATATTGTGTATTTTTGGGAGACAACATTGTCTCTTGGTCCTCCAAACAGCAACCAATTATTTCCCGATCAAGTGCTGAAGCAGAATATCGTGGGGTTGCTAACGCAGTTGCTGAATCCAGTTGGCCTCGAAATCTACTCCTCGAACTGCATTCACCTTTACACCAAGCCACGGTTGTTTACTGCGACCATAGTTATCAATAGCATTTGTAGCAAGCGCTATGGTTCGCTACGTAGCGATGTGAGAACACCCCGCTATTGGTGTTTAGTGGTCTAAAAGCGTGAAATAGTGAGATCAGCGGGATTTTTTTACCTGATATGTGAAATCGCGGGAACAACCGACGACACTAGCACTCCAATTCAGTGGATGATGCCACAATGGCGTAGTGGGTGCCTAAATTGGACGACAATTGGATTGAATTGGGCGCCACAACTCGCAGAAAACGACGATTGGAGTGAGCTGGATGACGCTCAATTGGACGAGATTGGTTGAAGGTTGGAGTTGGCTAGCCCAGGCTATAATCAACCAAAATAAACCACTAAAACCATGAATGTTTATTTTGTTGTTATTTTAGATGACTAAAAATATTTATTGAATTTTTATATTATTTTATCGCTAAACACGAAATAACGGTCGATATTAACCCCTATTCGCTATGTAGCATATAGGTAGCTTATCACTATTTACCGCTATTCGCTATTGATAATTATGAGTTATGACCGCGACAATATCTTTGCAGTCTACTTATCTCTTAATCCAGTGCAACATCAACGTACTAGAAATACACTTTGTACAAGAAAAAGTGCGGATGGGATCTATTCAGGTCTTGCATGTACCGGCTAATTATCAATACGCTGACATCTTTACCAAAGGGCTGCCCAGACAACTATTTGAACGTTTTCGGTCCTGTCTTTGTATTCATTCTTCCACTGCTACGACTGCAGGGTGTACCAGCGGATATAAATCTTTTGTATATATTTTAATATAACGCCCCATTTGCGGTGCACGCATATAATGTATATATGTGTGGGTCCTTAAGGAGCAAAAGTAAAAGTGCATTAATTTTAACGTTATTTTAATTATTTTGTGAAAATAACGTTAAAATCGTTGGGTTGATCAACTTCAAACGATAACTTTGAGCCGGGGACTCTTTTGGAGCAGCCTCTCTATCCCAATTGGGATAGGGGTAAGGTTTGTATCTATCCTTCCCCCCCAGACCCTACTGAAAAGTGGGAATATACTGGGTAAGGTGGTGGTTGTATATATTTTAATATATGTAATTTATTGTGTATATTAGCCTTTCTTTAGGAGATTTAGTATCCTAGTTTATAGATTTGTATGGTGTATTTATTCTGGTTTTGTGAATGAGAATGATCAAGAGAGAGTTTATCAATTAACAGAAACAACAAGATGACAGCTAATCTTATCGGCAAAGATCCATTGTAAACACATTAATTGCATCTCTAATTATTGAATTAGATTCCTGTTGCATTGGATATAGCGACAAACAGCCATGGCTTTGCTCATGAGCTCAAAAAGAGGATGGAGAATGACAAATATATGTCTTGTGCTGTTCGTGAATGCTATGCTTCATTCCGCTGTATCATTAGGTTTTTGGTTCAAGGCGAACGTGAAAGGAAGTAAGTTCACTATAATGTCTAATAGTGAAGATACATGAATTTATTCAAGTTTGCATAACTATAATATCTAATATAATATCTTACTATTTCTATTTTATTTATTTGTTTTTTAACTTGGTTCTTTTTTCAGGATTATCTACAATATATTTTCAGAAATTGACGCACATATTGAAGGAGGCAGTCTAGTGACTGCATTCAACATGAGTGCTTTCCCTACCCTCTATGGTCACATTGTTGAATTTATCAAGTGCTTGGTAATGTATTTAATTAGCCTTTTGATACACTTCCATAGTAAGCCAACATATTTCAGTTTTTCTATTGACAGTTGGAAAATAATCGCAAGGACCACGATCAAGTTGTAATTCTTTTTCAGGATATGCTTGAGGTTATCTTAAGAGACATGATGGTGAACGAGTTGATCATGTAATGCCTTTCCCATTTTATTGAAGTCTACTTCACTTTGTAGTTTGTTGTATTTCTTACATCATGTGTTGTTTCTCTTTGTATACACAGTTTACATGAGCCATCTAATGTGGAATTGGGTCAACATTATAACCAATTATTTGCACCTGCAGGAGCAATCCTGTTCCCTGCTCCATCATCAGAAGCTTGGAAGGAGAGAGTAATTCTAACAAATACTTGGACATATTAAGATTATAGTCTCAATTATGTATTTCTTCTTACATGCTATCCTTTTGTAGATCAATAGGTTGTACTTATTGCTTACAGTTAGGGATTCTGCTATGTATATTCCATCAAACATTGAAGCTAGAAGGCGGTTATCCTTCTTCTCCAATTCATTGTTCATGAACATGCCATCAGCACCTAAAGTGCGCAATATGCTTTCATTCTCGTAAGTCTTTTGATGGCTCATTTGCTGTTAGCTAATATATTTCATTATTCCCTGTTTGCCTTTTGCTTTTCATGCTCATAACTTCAAAAGTCCTCTAAGTTGTTTAAAGCACCTTTTTGGCGTTGGGAGGTTTCTGATTGCTTGTATTGTACATGGCTGGTATGAAGCCATCGTTGCGATATAAGTTTTAAAGTGGTGTTCTTACAATAAAATAATTCTTATAACTTCTTCATATTGGGCTATTATATTTTGTGTTGTGCATATATTTATATTTGTAGCATACTTACGCCCTACTATTCGGAGGATGTTCTCTTTCCACTGGATTTATTGGAAAAACAGAATGAAGATGGAATATCAATGATCTCCTGTTTACAAAAGATTTTCTCAGGTTTTTCATAGTTGTCTATCTTGTTTTTACATGATATTAACAAATGTATGGTGTGTGTGTGTAATACTGACGGGTGATGACCAACAGATGAGTGGACCAACTTTCTTGAGAGAAAGCGTTGCTACAGCATAAATGACCTTGTTGGAAACCGGGACTTAGAGGATGATCTATGTCATTGGGCATCATATAGAGGACAAACCTTGGCCAGGACTGGTAAACGACACTAAGTCCAGTTAACCAAAAATAGCACCGTTGGTGAACTAATCCTGTGTAGTTTATGCCAGTTAGAGGAATGATGTATTATCGTCAAGCCTTGGAGCTTCAGTGTTTTCTTGACATTGCTGAAGATGAAGGTATGCTGAGATGATTTTGTTTTTCGTTATTATACCACTTCAACTATGGGATTCCCATTTTAAGTTTCCAAGATTTGGTATTCTGTTATTCTGTTATGGGGTTTCACCAGATCTGATGGAGGGATACAAGTCAACTGAACTGAGAGAAAGTTCACTGTTGGCTCACTGTCAAGCTGTAGCTGATATGAAGTTTACATTTGTGGTGTCATGCCAACATTATGGCATTCAAAAACAATCTGGTGATCCTAGAGCACAAGATGTTCTGAAGCTTTTGGCGAAGTATGTAATAATGGTGTAAACTTGGATTTTGTGAATTCTATTGATAAATTTACTTGCAAATGATTATGACAGGTACCCATCTCTCCGTGTAGCCTGCATTGATGAGGTTGAGGAGAATAGCGAAGATGCAAATAATAGGATGAGGATAAACAAGGTTTATTACTCTACTCTAGTCAAAGCTGTGCCAAGTTCTTCTGAGACGGGGCAAATCTGGGATCAGGTAAAAGTCGGAATTTTCCTTGTTTTAGCATCTTTATTCTTTATGTACTACTATGGCTGGTTTATTTGCTTCTGACTTCTGAGTACATTTATATTAAAGAATACGTTTCTTTTTGATAATCACGTGAAAGGTAGATAACTTGTTAACATTTGCAGTGTTATAAGTGTTACTACCCCTTGCTTCATTGTATCCAACAAAGTGATTCTCTAGATACCTTAAGGGTGAAATTCCTTTGATATAGAGAGAACATTTATAACTGTAATTTTTTATCAATAAAATTTGAACCAGGTAACACAGATATGATCGATGTGCAGGTTATATATAGGATAAAATTGCCTGGTCCTGTAACGTTGGGAGAAGGTGGGCCTGAGAATCAGAATTATGCTATCATCTTCACACGTGGAGAGGGTTTGCAGACAATAGACATGAATCAGGTATGCCTTCAAACTTTTACTTGTATTTCTATATATGAATGAACTATCCTTTTGTTTCCCTTAACTTCAAGCTAACATCCATTTGTAGGACAATTACATGGAGGAGGCCTTTAAAATGAGAAATTTGCTTCAGGAGTTTCTTAAAAAGCATGATGATGGGAAATTCCCTACTATATTAGGAGTTAGGGAGCATATTTTCACTGAAAAGTATGCCATAAGTTGTACTGTGTTTCTTTTTTTTTTTTTTTTTTTTGAGCGTGTGCTATTTTCTTGTTATAGTGTTTCTTCTCTTGCACACTTTATGTCTAATCAAGAGACAAGTTTTGTGACGATTGGTCGGAGGTTGATGGCCAACCCTTTGAAGTAAGCTCTCCTCTTCATGCTTATTCTGAATTCCAATTTATTAATAGTCAGCTAACTACACTTGTTGATTCCTCCAGGGTTCGTTTTCACTACGGTCATCCAGATGTTTTTGATAGGCTGTTTCACATCACAAGAGGGGGTGTGAGTAAAGCCTCCAGGATTATAAATCTAAGTGGGGACATATTTGCTGGTATTTTTTTGAACTCAAACGTCATGGTATGCTGTGATTATTTTTCATTAACTTATCATCTTTTACAGGTTTTAATTCTACACTCCGTGATGGCAAAGTGACACATCATGACTATTTACAAGTCGGTAAAGGGTGGGATGCCGGTCTGAATCAAATATCTCTATTTGAGGCTAAAATGGCCGGTGGAAATGGGGAACAAACACTTAGTCGTGACCTATACAGGCTTGGACACAACTTTGACTTCTTCAGGATGTTATCATGTTACTTCACTACTATAGGTTTCTATTTTAATACCTTGATTGCTGTATGTATCGTGTATGTGCTCCTATATGGACGTCTTTATCTTGTCCTAAGCGGACATGAGGAGCTTCAAAACCAACCAGCCATTCTAAACAATCAATCTTTGCAAGTGGTTTTTGCCTCACAATCTTTTGTGCAAATTGGATTCTTAGTGGCCTTGCCTATGATGATGGAAATTGGTTTAGAAAGAGGTTTTTTGACCGCGTTAAGTGAATTTATAATTATGTTGATAAATCTTGCACCAATGTTCTTCACATTTTTGCTTGGAACAAAGAGTCACTACTATGGTAGGACATTGCTTCATGGAGGGGCAAATTACATGACAACAGGTCGTGGGTTTGCTGTGTTCCATACAAAGTTTACTGATAACTACCGTTTTTATTCCCGTAGCCATTTTGTGAAGGGAATTGAGCTTCTAAATTTGCTTATTGTTAACCACATATTTGGTAAATCATTTAAAGGAGTACTTACACACATCTTGATCACTGTATCAATATGGTTTCTGGTCATTACATGGCTATTTGCTCCATTTGTGTTCAATCCTTTGGGCTTTGAGTGGCAAAAGATTGTTGATGATTGGGCTGATTGGAATAAGTGGATTAGCAACCAGGGTGGTATTGGAGTCCGTCTTGAGAAGAGTTGGGAATCATGGTGGGAGGAAGAACAAGAACACCTTAGTTATTCCGGAAAGCGTGGTGTCATACTAGAGATACTGTTAGCATTTCGCTTTCTCATTTATCATTTTTGGCTTGTTTATCATTCAGATATGTCAAAGCATGCGATGAGTGCCCTGGTATGCTTTTTTGTTCATTTTCCTGTTCTGCATTTGCTGACAGAAAAACAATGTTGCTAATATTTTGTTTTATTTATAGCAGGTTTACGGTATATTATTTGGCATATTTGTGGTGGTAAAGGTGAAAAATTTCTTTGGTTCTTGTTTATTAAGTTTCTTAGTATGTATGCTGTGAATGTTATAGATTTGAGCCTCTCTTTGTTTTCTTGTTGGTCACATCCACGGTACGCTCATATAAGGTATATATGTGTTGGTTGTTTACGTCTGACCCTTCTCAGACCCTACCTTAGCTTTGCTAATGATGGATATACCGAGTACGATGATTATTTTTGCCTATCTCACATTTAGAGAAATCTACCCACTTGTTGTTAGAGGGCCTTGTTTTGCCTATCTCACATTTATCATGATCTTTAGTGATACTATTTCTTGGTATAGCTATAATCATGGAGCTAGGAGTGTGTAGTTGGGTTAGAACGAAAAGAAAGAAGATAAAATAGAATAGCAACAAGCGACAATCAGGTTGAAATTAGTTCTCAAAAACCTTTAGAAATCAATGAATTGAGAGTTATAATACCAAAACTACAAAAGTAGGGTGAAAGAGATAAGAATTTACTACTCTAATATCTAAAGGAAATGAATCCACCTATGATGGGAAAGTGAAGATTGAAAGTCATAGTCTAGGGTAGTAAAGTGTAACGTTGTTCTTGTATATACCACATGTAATTTTTAGTATCATTATACAAATTTGTGACCTGGTATAATAACCAGGTGAATCAAAGTTGGTATTGTTGGGGAAATGATTTGACTATTCATGCGCATTTTTTTTATTTGAACAAAACAATCCACAAGATTCAAGTATATTTTCAGTATATGTGGGTATTTTAGATATTTAATCACTAATCTAACCTTTGTGCTAAACTTCCTTTCATGTAGAGTTGACTGGTCAAAATTTCCTGGGATTGATGAATACCCTAACATACTAACATTATATTTTTGGTTCCTCGTATTACAGGCTTTATGGTTTGTGCGGGAAAGATTTGGTGAAGATTTTCAACTTCTTTTCGGTCTAATAAAAGCGGTCATTATGTTTGTCTCTGTTTTTATGATCCTGAAGGCAGTGTCCTATATGACACTGCAAGACATTGTTGTCTGCTTTCTTGCCTTTGTTCCAGCTGGATGGGGTTTGCTACTGGTCAGTAAAGCAATATCTTCTTACCTATACACGTAGAACTACATTGTGATGAATCTTACCTATGCACAACTTAGTTATTTATCTGCTTAGCTCGCTTTATAATCACAATTCTCCTTTTACTTTTGTCGGTCCTACAAGTGGAGTTGGACCTCGTTAAAATCTCAAGTAGGTTACAAAGATTGTCTGCATGCCGTCGGGTATATTAGAAACTATGAATTCGGTAATATATCCATATATGTAGAAAATGACGACAATTGTGGGTTCATTAGAGGTTTTTTTTTTCCTGTATAAACAACTAATAAAGTCACCATGAAAGTGCAATTGATTTACATTATTAAGCAAATTTTTTTATTGGAAATTTTTACAAGGGAATCTAAAAATGTTTCTTTTTTTTTTATTTGTAATTTTCAGATTGCACAAGCATGCAAACCAGTAGTGAAGATGGCTGGATTATGGGACTCGATGAGGGCGGTTGCTCGTGGCTATGAAATAGTGATGGGTCTAATAGTGTTCACTCCGGTTGCACTAATTGCAAGGCTTCCTTTTGTTTCTGAGTTCCAAACTCATATGTTGTTTGGCCAAGCTTTCAACAGAGGTTTGCAAATATCTCGTATTCTTAATGGGCGTAGGAAAGATTCATCAGCAAGGGACGACTAATCTTCAAAATCCTCAGAACACAATGATTTTCATTTCAAAATTGGTGAAATAATCATCACTAAAGAAAGATCATTTTAATCATTTTGGTGTCCATATGTTCATGTCTATTTGTAACACATATATTGCTGAATTTATGAATTTTTAAACATGTATAAATAATTTACAAGGCATATAAATTAGACTAACATGGATCCAACCTGCTATTTGTTGAAAATGATATATATATTTAAAGAGTTATTATTTATATTCTTATTGAATATTTATTTAAAATATGTGAAATGTAAAGGAAATAATTTCATAAAAGGTGAAAGTGTCCCGAGAAAGAAAAAAGTTACTAGGATGAAGTCGCGTTGCTTGCTCATTTAGAGGGCCATTGTGCAGCCATGCAGTATCATCAAGAATTCTTGAGTCTGTTTTTTGTGCCCTTGAGTCGACCCATTTTCAGATAATCAATTTAGGATCAATGACTTATGGCTATAGGCTATGGGGGGATGCTATTGAATTGAATTCTAGTGTCTACATCTTGGACCCCTGCAATAATCTTCAAGATCTCCACCAGGTACTTGATACATTTATCAGATCATCTTGCATATGGACACATGAATATTATGTACCTCATGTGAACATGTGTATAATTAAATGTCAGATGTTACATGTAGTATTCTGTTTTTAGTAGAGATTTTGATTTACCCTCTTTCTTATTAATATCAAAAAATTTTTTAATTTAGTAAATAAAATGATTACAATAGAACTCCGATTATTTAAATCTTTAAAATGTAATTGAGATTTTTTTTATATTTTATGTAAAATAAATATTTGAAAATAATAAATTTAACATTTGTAATGGACATGTTTTCAAAATAATATTTAACACATTAAGGGGTCGTTTGGTAACGTCTGAACCATGGACCTCATCATCGCTTGAACCAGGGCCAGGGTCTTCGTCAGCCTCGGTGGTTGTCGGAGCGGCGGCGGTTGTAGAGCCGATCGATGTGAAGCGGTGGTGAAGCGGGAGCGGCGGTGGTGGTGAAGCGCATCATTAGCCATTGGCTGAAGTCAGTTCTCTTTTCTTCTTCTCTTTTCTCATTCAGACTTCATCACAAGTCTGAATCTTTCAGACATTGGCTCAAACATTGGAATCCATTTAGATGATCCATTTAGATGTTTTTTCCCCTGAAACAAACGACCTTAATCTAAACCATTCAGACTCATTCAAAGCTAACCAAACAACCCCTAAATCACCTAGGGTATTTTAAGTAATTTAATAATCCAATTACAATTTATTCATTAAAACAGACAACCTCTATCATTCGCTATTAAATTGTAGTTCAAGATTCTTGAAGAAGCCCAACATGACTGGACCTACTACCTACATACAGCCGCTATCTATCAAATCTTGATTCTAGTTTCCGTCATGGTGTCGTTTTAAGTTTTTGTTACTTCTGGATGGTTATATCACGCCCCATTTGCGGTGCACGCATATAATGTATATATGTGTGTGCCCTTAAGGGGCAAAAGTAAAAGTGTACTAATTTTAACGTAATTTTAGTTATTTGTGAAAATAACGTTAAAATCATTGGGATAATCAACTTCAAACGATAACTTTGAGCCGGGGACTCTTTCGGAGCAGCCTCTTTATCCCAATTGGGATAGGGGTAAGGTTTGTATCTATCATTCCCCCAGACCTGACCGAAAAGTGGGAATATACTGAGTAAGATGGTGGTTGTGGTTACTTCTGGATGGTAATTTTTTAATCAAGTTTTTGGATGGTAATTTTTTAATGTTTTTTTCCCTCTTAATTGTTCATTGATTCTTCAAGAACATTTTATAAAATTTTTAGATCAAATGCAATGTAAATTTATTTGATTAAATGAAACGAGTCAACTAGAGAACAATTGGAGCTTGTTACACAGAAACTCATAATGATGAAGCCTGAAGGAGCCATGTGAGCACGATTGGAGGGGGTTTCTAATCATGTGGGAAGATTGACTTCATTAAGCAGCAACGAACGTATGATTTTTTTTCTATGGGGTCTTTTATTTTTTTTAATATACTTCTACTAAATTGATGTTAGAAATTTTGAATTGTGTGTCTGGGTTGGGTTGGGATAAAATATAAATAATATACAACAATTGAAAAATATTGTCATTTAAACAAGGTTGGGATTTAGGGATACTTTTGTAATTAAACATGGCTATTGTTTGGAATTACAAAAATTTAATAAAACCTAACTTCATTTGGATTTGAATCTTAAACCTATTTTAAAAGGCTATATGATTATTTCAATGACCGTTACACATTTACACCAATTTCAATTTTAGTGTTATATATCACTTTTAATTATATTTATGGGATTACTCGAGAAATCCTATGAGGTAAAATGAAATTTCACAATACACGTTATCAACGAGTTGAGATTGGAGGTCCCAAACCCTGACTCAATATACATAGGTCCACCCTTGGCATTAAGTCAGGATTACCCCTGCCATTAAGTGAAAATTTTGTATATATACGGTGAGTAATTTTTTTTTTTTTTTTATGAAAATTGTTTCAACCACACACTAGCAGTTTATAAATAAACCAGAAGAATCAATAAAACTCTCACCACTTAAACCAACATCCCTCATTGTATATAATTTTACTAGAAATGATGTAGAACTAAAGAATAATAAAATCAAAATTCAACCAGTATTCTAGAGATTCATTTCCCAAACCCTGCTGAAAAGTAGGAATATACTGGGTAAGGTTGTTGTTCTAGTATTCTAGAGACCTAGATAGAGTCGACTTTATTATGTGTTCTATTAAAAAATACATGATCAATAGTATCTAAAAAGATAAACATTTTAAAAAGAATAACGCTTAAAAATGTTCACATATGTATGAAAAACACAAATTGCAAGAAATCAAAAATGTAAAATTACATTTGGGTCCTCCATTACATAGGTAGGGTTTTAATGAATTAATTGTAATTGGTTGATTAATTTACTTACATAACCCTATGCGAGTTAATGAACTTAACAATTTAAAAAACCATAGTTTGTTGTTGTATGACAAAGGAAAGCTAAAAGAAAGCTTAGAAAAATAAATTAATGACTTATAAAGATTGAGGACTATATCCAAAATTTTAAACATATCATCAGACCATCCATGTAGTTTACTCTTAAATAATTAATTATAATGAATTTACATAGTACTCGTAAGATTTGCATCATTGCATGTGAAATTAATGTTCTATGATGTAATTCAAATGAAAATTTGATTAACAAGAATGCAAATATATAGATGATTTTTTTTTATAAAGGGCATTTGCCCAGAAAAATATTTATCAATATAGATGATTTGGCTATGATTTACAAGGAAATCATTCTAATTGTAGTTGTTACCTCTTGTAAGTTTGTGTTTACTAATCAACTAAATTATGTTAAGAGATTAGAACGCACAAAGGGCCAATAAAGTTTATTTCCATCTTGTTCTTAATAAATTCAATTCTACCAACCTGGCTATCAACTATCTTGTAGAGATATTCAGTAAAAATTACATAAAAATATAACAATATTTGCATGGAATTTCAGAAATAAAATGTTGAATTTTAGTATAATTTAGAAATCAATCATATATCTTAATTTTGAGAAAATGCAATGCAAATTTGTTCTGTTGTTGCCCTGTCACTTGATTAAACTCATTTTAGCATGCCATTCAAGTTTGGCAATATTTGCAAAACTGTTATGTTTTATTGTTTTACAACCTTTGATCTAGACAATCCAATGGCCCATCTTAGATTCTTAAATGATCCTATACATGTATACCATATGCACTAAGCCTGTCAAATTGAACATGTTGAGTCATGTCGAGGTGATGGGTCATGATGACTGCGAGTCAAGATAAGTTTAAGCAAAATCAGTCTGAGTCTAAATGAGTTGTTTTTTAAAAAAAAAATCAATTCAGATCAAGTTAAAATATGTTTTAGTTAAACAAATATTTTATTTGAATAATTTTTAGTGATTTTGTCATCTGATATTATTATTAATTTTTACTCGTTTGAATTCGTTATATTCATATAGTTTTTAGGTTATCATCTTGACATGTATTGTCTGAAGTTGTTACTTACCTCAACTCATTATATACTATGATGCTAATTATTTTAACACAAAAGATAATAAGTATTCACCCAAACCAACCCATTTATCTTGTTTTGGGTCAACATTGTTTGGTCTAATATGCATGATTGTAGAAGTCGCTAAGCGCTAGTCGGGTGGCGAGGTACCGCCTAGGGATTACTCGAGATTAATTTGCGTTAGGCGGATTGGAATTTTTATATGTAATTTTACAAATATATATCATATACACACATCAATATCAATAATTCAATATAATACTTCAAATAATTTAAAAAATAAACTTAAACATACTAAGTCAAGTACTTCTAAGTTCAAACTTAAACAATGAGTTCAAAGGCTAGAGATGGGTTTCTATGTTTAATGGATGGATTCAATGTTTTTGATGTTGCATTCGATATTTTAGAGACATATTAAAGATTTTGGGTTGAAAAATGTCTCGAATAATCATGAATTGGGTCCTTTTTACCCGAAAAAATAGGCCACCTAGGCACCTCCTAGGACCAAATCGATAAGGTTGGAGGGCGCCTAACGCCTCAACGACGGCCGCCTAGGTTGATTTTTTCAACACTGCTAATATGTACAATCTATGGTGGATGGAGTGAAAAAATATTTAGGTTGAGGTAAATCTTGATAACTTAATGCTTATGAAATGACTGGGATTAGTCAAACCCGTCCCAAAACTGGCCCATTGCCATCCCTAGTTGAGTGTGAGTCAAGATGGGTTTTAAGGAAAATTAGTTAGGGTATCAATAGGTTGCTTTTAAAAACACTAATTAAGTTTATTGTTAAAATGAGTTATAATGAAACAAATACAACAACCTTACCCTGTATATTCCAATTAGGATAGAGAGGCTGCTTCGAAAGAGTTCTCGGCTCAAAGTTATCGTTTGAAATTGATCATCCCAATGATTTTAACGTTATTTTCACAACATAATTGAAATAACGTTAAAATTAGTGCACTTTTACTTTTGCCCCTTAAGGGCCCACACATATACATTATATGTGTGCACCACAAATGAGGCGTTTATAATGAAACATAGTTTATTTAAATAATTTTAATGATTTTATCATTAAATATATTATTAATCATTCTTGCTTGCTTGAATTTACACATCTTGATTCGTATTTATATTGTTACCTAACTTCAACCTAAGATGCAATAACTCTTACCCAAATCTACCTATTTATTTGAGGTCTACTTTTGATGTATTATACCCATGAACAAGACCCAGGGTGAGAATGAGTTTAGGGTAGAAAGGATATCTAGCAAGTATTGAATGCTTGTTATCGAGTCGTACCTTGTCACCTTATGAGACGTTTATACGCAAATATTAGAGTGGTTGGTTGCCATAATGAGCTACTTACCAGTATGATTCAGTTACAGTTCATTGTATTATGAAGTATGGCATTTATAATAATATGGATAGTTGGACTCTGCAGCAGTTAATTGTGTGTTTAATCCCTCACGATGATATCCTATCATTGTTGTGTTTGATGTCTATACCCAATTTGATCTGGTTGTGAGCCCCATCCTTACCATGAGGATGCCAAAAATGGGTGAAAAAAAATAAAATAACCATATCCCTTTAAAAAAAAACAAATTGTGATGTCAGGTGATATGTTTGTCCATAGGTTGGACATGTCTACACGGATCATCACATGTGTAGTACACATACCTAGTTATTTTGCGGTTGTGTATTATATGTTTCCTCTGGTTGGGTATTGAGGGAGACCTTAAGATTTACAATGTAAAAAAATGTTTTCATGGTTATAAAAAAAATGCTGATACCATCATATATGGTTAATCAAGTCAACAGAAAGGGCATGTTACCATTGTAGAAGAGAAATTCAAAGTAATTTTGTACATTATTTTACTTGACCTTCACGGATTGAGAAACTATAGTATCTAGATATACTTTTAGTTTATGTTCCAGACAAATATCAAATCTATTAGTTTTTTTTTAAGAACCCCCTTACGAGGTAACCCTAGGTCCCCTAATATCCAACCAATCGGGGGAGGAACATGTAAAACGATACCACATTCAATCATGTCGGTGGCTTCTACATAAAAGCACCGTGAGAATTGAACTTAAAACCTCTATATAACAGAGTTCTATCAAATCTATTAGTTGACCTTTCACAAGCTTGAAAGTCGGCTAGATGAAACTTCTTCAAAAACACAAAATAGTATACATACATGCTTGGTGAAGACAAGCATGACTCATTTCACGTGTACCCCTGCATTATGTGAAGACAAAAATTCAAATGACATTTACACATTACAAAGGCCTAAATTCGATTCCTTGTACAACAAGACCAACAAAATTATACTCGCCGTCTATATCCATACCATTTAAGGTTAATTCTGTCCCAATAGTTCCAATGCTATCAGTTGTATCTTCCCACAATTGAACCTCCATCCAACCATCTTTCCTTACTTTTGGATGACCCTTTATTTTGTGAGTTAATTCCTTGCTTGACAATTGATCCTCAATAATTGGAATACGAGGCGCAATTAAATAAATAGACCGTGGAATATGAAGACTTTGATTAAACAATGCTATTGGACCCTCGATCGACGAGTAGTTGTCCGGTGGCTTGTATATAAGATGAAATGAATAGGTTGTTTGTGGTGAAAGCAGTTTTGATTTGATCTCAAAAGCAACCTGAAACTCATCTATGTTAGGAGACTCGGCCACCATCTCAAACCTGCAGTTTTGATTTGATCTCAAAAGCAGTTTTGATGGATATGGGTTGACCCGGAATACTTATTGCCAAAAATTTTCTATAATTAATAAATGAAGTGATAGTAAGAACAAAAAAAGCTGTTGCTTTAGATTTAAAAAAGAAAGGGCCAGAACCTTGATTCTGGTAGAGACTTCCATATCCACTTTCTCTCTAGCAAAAATTCAGCTGCGGGAATCATGAAACGTTTCTTCATACTTTTGCTAATAGAAAGCCACTGTTCATCAATACAAATTATATCATGCAAGTAATCATTTTCTAAAATAATTAAACGTCCAAATCTTATGAAATGTTAAACGAACGGAAACAAACAAACTTACTCATAAGTCATAATATTCTCACTTTTTAGTAGGATCTAGGGGGAAATGAAGACAAACCTTACCCCTATCCCATGTTGGGATAGAGAGGCTGCTCCAAAAGAGTTCCCGGCTCTGAGTTGTCATTTGAAGTTAATCATCCTAACGCTTTTAATGTCAAAATTAGTGTAATTTTACTTTTGTTCCTTGAGGGCCCACGCATATAAATATTATATGCGTGCACCGCAAATGGGGCATAACAACCGTCTAGCCAAATTGTAACGATCATTGAGATAAGTTTCATGCATAGCAACCGTCTAGCCAAAATGCCATTTATATGTTGCCAAAAATATCAATTATGTTTAATACTTTGTGTCCCCTACTTGTAAACATTTTAAATAGGTTATTTCACAACTATAACCATAAGCTTATAGATTTGTTGAAATACAGATAGAATAAAATATAATAAACTTCACTAGTCGACTTATTCCACACACTGACAAGTTTAAAATACAAAAAAAAAATAGGAGTCATAACATAACTAAAAACATGGAATAGCAAACTTGAGCTTTAATCCTTTTATAACAATTACTAAATGACATATTAGGGATTTGTTGACTGCTGAACATTAAGAGTTTCATTACCTATTGGTGACAATGTGACATTAAGAGTTTCATTACCTATTGGTGAGTTTATCAAGAATATTACATACGTATACATTCACATACACATATACATACACAAACATGTGTGTGTGAAGATACCTTTTCACCATTGTCAATGAGGAACCCTTTACGAAGAATAGAGTATAGTTCCTTCTTGGATGTCCATTGTATAGTATATGTTGCCCAATTGATCAAATCTTTATAGTCAGCCGGCAATTTTTGCGTACGTGAATTTGAAGTGGGCTGCACATCCTTCGTATATTTGTGCTCCATATCTTCATGTGTCTCCTGTAAAATATCTTGCCCATATTTGATTTTCATTCATTCATTTGATGTTTTGATCAATAAAAAGATTCATACTTTCCGATATAAACATATTACATCTGATAGGAATCATAATCATAATGTTATATTAATTGTTAGTATGTTCTAGAGAAGGGTAGTAAGGGTAATTCAACCTTTAGTTTGTAAGAGGTTGGCTTATAAATAGAGAAGGGAGGGTAAAGTTGTTAGGCATCCAGAATTAATATTGAAGTTGGTTAGCCTCTTGAGGTTGGTCTCCTGCATTGCGGTGAGAAGAGGGTTGTGCCCTGGAATCCCTATTATCCATCTACGTTTTATGTAATCTCTTCCATTTCAATTTCATCATTGTTCTCTTGATTTGTCTTTTGATTGGTTATATTACTAGCTTGTGTTCATCGATTTCTCATCAACATCTTATATAGTTATATTATATCATTACCTATTCATTTCTTATGTGGCAGGTAGACAAACCTTTTGACTCTGAATTGAAGGAATCCACAATTCCACATGTTGTTTTCAAAATAGGAGGAACTCCTTATATCCTACTCTAAACTAGCAAAATTACATATTTCCTCAAAACACAGGTTTTCATTGCATAATAAAGTAATAAACAATACTCTTCAAGCATGATTTGTGGAAATATTAAATTTTTTATATGCAAATATGCAATTGCCACTTAAAATATATGGAACCTAAAATCTTCCAAAAGTTCAAATTGTGAACTTACATTCTCCACGGGACGAAATTCAATGCTTTCAATAGAGCAATGAGTGCTATGCCAATTCAATAGTAACGGGAAGATTGTGATGCTAAAATGATGTGTCTTTTGCTTGCTAGTAAATTGATATAATGGAATGACAAGCCATCCATCTTCTCTCATATTTGCATTACTTGAATACAGATAGTGTGAGTCATCATCCAATTTGTATGTGCAGGAAACATATGTCCCAATAGCCTTTTGGACTTCAGAGTTCTGAAAGTTAATTTTGAGGACGATATTTATGGTGTATGTGACATGTGGTGACAAGAATCTAGTGAACACTTTTACTTTGAAACCGTTGTAGATACACATCATAACATTTGAAAACCTGCACATATTGCAGCCAGTAGTACCATAACTTTTAGATTTCATTCATACCTTCATTATTGTAAGACTGAAAAAGAATTAGAAACTTTAAAACTGAAAGTCTTGTCTTTATGTATAAAATGATCATCATTCAAACAAACGAGTAAGCACCAAATTTATATCTATTGAAAGATAAGGTCAAAAAGAATGAATAAGCAACTAACCTCGAGTCAATTGCAACATCACGTACGCCCCAAGATACACATTTTGTTGCAGACACCATTTCACAAATTTCTCCATTGTTATTTATTGATAGCCACTGTGGAGTCACAACAACATTTATTTCTTATATCAGCAAAACTTGGAACGAAAAAGAAAATACAAGATCATAAGTAGAAATTCTAACATTTTCAATCTATGCAACAAACACATGGACAAGCCTAACTGAGTTTTAGTTGGTCCCATCATAGTTGTCCAAATCCCTCGGGCGCTCGCCTAGGTGCAAAAAAAAAAAAAAAAAAAAAAAAGCCAGGCACATGGAAGGCACCTGGTGGTAGCCTAGATGCACTCCGGGGAATTTCTGGCAAGATTCCAGTACAAACCTGGAAAATCAGGCAAAATTCAAAAAAATCCAACTATAAACCTGTCTAAAACAACCATAAAAAGGTTTTTATATTTTAAAAACTCTATATAACTAGATTATTAATTGTTTTATAGTTAGACTTTATATATTTTTAAAAATATTTTTAAGCCTAAAACATATCAAACCTTTAAAAATGATAACTTAATAAGATGCGCCTAGTTGAAAAAAAACCCTTACTTTTTTTGTGCCTTGTGCCTTTGACAACTATGGGTCACATAATATGAAAGAACAGTGAAAAAATACAAGCATGCAATAGAAACAATAATTACCATGGTGCCATCATCCACAAAGATCCCTTTCAAGAGAAGCATAAAGAGTTGTTCATGAGATCCATATGATAAAGGAGTTACCGCCTGATGTGCTATCTTGATCATTTCTTCTACATCTGCTTTTTTTTCCAGATTCTTATAAACCTCCTATACAAGTATATAGCATGCCTGCATTTTAGCTCAATGGTAAAATTCAAAAATAATTGTGAACTTTTAACAACAAAACCTACTTGTTGTTCGAGTGCAATTTCAAGTTCTTTCATGACCTCTGCCATAGTTGGCCTTTCTTCACGAGCTTTATTGATACATCGATAAGCAATGTGTGAAAATGTACTCAGTGAACTTGATTGAATTTGCTCTTTCATATCACTAAAAATAATCGCATCTAATGCTTTCTCCTCGTAACATTTTCTCCACTTGTTAACTAAAATCTGAGTTAACCGGCCATCATGATAATCAAAACACAGTCTCCCACACATAACTTCAAACAGCACAACTCCATAAGAATACACGTCAGATTCTTTTGATAGAAAACCTGTCTCAAAATACAACGGATCACAATAACCCGGTGTGCCTACTGCATTAGAGAAAACAAACGTGTGTTGCTGGTTAGCCGGACCCGTCTTTGACAAACCAAAGTCAGAAACTTTAGGGATCCACGTGTCATCTAAAAGAATATTTGAACTTTTGATGTCTCTATGAATAAGTCTTTGGTGTGTCTCAGTAGGATCATGTAAGAAGTTCAGTGCACGGGCAACCCCAATGCATATCTTTAACCGTTGACTCCATGTTAGATTAGCATCACTTATATAACGATCAAGGCTACCGCGAGACACATACTCGTAAACAAGGATCATTTCACCATCCTCATTACAAAAATGCGTTAAAGATACCAAATTTTCATGCTTGTATTTTGAAAGCATCATTATTTCCTTGTAAAACTCAGGGTTACCTTGCCCAAGCATCCGGTCCAATCGTTTACAAGCCACCATTTTTCGTCCATTTGGGAGAGAAAGTTCTCCTTTGTAAACCTGCCCGAACCCACCTCGTCCAATTAGCTTGTTGCGACTGAAGTCGTCTGTGGCTAGTTTAACATCTTGAAGTTTGATTTTGAGGTGATCAAACTCTCCCAGGAAAGACATTATGTGGATCAAAGAGTGCTCAAAACAAAGAAATTGGAGACAATTTTAAGCAAATAAATTGAAAGAACCTTGAAAGCCCACTTATGTAATGAACCAAATTATTTATAAAATGGATTCTTAGTTTGTCATATTGTTTATCATCACCATCGCCAACTCACCACCAACATCCGCTATCACCCGAGCAAAAAAGCTAAAAAATAGAAGAAAAAAATAAAAACCAAAAACAAAAATCTTAAACAAATATCAAGTTTATAAGCAAAGTCTTGGTTCTTGTTCAAAAGAAACGAATCCAACTCTAAACGTAAGATTACCGACCAAAATTTAGACAAAAACCTGTAATAAACCCTAATCCCAAAGTTATGAACTCGAAACAGAAACCCATAGCAATTGAACACGATTTTGAACCCGAAAATCAACAAATACCATACAGGGAAGATCGATTTTAGATCCAACTAAAAATCAGGCGCAAAAATCAATTTTAACCCAGATCAGTCGAGAACTCAAACTATAAAACAGAAAAATTACGAACCTTTGAGCTTGCGACGAAGAGACCGGCTGATTGAATGAATTTCACTTGGTTTCTTAATAGCCATTTTCGTCCCTCTCGTTGGTTACCAAATTCTTGTGTAAACTTAATCCCATAAAAAAATTGTGAAAATAGTTAGATTTTTACCCATGAAAAAGTCAAAACTAACTAATTTTACGGTTTTGATCATATGGTTTAATTATTTTAACTGTTTCAACTCAAAATAAAATATTTTATCAAAACAACTAAATACTTCAATTACAAAATGTATGAGAACTATAAAGTTAATATTTCAGTTTAAGAATGACAAACTAGCATGATAAAGCTTGAATGTTGATATGATCTGTGATGATCCTAGCTCGGTGGAGTAGAAGAACATAAGTCTTCTTATATGGGGGGTGAAAACCTACTCTATCAATACGCGTTTTACATGACTTCTTCATGTGAGAACAAAACCGTGAACCCGGTGGGGTAAAACGAACAATATTATTGATACAGTTTTCTGTCCTAGTGATGTTACATGATCTACTTTGGAACCATGGGAATATAAGAAATTAGTTGATGACAAGTGATTGAGACTTTTTTTTTCTAATAAAAGGGTTTTGCCCTAGAAAATATACACCAAACAACAAAAAAGAAAAGTACAAATAAGCATATATGTCCCGATATTTTGAAAACAACAACAAAATCAAAAAAAGAGATGTCTGAAACTTACTTGGAGAAGATGGATACCTAAGGAGATCCAAGTTTGTGAAAAATTCTCACAATAAACCTATAGTTTCAATTCAAAATTTTTATAAGTTCAACAAGTTTCTAAGTAAAGTTCTAAAGCATTATATGTTCAAGTTATATGTTCTATAGGTTTGAGGAATTATAGCTAAATTAGTTCGCTAATTTGATAAAATAAGCAAAGTTATAATAGTTGTCAAAAATTATGAAAATAGTTTTATTAAATAACTTATTTAAATCATGACTTTTATACTTTAAATTCTTTTAGGAATTATATCCACGTAAATATATATACGAAGAAATAAAGGTATATGTGCATATAGCTATATATACATATATTTACGAATTGCGACAAAATAATCGTGATAAATTCCATGTGATTAGTCATTACGTTTACAAATCGGACAATATCATTGGAAAATCCAAGATATTACATATGATAGTAATTAGTTATGGATGCCCCTAAAGTAAGAGGTCTATAACAAATCACACCTTTTTCTATATTTATGTTAACTTTGTTTGCTAAGTAACATGCACATAAGTATATTGTCACTTTAAGACATCAACAACGTTTATAAATATAAGGCAATTTTATCATAAATCATATAATTATAAGGTTTTAAACCACATGTTTTATGGTTAGGAGTATCATCGATGCCACCAGATTAGAGTGGGTATTTATTGTTTGAATATGTGGTAATGTAATGGTAATGGATTTTTATATGTGTTCTTTCCTTGTTATATTTGTAGATAATTCGCTAAACAAGAGGCAAGTTGTATTTTCTTTATCACCAATGTCACGAGAGGAGTCAATTTCATGTTTTCCAGTACCATGAAATTAAAGAAAGTGAACGAAATATTATTAATAGTATTCCTTTTAATTATATACATCTTAATTTGCAATGCCCGTTGTTCTATCGTAGAATATTACCATCAGATCAATAGATATAAATATATAATGGGGCAATTACATATTTTTCCTTCATAACTTGCAAAATTACATATTATTTTCAAATCATGTTTTAAAAGTATTGTACATTATACATTAAAAATTTGTACGTTAGGAAAATATATAATTTTGTAAGTTGAAAAAAGGAAATATGTAATTCTCCATATATAATTATGAGTGGAAACTCTAGCTAACTGAAAGGTTAGTTTAGTTTGTAAATGTTGGACACTTCAAAATCCATGCTCATGGGTTCAATGTTCAAAACTGCAAGCTCATTTACCTCATTAATTGTCAACAACTTTTTTCTTAACAGCCGACTATGGATATGGCCTTTTCTTTTTCTGTAATAAAGATTACCATTATTAAATAATAACCAAATTACAATTTATTTTGTTAAAGTTGTTGATAGTGTTTTCCACTATAAAATCACATACGTTTCGTTTGTTATTATATTGCTTGCTTTATCTTAAAGTTTGATTTTTTAAAGCTAAATGATTTAAATTGAATAGCATGAAATTTGATTAGTATAAACTAGGGCTGTAATCGAGCCGAACCAGGCCTGACTCCAGCTCGGCTAATGGATTTTCGAGTCGAGCCCTAGCCGAAATTTATTTCGAGCCAAAAATGCGAGCTCGAGCTAGCTCAAGAGCTGCTCGTTTTTTTCCCCTCCACTTTACATACATACATATATATATATATATATATATATATATATATATATATTGGGGATAGTTCGAATGTTAACCCTTTATTATTATGATAACCGCATAACTACATATTATTACTTTATAGTCCACATTAAAGTAAGCATAAAGGTGTAGCATTTTTCTTATTTTTTATTAATGTAAGTGAGCCCTACATTAATTAAAAAAAAAGAAAAGAAAAAACATACGTCTTTAGATTTACTTTAGTGTGGGCCCCAAATTAATAAGATGTAATTATTCGGTTAATGCAATAAACATGGGTTAACATTTGATCATCTCCATGTGTATATATATATATATATAATCCAATAGGACTGTGAACAATTAATAATCCACTCTTAAAGCATTAACCCGAAATAATCCGTCAAGATGAAGCCAAATCTTGGATTATTTTTTTGAACATCATTGTAAGATATCTACAACACTTTCTTCTTTTATGAGTTTAATTTATCAACGTTTGAGACGTAACATCGTTGTAAGTTTTAGGCCTAAAACAGTTAAAGTGTTGTAAGTGAAAAACTTACAAGGATGTCGCGTCTCAAACGGTGATGAATTTTCGCAAACTCATAAAAGAAGAAAGTGTTGTACATGTTCTACAATGATAATGAAAAAAAATCCAAGATTTGGATTCATCTTGACGGATTATTTCGGGTTAATGCTTTAAGTGTGAGTTATTATTTGAACATTTTCCTTATCCAATATGTATGTATACATACATACATACATATTAAAAATCGAGCCAAGCCAACCCTGGCTCCGGCTCGGCTCGACTAGACTCGGCTCGCTTTTAATGAGCTTTTTTTGAGCCGAGCCTTTTTCGAGCAAGCTTCAAACGAGCCTCGAGCCGCGAGCTTTTTGAACAGCTCTATTAGTATTTAGTGATTGCTAAATTTTTTTTATTCATCTTGACATATTTGTTGGCTGGAATTTAAATAAATAAATTGGAAGTTACATGATCGACGTCATGGTACCGTTCAAACTTAGAGAGAAACTGAGTTCCTTACAACCTAAGACTAGCTAGGGAAGAAGGGTGTAGAACCACGAGGAGTTAATGGTTGGTCTTTAACTTAAGTTGATATGTAAACATGAAATTTAAAATGAAAAAGTTAATTTAGTTTATTGGTTGACTATAAGATGCATAAACAAATAAATTGAAATAGTCACTTCCAGTTTCAAGTTCAAACCATTAGTTGCAAAACCTATTACTATGTTTGTTAATGATGAATTACATAGACATAATCCATATTAATTGTATATCACTCCAACATGAAACACGATTGCATCAATGATACATCTGCAACACATTCAAAGTTTCTTTAAAGTGGAATGTAACTATTGTGCAACCTTGAATTTTCCAAAACAATCCATGACAAATCCTAAACCATGTAAACATCTACAACACATCTAGAGGTTCTCTTGAGTGGAATGATCACAATTGAATATTTCTGAACATAAATTGTCATTCAAAGAAATATGCAAAAGATAATGTTCAACATCAACACAAACATCCACAAATAATGATCATAAATGTTAAACATTTAAACACAAACATAGAAATGGTCTTACAACTCGATTGAACTCTTACTCCGATTGTGACTGTGAACTGTTTAGCCTAACATGCTTACAATTGAAGAACAATGATTGATCATGGAAGAACTATGATGGAATCTTGATTAGGAATCTCCAAAAATGCTTCTGGGGTCGTCCTTCTCTGTTCTAGGGGTGATAATCACGAATTAGGCTCGAAATCCCCCTTTAAATTCATCAAAAACCGTCTAAAAACCGCCCAAAATCGATCCCCAGCATACCATACGTCGGTTAGGTATCTCATATGCCAAAAACATTCTGTTGTACGTTGCACTATACGCCCCATTTCAGCAATATGGAGTACCATACGTCGGGTTCCACATACTCTACGCCGGTCACTGTTTCCATTTGTTTTGGAATTTTCTCAACTTCCAATAATCCCAAAAGCTCACAAATCTCTTTTAAACATTACTTGGGGTATTTACCAGCAAGTTTCCATCATTTCCCTGCATTCAAAAGTCCCCCAAAGTGATTTGATTTCGGAAAATTATCATGCAAAAACCATGATTTGCTCAACTAAAACTCATAAACAAAAACCACATATCATTACAACACTTGGTAAATTATCCTTTGCTTTTCCGAAGGGTCAACGGATCGAAACCTACACATGATTATGTTAAATAGTTGACTTAATTGCACTACTTGGTGTAGTTTATTGTATTGAAATGGTGTTTGCTATGCATGCACAACTTAGATTTGTGTAAATGTTTGTTAGATGATAATTGACAAACTATTGGGGTGGGGGATCCGCATTCGTGTGGAATATGAAGTAAGATGTAATCCCTGGGTTTGTTTAAAAAAAATCGAATAATTGTAATCGTTTTTGAATTCTAATAAAGCAAAGTTTGGGGTATCTACATTGAAATATGAATATGTAATATACACATATAAAATAAAACTTTATAAATATAAATTAAAGTCATGACAATCTTTAAAAGGATTATAACAAAAACTTATAGATTGGTTATAACCTAAATATCTAATAATTCAATTGTTAAAAATAACAATAACAAACTTCATTGTCATTTATAAATTATAAAATATATATAAAGGATGATATCTAAATAAAAATAAATAAATAAATAAAATAATAAATAAATAAAATAGAAATTTTCATGACAAACATTATTTTTATTATGAGTATGTAGTTATGAAAATACTAGTAAATAAATATAATGATGTTTGATTTTAAAATTATAAAGTGTTTTACAAAAACATTTAGTTAAATAAATAAACAAAACAATTGATAATAAAATTTATTATTAAAAACGAGAAATAATAATAATTAGGAAATAGAGGGATTGATTTTGTAAAAACACAAACTTATTTAAGGGGCTAAAAAAGTTGTAGCTAAATTCAATTAACACCCAAAACTAGAGGGGCTTAAGTTGCCAAATTCCAATACCCATTTTCCTTCCTCACCCGCAACCCGTTTTCAATCCAACTCATTTGTATGTGGTTACAGCAATTAAGAACAATTTTAGAAATCTTGCCAACATGTTAATAATTGTGACACCCGGCAATTTCAGGTAAATTGCGACTCTTACATTCTTTACATTTCACATTCATACTTGTTGCATTTCATTTAATTATGCTTAATTAGATGAGTTGAACACAATCAACTACGAAACGATAGTTCGAGGAACTATCGAATCGTACATTGCACATTGGTTTTAGAAACCAAGTGCGGCAAACACAACACTAACACAAAACAATAATTCGGGGAATTATTGAATTGTGCATTACACGTTGATTAGGACTAATCAAGCGTGCAAACACTTCGTAAAACACGAACACAAACTATCGAAGATAATTCGAGGAATTATCAAAACACACACACGAGTCTTACGAATGTTGGTGATCAATCAAACTTATATGTTATTATATGATTATGTGCTAAACGTTCATTAGATGTTTAAGATAAACGTTGGGAATCGAGTACGAGCGAAATCGAATCATCAAAACCGAAAAACATGAAAATGGACCCATCGCGGTACGCGAGGATCCTATGGCAGAAGGCTTCGCGGTAAGCGGCGAAAACCGGGAGTCGGGACTCCCGAATTCCATCGCGGTACGTGATACAAATTTTTGATCGGCCTTCGCGGTACGCGAAGGCCATGCAGATCAAAAATTTTATAAAATCAACCCCAACCCCTTTTGTTCGGTTTTCTCTCATCCTCACCGAACTTAGACTCATCTTCTCGACCCTAAACCTCTGCCAAACTTGTTCCAAGCCTTTGGTAACACTCTTGAAGGTATTTCCCTCATCATTGGTGATATTGGAACCCTTGAAGCTTGGAGAAGGAGCTAGGAAGCTAGAAACCACCATCAACAACTCGATCTTCATCATCCGAAACTGCTTCTTAGCTTCTAAGGTAGTTTTCTATGTTTTTTTATTGTTAGATCGCACATGCAATGGGTAAAAACCCACATGCAACTCCATATGATTATTGTGCTCGAATTTGTTGGTGATTTGATGTGTATTTGTTGTAGATTTACTGATTTTATAGTCTAGTAATGTTAGATTTAAGTTTTGTTGAGTTATTGGTTGATTTGGTGATGATTTTGGTACACTTGCCATAAAAGGAAACTTTTATGATGCAAGTTATGGATTTGTTATGATCTAGACATGTTAGACATGTCTAGATGTTGTTAAATGTATATTGAGGTGTTTAGAAACACATTTGATTATTTGGATTTGGTCAAAAACATGATTTTGCATAAACTTTCTAAAAATGGAAAATTTTAAGAATCAAAAGAGGGCTTTTGATGTTTTTGAATGATTTGATGATTTGTGACCATTAAAAAGTGTTTAAAAACGATTTCTAAACATAGTGGAAACCTTGATTTGTGAAAACGAACTTTTAAATGGATACTTTCCAAATAAGGGAACTTTATTTGGGCAAAATGGAATAAACGGTGATTTATGCGCAAACGACATTTTTAAGGGTTTAAACGTGTTTTATAAACATATTAGAAGTACTAACTGGATGAAATGGGATTTCATAACCACACTTTCCTAAATTGGAAACTTTCTAAAGATGGTAACTTGTGCGATTAGGGTCATAGGATGCATTTTGATGTCTTATGTGCATTAAGGCGCATAAACACAACAATCGTGTCACCAACGATTCGTCGAGTCAACACAAGTCAACACACACACACTCGGTTGAGCACACCGACACTTGGAGTTGTATGGGATACAATACACCACAAAACACATACTCACACCTATATGGTTATAGAGGCTTACTAGCAGGTGCTAGCTTTCGCAGACGCGAACGCACAATCGCACCGGAACTGCTTAACAGGTGAGTTCACGGCCCCTTTTTACTTTTCTAACCTTTGGGGGAGAAAACACTGCATTAAAACTGTTTTGAAACAACAACTCATTTCATTTACGTATGGACATGCTTTATCATATATGTATATGTGTGGACCACATCACAACTAAAAGTCCTCGCGATACTCCACGGACCGTTAGTAGTGCGTAGCGCCTACCGTGGTAATCTTGAATAGTACTATTTGGGCCTAACAAGCACCACCCATCGCGCCTGGGAGGCCAACCCGACTGGAGGTCGGAATGGGTGCAATATTGACCAACACTTTGCCATTGTCTTGTGATGGACATGGCGGGAGGCACAACTGTCAGCTTCGGTACGACCCCGCATATAATATAACTGTATTGAGTAGCTATCAATCGATACTGCATTGTAATGATATGTAAATCGCAAACTCTTACTTTAAACATTGGATGTTTATTGCTTCTGAAAAACCTGTGCTCTCACCAACCATTGTGTTGACCCTTTTACTCGCATGTTTTCTCAGGTAGCTAAGGCACACACTGAAGGATAGGATGCCAAGCTGGAGTCTCATGCATCTACATAGTGCTTTAGGCTTGAAAACATTATCATTTTGTTTTGTTGTGTATTGTTAAACAATTTAAATCGCTTCCGCACTATTACTCTGTTTTGCTTTGAAAACCGATTTAATCTTATGCTTCCGCAACTTATAATAACAACGATGTTTTGATAACCTAAACTTTTACTTCCGCAACTCTTATTTTACTAAGCTGATTTATCCAAGTTATTGGATGTACGTATGCAACCAGACATGTAGGTCTCGCAAGTTGTGTGACCGGAGACTGCGATCCTGCAAGATCAGCCAGCCGTCGCGCCCCCGTCTGGGACGGGAGGGCCGGGGTGCGACAATAATTATCAATCACTCATCACGTGTTAATGCGAAATCATACTCCAAAAATACGAACCATTACCCAAAATGCAAACTCGATGGAAACGCAAATAAAAACCAAACAAATCGATACCTTTGGTTCCTTTTCAAAATTCCGATACTTTATGTACAATAAAACCCCATTCATACACTTTATAATAGTACTTTGTTAATTTTATAATAGCACTTTGTTATTTATAATAAAACTTTCATTTTTACACTTTTTACAAAACTATCACTTTGTACATTAACCTCACCCTGTTTTAGAAAACCTAAACTTATTCATACTAAGTATGTATAAATGTGTGACACCCCGTAATTTCCAGGTCAATTTTGATTTTATTTAAATGCTTATTTAAATGCTTTATGTACACGTGGCACTAGAATTAGATTAATTTAGTGTGACACGTGACACGACAGTACGAACACTGGCACACAACAAGAAGATTCGTGGAACTATCGGCAAACAGCCACTACTACAAAACAGGGTATTTGCTACCAGAATTATGATCGCAAAATGGTGGCAATTGCCTTTTTGAGACCAATTTGCAACCAAAAAAGTGGTGAGAAAAACCCTGGTGGCAAATGACCCACTGCTACCATTTTGCCACCACATTACTTTTTTGCTACCAAATGTTTCTACGAGAAAAAGGTCAAAAATATTGCAACCATATTGCTACCATATTTGTTGATCATATTGGTTGCTACCATTTTGCCACCATATCAATATAGCTACCATTTTGCCACCGTATCAATATAGCTACCATTTTGCCACCGTTTCAATATAGCTACCATTTTGCCACCATTTTGTGATTGTTTTGTTGCAACCATTTTGCCACCATATATTTTTACAAACATAATTGCCACCATTTTGCCACCAAAACCATACATAGCTTGTTACCACCTGTATACATTTTTTTCATTACTAAAACCTGCTAAAACCACCATTTCATTGCATATACCACATCTTAGAACATAGATTTATTTAAATTTCAAAATAACCAAACATACAAAAATCTAAACATAAACAAGTTATAGAAACAAATTACACATCAAACATAATAAAAACAATCCAAACATAAAGTATTTTATAGTCTATTTCCGGATCACGGTTTTCAACATATCTTCAATTTTTGACATCCGATTGCTCATAGCATCCTTCTCTGCCTTATGTTTTTTTTCTTTTTAACCTCCAACTCAGCAATAATTCCATTTAATCTTTCTTTTTCTTCTCTTGTTCCTTCAAAATCTCCTTAATAATCTCTTTCAACTTTTCATTCTACAAAACAACCAATAAAAAATTATAAGGGTCAAATTCAGTTTAAGTTACAAATAAAATTCATAATAAGTCAAGTTCATTTGGGGAAGATGATGTTGGTAATGACATCGGTTCATATCTCACTAGAATACTTAACTTATAAAACCAAGCAAATAATAACACCATTCATAGTCTCATATGGAATCAAACTCAAACTTACTATTCATAAAAATAATAAAATTAGCATACCTTGTCTTTCTTGCCAAGTGTGTTAAAGTCAATAACGCTACTTAATCCGTACACTTTTCCTTTATTCTTGCCACCAGCAGCTCGTGACCACAAGTCTTTGTCAAATTTGGGATGGTTGCTATGTTCATCTCCATACTTCCCCAAAAGATATCCACCGTATTTATCCTATTCAAATAAATACATAATTACATTATTTGAATTGCATTGTCTTCTGGATATGTTTCTTAGATAACCTATTTTAATATGTTATCTAGATTCAGATTAAATGTTGAAAATTTTATTTTACTTCATTAGCAAAAGATAGCACATGACGGATACTTACCCATTTCTGACGTCTTCAAAGACATTGTTGTATATGTTGCAACTCCAAGACTATTAATCTTGGAAACGAAAACCACTTTCTCTAGTGACTTGAGCTTCATCTGGTGATATTTCAAGGAAGGATACTGGCTTTTCTGGGGTTGATAGGCCATTCCTGAAGAAAAAGTTGACTAATAAATATTGAAATGTGGGATTGATTGCTTGAGCTTACACAATTGTTTATTTATAGAATTAGAGGCACTTTAAATATAGAATCAATTTTAAGTAGCTAAGTAGGGGTATTGCCAGCCATATATAATGGGAGAGAAAGAGAGGCAATTATGTCACATAATCGTGTTATGCATCACAGTTAAAGCAATACATACATGTGTTTATATAGTTCTTATAGTTCTTTACTTAAAACTGGAATGTAATGAACTGCTAACAGATTGAAAAGAAAAACTGTTGACGAAAAACTCACCTATGCTGGAAAATATGAGCCACAAAAGCATGGTTAAGATTGGGAGAACCTTCTGCAATATCTTTTGCAGCCAAATTTCTCTTACAACCCATCCTATCAGCATGCTCAAGAACTAATGTTGCTCTTTTTAAATGATCTCTAACAACCAATGTTGATGGATTACTGTGTTAAGGAGCAAGAACATTTAAGAGGTATGATATTATGAACCAAAACATGCAATGAGGATCCTCACCTTCCTTCAATGAAGTCCTGTGTTCCTATGTTAACCACAGTGCATCCTATAGCCTTGGAAAAGTTAAGGCATAGTGTGTGATTCTCATTTCTCTCCCATGGACCAAGGGATGTTTTAGTATTAATGGCTCTTTCATCAATTGTCCCTGGAACTGCCACATTGATAAGCTTACTGCATCAAACATTAGAGACAATTTATAGCTAGCAAAATGGATAGCATAGGCTTATTTATATCAATCTCAAACAGATCACCAGTTGAAAACCACCATATAAGAACTCCTTTTGCAATCTCAAATAGATCATTAGTTGTAAGGTCTATAGGAAGGACCTTCTTCAGAAAGCTATCTTCTCCAAGGTAATTCCTATATGAAGCCTTTTCAGATTCACTAATGGTGTAGCCTTTGCAATGTTGTGTGAACCAGTTAATGCAAAGGGAGTCTCTAAAACATACCTGTAGTACTGCACAATATATAAAAAAAAGGAATAAAGTCAAACCAAATATATCACATAGCATTGAAAAAAAGGAATAAAGTCAAACATACCTGGAAAAAAATTTGGTATAAAAAAGGCACCTTATTTCCTGAATCATATGCTATAATTGTTTCTGTATGTTCAACAAATGTACTTGCGTAGGTGTATATTTTTAACTTGTTAGCATTTACAAAGAGTTTGCATCTCATATGCTTTACCTTACTGGATTCAAAATCCTTTTCAAATTCTTTGCCCTCTTTTTTCATTATTCTTCAGTTCACTATTGTTTTTCGCTTTTTGTGGGCTAATGTAAAAAATGAATAGAATTTATACGCTTTTGTAAACTTTTAGTTAATTTTCCTTCAAATATTTTTGTTTCCTGTAAGTACTCATTTAAAATTTGTTCATCATGCAGGTGGCTTCTCTTGGTGAAGGAATATCTTTGGAAGCAAAATTGTTAAGCAGGTTAAATTTTTTCCTACCAAAAAGTATTTTATATGTTGACAGTTTATTTAGTTTCCTTTAATGTTGCCTATTTTAAATTATTTTCATGGCATAATTTTTGAATTTCTTATGTGTTGCAGGAAGGAAGCTGCATTGCGTCAAAGAGAGGTTTCTTACGTTATAAAATGACTCTTATTTGGTACTTTGTTTCCTCAGTATGTTTTGAAAGAGTTGATGCTCCATGCTTTCTTTAAATAAAAGTAATTGGTTTTCAACAATCAAATATATTTGCTTCTTACTATTGATTATTTAGAAGAGATAAATACTTCTACTATGACATGCTTGCATGCTGCACTTAAAGAAGCTAAAAAGCTAAAGGAGTAAATGAAGAAGTTTCATCACTCCGGTCAGAAGTCAAGGTGAATCTTGCCACCATGTTGCTCTAGTGAAGTGTAATATAGTTGTATATGCATGACATTTAAACATAATATTATAAATTTTTATATAAGACTAAACAATCTCAAGTCATGGCAGAAATTATGTCTATACTCTATATAGAATGAAGGATTAACATCATCAAACAGTAACCAAGTTTGCTCATTTCTAAATTTAAATTCTATGTAATATAGTTAATATGAACGTATAATTTCAAAAAATGTATCAAAAAGTTTGTGTGAAGTGATCTTGTTGACCTCTTGTTTGAACTTTGAACCAATTGATCTGTATGTATGGTCCACTTTCGAAGCAAAATCTCTGTACTGAACAATATGCCTAATATCCCAAAGCTACATATGAAATAATGAGGCCGCTAGAGTTCACTTTACAATATAAAAAACCTTCTTTACCTTCATTTGGTTCAAGTTTTATATATATAACTATATAAGAGAAGCATAATCACTTTTCTAGTATAAGTAAACATCACATATTAAGACCCTTTTGATATGCAACTTGATTCAAATACCAACACACACACATGTAGCCACATAGCAAACAATCTCCCACATATGACGCACCACTTTGCACACACCTGTCTATCACATTTATCTATGGAGCTGCTATGAAATGTATCATTGAAGTCATAATAGGATTAAGACCAAAAGGAGACATGTAAACAGCAGGCCCAACATTTACAGAAGATTGAGCCTGAAATGTTTACCATAATCAGTTGCAAATGATAACTCTTATAAGATTATATCGATGCAAATAGAAATCTGAAATGACATACAGGAGACTGTCCAATATTGTACGACCTAGCTCTAGCAAAAGAGCACCTAAATGTTTATATGAAGGTACCTGCGCAACAATCGTTTACCACGGCTTCCTCCAATCGATCGTTTACCACGGCTTCCTCCAATCGATCGATTACCACGGCGCAAACAGAAATCACCACGACACGCTGCAATTGAACGCTCAACACGAATGACTCGATGATAACGGGAACAAATTGAAATCAACACATACGATTGCAATGGATTCACCACCTCGACGACAATTTCGTGATTTACAGGAGACTTTGTAGTGTGCAGCGACCTGACGAACAGTTTTGTTTTTCTAGGTTCCCCAATTTGATTAAACTACGCTTCTTTAATTAATTAAATAGTTTTACTTTTTTTCTTCCCACCAATTTGTTGGTGGCAAATTAGATATAATTTTTTACCTACCAATTTACGACCAAAAGTAAAATGTGGTAAAGTTTCTCACCATTTAGCTACCGCCTTGCATTAAATAATTTTAATTTGCATTTGGTGAGAAATTGGTAGCAGATTTTCCTACCATTTGTTTTGGTGATAAATTTTGGTGGTAATTGCCTAGTTTTCTAGTAGTGAGCACACACGTGTCAAAACACACGAACGTTGGTGAACGTTTAGCACACTGTGTAGCACAACACTTGAGACCTCACGAAACACTCACACATTGAACTTGGAAGTTCAAACGAGGCCAAACGAAGGTTCGTAAACGTGAAAACGGTGACGAACGGATCAAACCCATTAAAATAGGCTTATTGGGCTCTCCAGGGGCCCATCGCGGTACGCGATGGCCCAACAAGAAACATCGTCGCGGTGCGCGACATACATCGCGGGGGTTTGACTCTCGAAATCCGCCATGGTACACGGAGAGGATTTGGAAGCTCCATCGCGGTACGCGACGCCGCCCAGTCGACAGTATCTTTATAAAACCAAGAACATCATGCCTAGCCTATCCTTTCTCATAATTTCTTCGGCTGCACACTCAACCTTCCGACCTTCTTCTCCCTCTACACACCTGCAACAGCTTTGAAAGCCATTAGAGACCCCATTTGAAGCTTTAGAAGCTTAGAGAACTCAAAGGAGAAGGTCATACAAGCTCGAGCATCATCACTCCCTCCTTGTTCTTGACGAATCCAACAAAACAGGGGCAAAGAGACTGACTAGAGGTCATTTCAGTGATTCAAGGAAACTCTAAAAGGTAACCACACATCTCTTGTAGCTTAAAAACACTCACAAGCACACATGCATGGCTTGAAACCCACATGCAAGCATCTATAGTGCACATGCATGAATTTCATTTCTGGGTTTGTTGATTTTACTATGTTTCTTGATGATCTAAGATGATTAGATGACGTTTTGTGATGATCTAAGATGATGGGTATAGGCCATTGTGCTTAAAACGATGATTTGTGATATTATATGTCCATGCATGTATGATCTAGAGCATTGTAGATGATTGTGATTGTATAGAAATGATTATTGATAATGTATAAGTGATATTGCAAGATTAGATTGTGATTTGATGATTAAAAAGATGATTTTTGACAAACTTTCTATTATTAGTAACTTTTTATTGGCAAATGGTGATTTGGTGACAATGGTGAATATGCATGTATGTAGAAATGCTATTAGGATGTTAAGATGATGATTTGAACACCTAGAATGTGATTTTGATAATGTTTTGGTCATTTCTCAACATAGTTACTATATTTAGTAACTTTTTTGGGTCAAGATATTGCTAGATAGTAAATTTGATTATATGTACATGTTTAAATGATGTTAAGTGGTTTATTATGATGATTGGTGACATGAAAATAGGATTAGAAAGATTAGAATGGTTGTTTTTATGAAAAACCACAAGGTTACTATTTATAGTAACTTTATTTTTACAAAAACCGACTTAGGAAGATCTTGAATGATTCGAGCATGCTAAATGGCTTATTATGTTGTAATATGATGATTAGATGCTAAGTTAGATGGTTTCCGAATATCGCGTATGCTAGAAATGGAAACTTTCCATTTTAGGAAACTTTTATGCGTAAACTTGATGAAAACGACTTATGTGACTTCGTATGATGATGTGTTATGTGTTAACATGATCACGTAGGACAAATGAGCATGCTAGAACTTTAAAACTGTTATGCTTTGTGAACTTTCCATAAATGGAAACTTACTATAATTAGTAAGTTGTCCATATACGCGACTTGCGCGTTTTGCACACGACGAACACTTGCACGTTTGCTACACGATTCACAACCGTCACACGGTTCACCAACGGGTCGTTGACTTGACACGGTCAACTTTGGTCAACTCTAGTCAAACATGGTCATTGTGGACCAACACAGTCAAACACGGTCATTGTGGACCGACACGGACAAACATGAACAACCGAAGGTTGTTGGACACAAACACGAGCACTAACACGAACATTAGCACAGTCACTTTCACAAACTCACGTACGGTATACGATATAGGTTGCCGGTGACCGACGCGCTTACTACTCCAGGAGCTTACGCTTGATTATTCACTCTCTTCACTAAGGTGAGTTTACGGCCCCTCTTTACTCTTTTCAAACGCTTTTAAATAGGGGAGAATACTAGCTGAATCGAGTCAAACATTATTGCTATTACAAACATTTTGTGTATGCTGGTTTATTAGACAAACATTAAGATTTGAACTCGTAACAAGCCCTCACAAAGTCTTACCGTTAATGTACGAACAACGTGGTAGGTTTGAATGGATCCATTAGGGAATGACTAACCCCATGGGCACCATGTTGACTGGATGTCATAACCCGTTCAAACTCTGACCTAACTTGCTATGTATACGAGACATAGCGGAGGCAAGGACAAACAAGTCTAGTTCGGTAGTGACGCACTGACACTTGGAGCCTAGGGCTCGGTACTAACATATGATAAACAACATGACACATTTTCTTACTATATGTATATCAAAACCTGTGAACTCACCAACCATTGTGTTGACACTTTTTTTAACTTGTATTCTCAGGTAACTAGCATGCTTTGGAAGCCAGGAATGCACGTAAGGGATCAAGCATAGGACCTGCATGCATTTATTTATGTTTTCTTTCAAACACTATTAATTTTGGATATGTATTTCTATCGAACATCGTAGTATCTAACAATTTCTGATTCCGCTGCTTTTGTTAAACTTATTTTATTCCGCTGCAACGTGACTTTCATATTCCGCTGCAAACTATTTATTGGACAGACGGGCTCGACACGCGTCACGAGCTCGGTATTGGGGATGGCTTCCCACGGTGATACAGGAGTGGATTTTCGGAGAGAGGGTACCTCCGTATCGTTATCCCGTCGATACATCTACAGGCCATCGACTACCGCCGCTCGGGGTGCCATTGGAGCAGGCCTTTGCGGCTCATGTGGCCTGCACACGGCGCGAGATTTGGAGGAGCGGGGAATTATCGGACGAGGTCCGCGTTCTTCGGGAGAAGAACGACCGCCTTGAGAGGCGTAACGACCAGTTGGAGGAGCAGGTGGAGACCTTACGTCTCCAAGTGGCCTAGTTGATGAGTCAACACGGGCAAATGGTCGACGTCATGCAGGAGCACGACGAGCGCATCACGGAGAACAGCGTCGCCAATGAGGAGACTCATGCGATGGTTCTAGCTAGCGAGGCCATGCTTAACGCATGGGCCGAGCAGTTTATCGAGGAACCGCCACAGGATGACGGTCCCCAATTCGAGGTCAATGACCTCGAGGAGGGAGATTTTGATGAGGATCCCAACGAGGATCCTGAGGAGGCAGAGGACGATGATGACGGGACGGATAGTGACATTTCACATGTCACCATGGACTCCGACTAGTTGGGTTACTTTATCTTGTTTCTTTTATATTTGCCTAAATGAGCGGGATGTGCTCGTACAAACTAGTATTGTTATTATCTTTTGAAAATCATTGTACTTCAAGCTGATTATTAATGAGAATGATATTTTGATTTATTATTGCATGATTTGACTATGGTTGATTTCTAACATGACATCTAACATGACATCTGACTAACACTCTAACTAACCAACATTCTATCATTTCCGTATAGAAAATATCTATGGCGGGAAGAGGACCACATGCGCGCCCTGCTAGGCGAACACTGGATGCAGCCGTCATTAAGATGATGGTTGACAGGCGAGTCAACAAAGTACTCGCAGAGTACGAGGCAAACCGCCTGGCCAGCGCGACTAGTGGCACTAACAATGGTACTAACACTCGCCTAACGTGACTAGCATAGTGTAACTAACACGATACTAACACACGACATTGGTTTCTGACAAACAGGATCGCACGGCAGTAGCGGCAAGGGATGTTCTTTTAAATCCTTCCTGAACTGCCACCCGCACAAATTCAAGGGCACAGAAGGAGCAGTCGGAATGCTCCGATGGGTAGAGAAGGTGGAATCTGTATACGCTATGTGCGAATGTGCTGATGAAAACCGGGTGAAGTTCGCAACCGGTACACTGGAAGGGCCGGCTCTCACATGGTGGAATACCCATGTTCAAACATTGGGGTTAGATGGTGCCAATTCCATGAGCTGGACTGATTTCACCCGACTGCTGCAAGAGGAGTATTGTCCCCATGATGAGATTAGGAAGCTAGAGGCTGAATTTTGGGTCCTCAAGATGGTGGGCTCTGAAATCGAGCAATACTGTACTCGATTTCACGAGTTGTGCAAGCTATGCCCGGCAATGGTGACGCCGGAATATAAGAAGATCGAGCAGTTCATCAGCGGACTGCCCGAACAGATTCAAAGCATGGTGACTGCGTCTGACCTCACCACTATCCAACCACTGATCAGACTGACTCATAAACTGACCGATCAAGCCGTAGCTCAGGGCAAGCTACCCAAACGAGGCGAACACCTGAAGCCTCAAGAAAGCCAGAAACGGAAGTGGGAACCCAGCCACCACCAATCTCATCAACCCCAACAACAACAACGATCTGCACCTGCAAGGGCTTTCACTGCCACCCAACCCGATGACAAGGGAAAGGGTGTGTATCAAGGAAAATACCCACTGTGTAACCGATGCTCTTATCACCACTTCGGGCAATGCGAGCGATGCCGTTGCCTGAAGTGCAGACGACATGGCCACATGGCCAAGTATTGTAGATCCAAGTTCCCTACCCACAACAACAACCTCAATCAAAACAACAACCAGAACACTCTCAAGGGGTGTTATGAGTGTGGAAAGCCAGGGCACATGAGGAGGGATTGCCCTCAGATAAAGAAAGCCGGAGGAGGAGCGGAAAAAGGCCGAGCGTTTGTGACAGGCTCAGGGGAAGCCAAGGATGATCCTAGCATCGTGACCAGTACGTTTCTTTTAAATAATGTCTATGCTAGTATATTATTTGATACCGGTGTCGATAGGAGCTTTATAGCTAGTGAGTTTAGTAAGTTACTAGATATTACCTCAACACCACTAGACTATAAGTATACCGTAGAGTTAGCCGACGGCAAACTGATTGAAACACAACACGTCTTTCGAGGATGCGTCATGGAGTTAGCGGGTCACGAACTCAAAATCGACTTGATGCCGGTGACTCTCGTAAGCTTTAATGTGGTCGTTGGAATGGATTGGTTATCCGTCGGTCGGGGTGTGACATAAGACAACTTGGTGGCAATGGTGTGATGATCCACATTCGTGCGGAACTATTGAGTGGCATTTGGAAATGATCCACATTCGAGTGGAAGAAAATGGATAAAGGTAGAAAACGAATTGGGTCAAACGGCCATTAAGTAATATTGTGGTAATTTCATGTTGGAAGTCACCAAGAAATGTTTGGGACTTAAACATATATTAAAATAGTGTCATGGAATGGATTTAGAGGTAAATGATTGAGCGAAAGCAAACGGAAATGGTCGGAGATTGTTTGGCAATGGAAGATGGTGAAATTGTCGGGTCTGGGAATATTTTACGCTAGTTGGAGTATCTTACGCCGGCTGTGGAGTATTTTACGCCAAACCCTTCTGTTTACGCCGGGGCAGGGGCGTATAATACACCGGCTAGTGTTTTTCAATGCCAAATTTCATTTCCTTGTCAGATTTTGATCCATAAGGTGTACGTGGTCATCTCGCTTAGTCCTTTTGGATTAACACTTGATTATTTGGTGTTGTTTACAGGTCAGAAGTAGGATCAACTACGAATGGGATGATCGGGATACTAAGGATTGAACCAAGCTTGAAGTAGCATGCTAATGTTTTGATAAAATCAACTTTTGTAAATCATTGTAATTGGTTTAAGGACGGTTAGTGTTAACAAATAACTATGTTTTAGAAGTTTTAAATGTTAAATTAAGATCTAGTTGGGTTATGTAACTAATGTAACTGAAAATTCTTGGGACTCTATTGTAAATTCCGTAAATTTGTTAAATGTTATGTTATGAGAATTGGGGTACCACACGAACAGAGCATATGGGTCGGATCAGAAGGAATATGGGTGGGGAAGGTGATGGAATATGGGTTTTGGCAACTTTACCTCCTGTAGTTTATTTTCAGTATCTTTAAGTTTAAACATTTGTAATTCTGCCTCACTTTTTCAAAAGAAATCTAAATGTTATAAATTTATGTAGTTTATTATCATAACTGTAATACTAAATTATTTATAATTCTTATAAATATTTCTAACTTAGTTTCAAAAATTTTATTGGTATTATTTTATAAAATTTACCCTAAAGATTTTATGTCAAGATTATTTAGAGAAAATTTTATGAAATCCTATTAAATAGTTATAACTTAACACTTTATAGATTTAATAATTTTTATAAAGTTCTATTTGTATTTTTTTTATTTATTTTAATTACTTTATATTTAAATCAAACCCAGTATCAATAAAATTTGTATCATATATATTTTGAGCTTATAATGAAATAAAAGACTTTTTTCGTACATTCATTTATTTGAAATTTGGCACTATTACTAGTCGAACTTATATTGAAAACAAAACTCTAAATGTTACACTGGTGTGGTTAGATTGATAGAATTATAGTATGCCAAAAGGCTCACCACAAGAATCACATGCAACACCATTAGTATCCAAAACAAGTTCAACACATAGTATCAAATAAAAAATAACTAGGCTTTATGTTTTGCATCTATAGTTTGTATATAATTTAGAATTCAAAAATTAGAATACGGACATGTGTAACAACACTCAAAGTTTACAAAAAAGTAAAAAGAGATGTATGAGAAAAACTCACGGGTTATGCAACAATCCGAAGCAATACCGCTAGATAGTTTTGAAGGTCTTACGATTAAACATTACCTTGAATATTTGTACAAGTAAAAGAGCAGACTTAGTGTTTTTCTAAATATCATCCTTAGAATATTTGGATTTCTTAATGATAATAGCTTGATAATAAAAATATTATTATAAGTTTTCAATTTACTAGTCTTAGAATACTTACATGTTTTTGTATTAAAAAACTTTGAATACGAGTTTGATTAATATATTATTTAAACAAAATAAAATATATTGTAAATAATATTTAGTATATATCTTCGCAGTTTAACGCAAACTTACACTTCGTTTAACTTCAAAAGCTTGTGAATTAGCAAAAACTTAAAAAAAGAGCCCCCTATTTTTGTATAAAAAAGATCATGAATTTTTTGTTTTAAGATTTGAGCGTTTTTGCCATGGTTAATGGGTTAACTCAATTAAGGTAACCCATTGTTAACCCACTTTAATTGAGGTAACCCATTAACCCTGGCAAAAAACGCTCAAATCGTAATTTTTTTTCATGATCTTTTTTATAAAAAAATAGGGGGGCTCTTTTTTAAGTTTTTGCTAATTCACAAGCGTTTATAAGTTAAACAAAGTGTAAGTTTGCGTTACCCTGCGAAGCTTAAATATATCTTCACAGTGTAACGCAAATTACACTTCGTTTAACTTCTAAACGCTTGTGAATTAACAAAAACTTAAAAAATGAGCCTCCCTTATTTTTGTATAAAAAAGACCATGAAAAAAATTTCCGAAGATTTGAGCGTTTTTTGCCAGTGTTAATGGGTTACCTCAATTAAGGTGTGTTAACAACGGATCCTTACCATATATATGTGTGTGTGTGTGTGTGTGTATTTGTAAGCTTGAATATTAGTTTGATAATATTTAATAAATCAAATATTATTATAATTTTTTATAAATAAAAATCTTAGAGAAAATATATAAGTTTTAATCTTTCATAACGTATTATTTAAATTGACCTCAATAAAAATAATTTTTGATTATTCATAAGTATTTCAAGGATTTTATTCCACTATCAAAACTGAACCTGATGCATGTAAAGATTACCTGGTATGAATTCGAATTGATGGAGATCGAGAAGAATGGCAGGTCGCGGCTAAGTTTAAATTCGATCCGACGATTTAGAAGTTTTACAAAGGGGTTTTGGTATGGTTTCCTTTAGAGCAATGCCACCAAGTTTTTTGGATGTTTAATTTTGATTATGATTAAGTATTTTAATCGGTTGTTAAATGTTTGGACAAAATGTTACGGTTGTTAATACTCTTAATGATGATTGTTAATGAAACTGATCGTGCGTTTAAGGTATCGATCGTGTTTTAAACGCATAACCGTCCTCATTTAATGTCACACCCCGGGATCTCGACGACGCAGGTGCTGCGACTCAAATTGGTTTCATGTATATGTCTCGGTCAGTGTTTATTATTTTTTTTAATACGGAAGCATTTTCATGAATTTCATAAATAATTCACATTCATAGATGTGAAAACTGTTTTTCATAATTTACAATAATTCATACATATGTATGAAAAACCACATTTTCATTGTTTGTAAATAACTTTTTAGGATTTAATAAAATTTCATATACGTAATATATATATATATATATATATAGGAGAGGCATATTTTAAGAATGTTAAAAACCATGAGAAGCGTGAGAAGCAATATTGTCCCTTGATCTGTGGTGTTTTACGATCAAGATCGCGCGGTGGCAATTTTGTAAATAATATGGCGTTTGAAAGTCGCGGGATGGGCATAATAGTAATTTAGCGTTTTTTGAATTAAAACTAACCTCCCCAATTTCTCTCCATTCCGTAAAAAACGCCTTTAACCTAGATTTTACCCCGACGAAAACACCAAAATCCCCAATGTCTACGGTCGATCACTACTCACTGAAATACCAAAGTCCCCAATTTATCTCAATATAGTGTTTTTGGTTATTTTGGTGTTTTTGGCGTTGATTTTGCATGTGTTTTTGTTGTTATGTATCTTCTTTGTTGTTTTTGGTGTTTTGTTAAGTTGTTATGGTGTTTTTGAAATTAATTTAGTTTATGGCGTCTATGTTGTTTTGTTCATTTTAAATGGAGATTAAGATTATGGCTTTATGGTGTTTTTGGTTATTTTGGTGTTTTTGGCGTTTATTTTGTATGGTGTTTTTGCTGTTATGTATATTCTTTGTTGTTCTTCGTGTTCTATTAAGTTGTTATATATGGTGTTTTTGAAATTGATCACGTCTTTACAATGCTAATATAAACACCATAACAGAAAATATGAAGCTAACTGAAAACGCCAAATAACATCATATTATTTAACCACCATTAAAAAACACCATACATGTTTATAAAATAAAAAACAGAGCATTATTTAAAAGAAAAAAACTCCATAAAATTTTAAAATATCATGGTGATTAGGGCTTTTGGATTCAAAATAAGTTGTAATACTTGGATTAAAAAACACCATACAATCCAAAAAACACAATACAATCTACAAAAACATCATAAAATTTGAAAAACACCATAATATCAAAAAACAGAGCATACAACATACGAAATAACACCATACAGTCTGAAAAACACCATATAATCTGAAAAACACCATACAATCTGAAAAACACCATACAATCTGAAAAACACCATAACCTTCTGTGTTCGATTCCATCACAACGTTAGCCTTAAAAAACACCAAACGAGCATTCGGCAGATGAAATTGGAATCATAAAATCAATTACAATCTGTGATTTCTTCTTATAATCGGCAATTGATTTGGATTTTGAAAATTTGCTTTGCGACAATCATGTATTTCCCCAAAATAACCGCCAACAATAATGAGAAGAAATTACCTTAATACCCATACCTTGAAAACCTATGAAAATACACGTGTAGGGCTGAGATTACTTCTCACACTTCTCATGGTTTTAGACTTTTTAGCCAAACCTCAATATATATATATATATATATATATATATATATTTATATATATTTATATATTTATATATATATATAGGGGAATGATCAAATGTTAACCCTTCCTTATTGTGATAACCCCTTAACCGTGGCATTTTTTGCATTTTTTGCCCGAATCTTTGTTTTTTTTCATGGTTTTATTATACATAAATAGGGGAGTTTTTTTTTTGTGTTTTTGCTAATTCATCACCGTTTAGAAAATGCCAGGGTTAAAGGGTTATCGCAATAAGGAAGGGTTAACAAAGGAACCAACCCCTGTATATATATATATATATAAAGGGGAATGTTCCCCTAAAAAGTCTTTTTTGCCTAAGAAGGCTAAAAATGATTTTTAAAAACTCGAAAACCGACTCAAATAAACTCCGATTGAATTTATTTTTATATCATTGGAACCAACTTGTAATTCCCTAAAACGTAAACCTAAAATTATAAACAATAAACCCTACTAATTAAACCAAAATTATAAAAATAAACCATAAACCTGAAGATAAAACCTAAAAGTTAAAAAAACATGCCCTAATTAATTAATTTTAAATACAAAATGGTGACATGTGTCACTAATTAATTTTAAATACAAAATGGCACTCGGCATTCTAGTCTTTTGTCTTAATTACAAAAATCATATTTAATATAAGAGTGACAAGTGTTACACTCTTAAAAATCTATCTATTTTCCTGTTTTTAAATTAAAGTTCTGTCACACCCCCGCCTCTCCTCACCTCAGATGATGTCAGTCGTCACTCTGATATGGTTGCGGAAGCATAGTGGTGATGTCTCAGAGATGAGGTGTGACTTACTTGAACCAATATCACAGCACACAGATTAACTTAAAGTAATTATATTACAAGAATCATCATTACAATTAACAGTACAGTTACAAACTAAGTTTATTACACAATCTGGTTTATTTAATTACAGTGTATGAAGTGCATCCTCACCCGGTGGTAACTGTCTTCCTGCAAGAGTTTTAAGTTTAAAACGTCAGCACAAAGCTGGTGAGATCATACAGTTCAAGTTCAACAATATGATATGATATATATAAGTTTTCAAAATGTTCAGTTCCAGATAACCATGAGACCCGTATCTAGTTCCTTTCGGACAGTTCTCGATCTATAAGATACTACCCGTCGGTAACATCTTAATGCCTCATTTTCTTAATGTCTACCACCACATTAAGAAGTTCTGGAAACAGGTAACAAACATTCACAGCACGGGGAGTTGCAGACTCCTAGCAAATGGGTGGTCAGCCGATAGTACTATCATTGTTTCCTGTTCGGCCCCTCATGGGTTCACTATATACAATTTAAAAATGAGGACTTTTAAGTTCCTTGGTAGAGTTCTCGATCTACGGCAAAATCCCATGAAATCCACAAGTTCTTAACAATCACATGAAATCACGCAGATAACAGTGATACATATCATATAGTTCTGAAAAGTTCCACAGTGTTACCCCCGATGTTTATAAAAGATTAAAAAGAAAAGGGGTTGTACGAAACTCACATGATATCTCACTGATAGCAGAATATCACACAAACTGGTAATAATATGATGATTCTGCATTTATTTATGTTAAATTAGTTATTTATAGTTTAACTTACTGATTATATCTTTCTGAACGTCCAATGTCAAAGACATTGTCTTAACAGTCATCATACTGATGTGTTTAATATTTAATTAGTTATTTTAATGTCATATCCTACAATGTATGATAATGTAGGAACCTATACTGATTTAGGTTCCTAATACACAGGTGATGACATGTTTAATTAATCAGAATAATTTCAGATTAATCAGATAGTTAATGTTATTGATTATGATGATGAAACAGTTCCTAGATAGATTAATGGCTTAGGAATGATTAATCCTTGTTTTTGATTACCCACTATCATGAAATATCACAATGTGACATTGGAATAAGTTTAATAACCATGTTTAACATACTAATCTGACTGTTATCATATACATCAGATAATCGTTTCACTGAGTATGTTAATGATTGTGACTAGTTTGAAACACTTGGATTTAACCTTTGCTTTTCAAAGATTAATCAAACTAATCACTTATATTGTCACGATCAAATGGTTTAAACCATTATAATCATTGTTATGATTTCATGAAAATTGGGCATTACAACTGATCAAAACAAGGATTTACCCGTTAAAACATCGTGTTTTTCGTTTATAATCAATCCTAGCCATCATCTAGGCAATAATCAACAACCCTAACTATATCATTACGTTCAAAAATAGGATTTAATCAATCATTAAGAAGCTAGAAGGTTAAAACGAACCGTTACCTAGTCAAACGGAGTTCTGTGTGTAAAATGATGATCCGAACTTGCAAAAACGTTCCCTGGTGCGATCCACGTGATTAGAAAGCTTCAAAATGGAGTTTGAGAGCTAAAAATGAAGGTTTGATGTGTCTGGAAGTGAGAAAACGTCGTGAGGAAGGAAAGAAATGAGTGTTTGGATGAAATCTTGACTTTTAAGTTGTTTTTCCGATTTTCTGGCCCTAGGCGCAACGCCCCAACCCAGACGATGGTCTGGGGCGTACCGCGCGGGAGGGGAAATCCAGATTTTTGATCTTATCTTCTTTTCGCGATTCCGGGAGCATACGAACTCCGTTTTGCGCATGGTTTTCGCATACGTTCACGATTTTTCGAGCTCTTTCCAATGGTTATAATCTAAAGACCTAAAGAGTTCAAAATATTTGACCTCTTATCTATTGCTATATTCGATTCAGTGTATCTTGAAATTGGAGCCTCGTTTCGCGATTTCGTTTACACTCATTCTCTACATTTTTGAGTTATGATTCTAACCTGAGAATTTTGAGTTGTCACAAGTTCCCTTTCGATTTTTATACACTTATAACTTTTTTATGCTATGTTATTTTTTTATAAAAATTACACTATTAAACTCGTCATATTTTTCACGTTAATTCCATTATAGTCATGCCAAATTTTTTTCGGGCGTTTGTAATTACACCAACGTAAAAAACATAAGTACAATAATTTTCCTCTTTTTTCAAAAATTTTCCATCATAAATTTTTTCTCTCCCATATTAAATATATATTACAAACTTATGTTTTATTATAAAAATTAGTTAACTAAATAAATTTATATCAAGTACACTTAACGAATCTTCAAAATACCTTTAAAGAAATCTCAACCACTCATTTTTTTCCCGAATTAATATGGACTACACATTTCAAATTTATTAAATTAGACAACCTATATATATATATATAGGGGAGGGATATTTTAAGAAGGCTAAAAACCATGAGAAGCGTGAGAAGCAATCTTGGACGTAGATCTGTGGTGTTTTACGGTTAGAATTGCGCGGTGGCAATTCTGTAAATAGTATGGTGTTTGAAAGTCGCGGGATGGGCATAAAAGAATTTGGTGTTTTTTGAATTAGAACTAACCTCCCCGATTTATCTCAATTCCGTAAAAGTCGCCTTTAACCTAGATTTTACCCATCCAAGAAAACACCAAAGTCCCCAATGTCATCCGTCGATCGTTACTCACTTAAACACCAAAGTCTCCAATTTATCTCAATATGGTGTTTTTGGTTATTTTGGTGTTTTTGGCGTTGATTTTGTATGTGTTTTTGTTGTTATGTATCTTCTTTGTTGTTCTTATTGTTCTGTTAAGTTGTTATGGTGTTTTTGAAATTGATTTAGTTTATGGCGTCTATGTTGTTTTGTTCATTTTAAATGGAGATTAAGATTATGGCTTTATGGTGTTTTTGGTTATTTTGGTGTTTTTGGCGTTTCTTTTGTATGGTGTTTTTGCTGTTATGTATCTTCTTTGTTGTTCTTGGTGTTTTGTTAAGTTGTTATGGTGTTTTTGAAATTGATCACGTCTTTACAATGCTAATATAAACACCATAACAGAAATATATGAAGCTAACTGAAAGCGCCAAATAACATCATATTATTTAACCACCATTAAAACACCATACATGTTTATAAAATAAAAAACAGAGCATTATTTAAAAGAAAAAACTCCATAAAATTTTAAAATATCATGGTGATTAGGGTTTTTGGATTCAAAAGCATCATACAATCCAAAAAACACAATACAATCTGAAAAAACATCATACAATTTGAAAAACACCATAATATCAAAAAACAGAGCATACTACATACGAAATAACACCATACAATTTGAAAAACACCATACAATCTGAAAAACAACATAACCTTCTGTGTTCGATTCCATCACGACGTTCCCTCAAAAAAACCAAACGAGCATTCGCCAGATGAAATTAGAATTATAAAATCAATTACAATATGTGATTTCTTCTTGTAATCGATAATTGATTTGTATTTTGAAAAAATGTTTAGCGACAATCATGGTATTTTCCCAAAATAACCGCCAACAATAATGAGAAGAAATTACGTTAATACTCATATCTTGAAAACCTTTGAAAATACACGTGTATGGCTGAGATTACTTTTCAGCCTAGAATCCCGGGGATTACACGGGTTGAATAAAAAAAAATTAATTTGTTAATATTAAATAATAAATGTTTAATAATTATAAAATTGTATTTAATATAAGATATAATTGAATTGTTCTTATTGTTTATTAAATTTCAATAAATTTGCACATTACTGGAATAAGAAAAAAATTATATTTATTAAAATTGAATTATATAATTTAATTACTAAATATTAATAGTATTTATTAGAAGATAGAGAGACGGGAAAAACATTTTCAGATTTAACCAGAACGCGACATGTGTCTCCTAAAAATATTCCTTTATTAGAGTAGAAAGATACATGTATAATTTTTTTTGTCAACTTTTAGAACACGGCTAACATGAATTTTCTTTTCTTATTTTAAATTTCGTTTCTTTTGCTTATAAAAATCGGAAAGATAGTAGCGTGAAGTCCATTTGTAAAAAAAGGGTACGTTCACCAATCACCACATAAAGAAAGAGCACTGAAAATCTTTACCAACCCTTCTTTCCGTTACTCCAAGTGTCTGTTTGTTCCTTTCGCTGAATCAAATCCACACGCTTTGTACTCGAATGTAACCTACAAATATCATCGATTCTCCGTATTATGTGCATATTCGTATGCCTTTGTGTTTACATAACTCCAATTCACATGTGAACTTGAACGTCCATACTTATTGCTTGTCCAGTTGAAGTAGATTTGCGGTATAATTTCGAACTGTTTGATTTGGTGAACTGAGAGCGACTAAAAGATGACGTCGAGCGGTGGAGAGAGTAGTTCGCGGGATTATATTTTTCCGCCGTCAACGCCACTTCCGCCACCACCTCCGCCAGCAGCAGGTGCTCTTTGGGGGGAAGCGATAATGGACAGCGAGATGGTGCCCTCGTCGTTGGTCGAGATTGCTCCCATCCTTCGTGTGGCTAATGAATTCGAAAGTATTAACCCTAGGGTGGCTTATCTTTGTAAGTTTGCTTGCTCCCGGCACAATTGTGCAATCATTGATAGTTGAAAATAGGGCACACCTTGAGACAACTAAAGCCTTAAAAATTTGAAAATATATTATAGGCATAGAAACGTTATAATTTAGTACTATTCTATAATATAACAAAAGCCTAAATAATATCCTTGTAATCCAGGTTCAAAAAATATGAGACATTTGTTTTTATTTTTTCCCACATTGTTTCATGTAATGAAATTTGGCAAACAAGGACCTGTGCTCTTGGTTTAAAAAGCGTGAGGCCACCGAGGCGATAGGGTCCAAAACAGAGGCGTGAGGCGCAAAGCGGAAAAGCGCACTGCTTTTTGTACGCGAGGCGCAATTTATTATGTTAACTTTTATTATTTTTCTTGTAGGTTTTCAGAATCATTTACCCATAATTTAGTGGGAGTGTGGGTATGTTTGTTGTTGTATAAGTTTTATATATAATTTAAATAACTTCTATGTACAACCTATAAAGCCTGTTGTACAACATCAAGAAGCACAAATCCAAGCCCTCTACAAAAAGCACGCCTTAGGCTGGTTTTTTCCCCCTAAAAGCACGCCTCACCTGCACTTTTTGTACATCCCTCGCCTTATGTCATGTGAAGCGCCATACCCAGTGTTGTAAAAATCGGCCAAGGCGCTAGGCGCCCGGTTACTGTGTCGATTTGGCCCTAGGCTGTTGGGTTAATCGGGTATGTTCACGGGTCAAACGGTTCACGGGTTGCTGGCCATGGTTCACGGGTTATTTGACTTTGGATTCTTTCTGCACGTTTTCAATAATAGCAAGCTATTGACCTGGAAAAAAGGATGACCGAGAATGCGCATGAGAAGTGGACTTCCAAGTTGAAGTTAGTTGTTTTTTTTCCCAGAAGTGGAATTAGTTAATTTAGCATGTGTTTGTTTGTTTTTAATATAAATAGGATAGTAGTTAGTTTACGTCATTTTTTATCTCTTGTAATGCCTTTCAAATTTCAATACACAGATCGTTATTTTGTGAGTGTGTTGTGAGTTTAAAGGGGCCTGTAACAACATAGGCGGCCTATTTTTTTTTATTTTTTTTACTTTTTTTAGGTAAAAAGGGACCATATCCATGTTTTTCGAGACATTTCTCAACCCTAAGTCCTTATTATGTCTCTGAAACATCGAATCCAACCACAAAACATTGAAATCTATCTCTAAACTTTGAACTCAGCTTCGAGACTTAGTATTTAAGTTTATTTTTAAATTATTTGAAGTATTATATAAAATTATTGATATTGATGTGTGTATATAATATATATTTGTAAAATTACATATAAAATTCCAATCCGCCTAATGCCGATTAATCCGTAGGCGGTACCTCGCCGCCCGATTAGCGCCTAACGCCTTCTACAAACATGGCCATACCCCTCGCCTTAGGTCGCCTCACGGCACACTTTTTTAAGCCAAGCCTGTGCTATGTTTGAGGCGTCTGGCCTTTGATTACACAGAGTTAAATCATGTTGGTATGCTTAAAACTGCATATGTAGCCATTGAAATGTGTTGAAATTACTAAATAGTGGCTTTCAAGACACATAAAGGAATACGTGTTGAAAGTCATTGATGTAATTTATGGTTTTTTATGCTTCTAGAACTATATGCGAACCCTGCTTATAGGCAACAACACCATGTTTTTCCTTGTCCTTTATTCAGTCATCTGCACTATGCCCATATGCTGAATAATTTTTTTCTTGTTCTGTGACTTTGGATCATGGTTTACTCCAGGTCGATTTTATGCATTTGAAAAATCCAGTAGACTGGATCCCACTTCTAGCGGACGTGATGTTCGTCAATTTAAAACTGCCCTTCTTCAGAGGCTTGAAAGGGTAAGTACTCTCTAAAGTTGTTGTGGGTTGTTGGGAAGTAACTTCACTAATGTGATCATTGGCGGAGCTTTGAAGGGGCACCCCCGTTTTCTGGCCAGAAGTCTCGATATAGTAGTTTTCGGTCGAAAAGTTTTATATGTATTGAGTCCGGCCCCTTCGGTTTTTCTTCTTAAAATTCCTTGGGCCCCCTTGGATTTTAAAAATAATAAAGTTGAACTAATATGAGTTCAAAGAGCTTAAAGGTCGTCGCATTGAATTGTGATTCTGCTTCCGGGTACTCACCTTTTCGTTTTAAACATTTTATGTCTTGTTTGATACAAACATATATATATTTTTGAGTGGAACAAATATTTGATATTTTAAACTTTAAATTGTTTGACCCGACTCGAATAATTGTGTGTCGACCCGAATTTTAGCCCGAAACATAGCGATAAGGAAAAAAATTTTGTCCTGCGTCTTTCGGCCCCATCGGACAAAATTTTCAAGCTCCGCCACTGAATATGATGATGTGCATGTGGGCCAGTTCACGACACTCCTTCCTTCTTTTTCTCTTGCACTTAACTATCAATCTAGAAAGAATCATATCTATTTTCAATCAGGACAATGATCCAAGTTTGATGCGAAGGGTGAAAAAAAGTGACGCTCTCGAAATGAAGAGCTTTTATAAACATTACTACTCAAAGTACATCCAAGCTTTGCAAAATGCTGATAACAAGGCAGACCAGTGAGTGTCTTAAACGCAAAGTGGATGTAGTTCTCATTTCTTTCTGCATCATTTTTTCCTCATGTTTTTTACTTAACTCCAATATTTGTTCAGTGCACAGCTTACCAAAGCCTACCAGACTGCTAGCGTTCTCTTTGAGGTTTTAAAGGCCATTAATATGACACAAGCAACGGAAGTGGAAGATAAGGTGTCTATAGTTGAAAAGTCTATATTTGTTTCTTGAAAAATACCTACTACACAATTGTTTGGTTTATCTTTACTATTCTATTTTAAGCTTAGGGATAACCTAATAGTTTCATCCTATAATTTTGTGCTGGTGGCTGTGATAAATTGAGTGTTCCACAGATTTTGGAAGTACATGTAAAAGTTTCACAGAAAGCAGAGATCTATCTCCCGTACAACATACTACCTCTTGATCCTGATAGTGCCAATCATGCCATTATGAGATTTCCAGTGGTGCATTGGGAACTTTAATCTAATCTTGATTTTCTATACATTCTATAGCTTTTTATAAAGTTGCTTACTTGCTTTCTTGGTTTGTAGATTCAAGCTGCTGTTGCTGCTCTTCGTTGCACAAGGGGCCTTCCATGGGGTAGGGAATACAGGAGGAAAAAACAAGATGACATTTTTGACTGGCTTCAAGTTACGTTTGGGTTTCAGGTAACAAATGTTTGAAATCAACTTCTTTTACTAATAATGTGGCTATAGAGTGGCAACATACTGTCCTTGAAGTTTACACATTAAAATGTGAATAATGTTAAATCATTTCTATATGAAGGATAATTGTGAATTCATTGTCATGACCGTTGACTTAAACACTTCAACTGCAGAAAGATAATGTGGCAAATCAAAGGGAACATCTGATTTTATTGCTTGCAAATGTTCATATTCGCCAACTTCCAGAACCTGATTTTCAATCCAAGGTCATTTACAGATCAGCCTGCTATAGAAGCTGAATTAGGCAATAAATTTCTGCATTAGATTTTATGTCACATTGTTGTGTTTTATATTTACACGTGAAAATTCACCAACGCTTTTTATTGCACATGCTTATTAAATTGAAGGAAATGGTTTTGAAACAAGTATGCTTCTTCATATTTCTTGCTTACAATATGAAATTCACTAACTGAAAAAATTCATAGTAGCCCTAAAATTCTAAACAATAGGATGTGAAATTTTATTAAAGCAAGCTCATTTGACGAGGAGAAGGCAAGATTGAAGGAGAGGTACTAAAACACAAAGTGATAGGCAAAAAAGACAGTGTCTGAAGCTAAAAACAGTGCATATAGAGAGATGTATAGACACTTGGAAACTAAAGAAGGAAAACATGACATGTTCATGATCGCCAGGGCGAGGGAGCGGAGCAGGCAGGATCTAGGAATGGTGAAATTCATAAACGAGTGAGGATGGACGGGTTCTGGTAAAAGACAAGGATTTCAAGGTGAGATGACAAACTATTTTCATAACCTTTGCAACAACGGAAGGAATTGTCAAGAAGATGGCATGACCTTCAATAACAAAGGACCATCAAAGAACAAATGCTACTGTAAATGTATTACCACAGAAGAGGTGGGTAGAGCTCTAAGTAGGATGGGAAAGGCTAAAGCAGTGTGACCGGACAACATTTCTATTGAAGTATGGAAATGTTTTGAAGATGAAGGAGTTAGTGGTTGACAATGTTGTTCAAAACTATACTTAAAACCAATAAGATGTCGGATTAATGGAGAAGTAGTGTTTTAGTTCTCCTATACAAAAACAAGGGAGACACCCAATGTTGTGGCAATTACAGGGGAATTAAGCTCTTGAGCCATACTATGAAACTATGAAAAAGAATGATTGAGACAAGATTGAGACAAGAAACTCACGTCACTGTGAATCAATTTGGCTTTATGTCAAGACGATCGACTATAGAGGCGATACGCATTCTGAGAAGGTTGATGGAGAAATTTAGGTAGAAGAAGAGGGATCTACATATGATATTCATTGACCTAGAGAAGGCTTATGATAGTGTGCCACTTCAGGTGATTTGGGATAGTCTCGAGAGCCGAGGTATTCTTTAGAAATATGCAGAGTTAATAAAAGATACATATGACATAGTTAAAACGAGTGTCAAAGCACCACTAGGAGATACTGACTTCTTCCCAGTGGAGGTGGGACTTTATCAAGTATCGGCATTGAGCCTGTTTCTTTTTGCAGTTTTCTTAGATAAGTTGTCGAAGTCTATTCAGGAGGACATACCATGGTGTATGCTTTTCGCAGACGATATTGTGTTCGTGGCGGAAAAGGATGACCTAAATGCAAGACTAGAGTAGTGGCGTGCGGCCTTGGAGCATAAAGGCTCGCGCATCTGTCGGTCCAAAACATCTCTATTGTAACTTTAGTGGGGCCAATGAATAGGACAACGACCAGGTGACTGTTAGAGGTTAAGAGGTGCCAAAAAGAACAAACTTGAAATATTTCGGATCGTTGGTGCAGAGCGACAGGAAAAATTGATTGCGACGTACCTCATCTTGTTCATGCTGGTTTGTAAGACCCCAAACCCGAGATGTTCCTACAGTTGGTCATTCATAGCATTACCATAGTTCAAATCATAGTCACATGGATCGCGGTACGCGGTACGAAAACGGATACGTGATTCGTGCTTTTTTGAAATTCGGTACGAGAGGGGGTAGCTTCATTCAGAACGCCAATTCGGTACGCGGTACGGTGTACCATATGGTTTGATACACCGTATCGTTTTATAACATAAAATTCATATAAGAAATTTAGGTTCATTATCATATGTTTTTTTATTGAAGTAATTTGAATCAGCATACAGACTCCTTGTACTATTTATAATATAAAAAAGTAAAGGGAGCAAACAAAAAAGCCGAAATGTGAAATCGGGAAGTGTGAATGCATTTCAATTGAACACTCGTCTGAAATCGGGAAAGGGAACGGCTCGCTGCTCATCTGAAATAGGGAAAGGGAACACCTGTTTAACTCCTCAATTGAACACTCGTCGGACCGCCTCAGACAGACCGAGGCATAGGTTCCAGCTACCTCCCATGAGGCTAAGCCTTATAAGCTTTTTTCCAGTGCCTCAGTCGAGGCGTAAGCCTCAAGGCGGGCCTCAAAAAGTTTTTTTTAAACCATGCCTACACATCGCTAAACTAAAGCTATATAAAATATTAAATTTTTCGAGAAATTAGATTTATGCCAAATATCATAATTGTTGGTAATCAGAGAACAAAACAACAAGAACAATACCAAAACTCAACTGGATAATTTACTCAAAATGAAAACATCACCATAACAACTGAATACAACTTCAGGAAAAGGAAACTACTTGCAATACTCTCTTAAGAAAAGATTACGTAAAAACACAATACAAAATAAAATAACAAAACGAAACGGACGCACAATACTACCCACGATCACAGAGTGGGTAAACTCCCACTACTTGTCATAACTTCCTTTCGAATCTTCCATACAAGTAGACTTTCCTTGACCCAGTCAACCATTAACACAACAATAATTTACTAATATTTATAACAAAATACGTGAATTTTGGCCGAGTAGGCCTGATTATGATCGAGTTGACCGAGTAGACCCGATTTTGACCAAGGTTATAACCGACTTTGACATATCACGAGTAACATTGGCCGAGTTGTAGAAAATTACCTCGACACCCGATTGAGTACCGAGTACCTGTAGAGTTGACTGAGTTTTACAAAAAAATATAGATAACTATAAAAAGGAATAGAGAAATGGAGAACAAATAATTTGTCCTAAAGTTAAGATTTAAAATCTGATCTGGATTTTAAATCAGATCTGGTGTCTAGAACTTACATGTACGCAACACTAAAATAAAATGCATGAATATTGAGTAGTTTTCCTCACTTCAGTTTGCTTATTTCTTTTGCCTTTTGTGTCTCTTTTCTTTTAGTTGGATGAGCATGCGTTGGATAAAGTGATGAAGAAACTTCTAAAGAACTACAAGAAATGGTGCAAATTCCTGGGCAAGAAAAGTAGTTTTTGGTGAGGCTTCATCTGCATCTTTGTTTTGTCCTTTAAATTAACAAAGGTGTAGGGAAGCTGTTGGCTTCAGTTAAAATATTGGCAGTGACTAGATCATTCTATATCATTAGGGTTTGCAAACTTATTTTCTACATTGTCATCATCTTGTTTTATTCATGTAATTTTATGTTGTGCTAACTCTAGGTTGCCAATAGTACAACCAGAAGTTCAACAGCGCAAATTACTGTATATGGGCCTCTATCTTCTTATCTGGGGGGAGGCTGCAAACTTGAGATTCATGCCTGAATGCCTTTGCTATATCTACCATCATGTATGCTCCCATGGCAAAAGACATTTATATATTTTTTTCCCAACTTAACTGTATGTTTTCGTTATTGTCATTTTTTTCGTAATTTCATAGTGGTAATCAATGCTTTAATAAGTAATTAAAGTTGATAGCCGGCCTGAAGTGGATTCAAATTCACAAGTCGATGCACTAGACACTGAAACAAGGTCACATCACGATCATTATGGGTCGACCCGTATGAATCAGATATGGCTCAGTTTGATCCGAAACAATCCCATGAAGTTGTATTCAAAGCACAGCCTCACCCACGTTTTTTTTTCACAGTTGCATATCATCTCTTTTATTTAGTTTATTTCCAATTTTAATTCCATGCTCTAGTTGGGTATCCCACCTTCCATTTTCCCCAAGTGATAACAACATGAGTAGTGGGTCCTTGTTTTTCAATTTTCAACTATGTAATGCAAATGGACGATGAATGGAAGACAGATGGAGAGAGTTTATGTTGAGTATTTTTCAAGTTTGAATAAACTTGTTCTTTCTATTGCTAGTTCAACTTGGCAAGTTTAAATGGTGTTCTTTGGATACTAATGATGGGTTCAAGTGGTGTTCCTGCATCTTGATTTCTGATTATTTTGCCCTACGGGTTGCTTTGAGTGGTGAATCTGCATCTCAATCAGTTAGTTTCTTATTCGGCTACCGTTTTCATGCATAAATTGCAGTACTATTTATGCTCTTGGGCATGTGAATGACCGGTACCTTCTTTAAAATTCTATTTTTTGATCTTGCTAGTATAACCACACTTCATATGGGACGTTAATCTCAAGTCTCATGCATGGAAAACTCTACTTTTTCATCATTATTTACCGTCTTCATGCCCTTTAAGTGGTTAAAGTGTTCACCTCAAGTCTTTTATACATGTATAGGCTGATTGATTTTCCTGGAATTGACACTGCTAATGAAATTCATCATTCATGGTTTTCACATATTCTAGATGGCTTTTGAAATCTATGGTGTCCTAGCTGGCAATGTCAGTCCCATGACTGGTGAGGATGTGAAGCCAGCATATGGTGGAGAAGAGGAAGCTTTCTTGAAGGAAGTGGTTTCTCCTATTTATCATGTGATAGCGATGGTACTGATCGTTCAGTCTCTTTGCTTTAAATAAATTCAGATCTTATATTTTATGCCCAATGTTACTTATATGGCCACTGTTCTATAGGAAGCTGCCAGGAGCAAAATAGGAAAATCTGAACATTCTCAGTGGAGAAATTATGATGATCTAAATGAATATTTTTGGTATATATTTTTTTTTGCGAGTTAGATACTTAGATTATTTATGTACTATTGTCACCAAGAAACCATGAACGTTTCAGGTCGCCAGATTGTTTCCAGATAGGCTGGCCAATGCGTCTTGATGCTGATTTTTTCTGCTGCGAGCCTGTGAAGCGACAGATGTTTGACAAAAAAAGGGTAATCTACAGCTGTGATTCCTTATGTACTTGTGGAGCTTGTTTTCATATTTATAAATTTTATGTTCAGTTTCTTTATTGGGGCATAAAAATGAAAAATCATTCAACTGATATGCATAGGAAGTCCACATCATTCCAGCACATAGTCTAACTTTGAATGAAACTAGTTTTTTGCTTTTACTTTGGCTTTGGAGAAAAACTATTCATGTTTTCTGGTTATTAGACTAGGAGATCGTTACTTGGCTATTAGTGAGAGTCGTGATTAGATTTAGCCATGATATTGATTTATCGTATTTAGAATGTTTATCTAGTCCTTAAATAATATAGTATCTTGTGTATCTATATATACGGATAATACAATGAGAAGTATCAAGTTTTTCAGCAAAACCATTTTTTTATTATGTTATCAGTGCTATTTCTCTGATCCATTAAACCCTAATCCAGCCACGACCTCTTTACCACCTACGACTCTCTCGATCAGAACCCTACCCAGCCGTTGCAGTCTGAAGCCCAACCCCCCCTGCTGCTATATAATTTAACCAGAAAAACCAGCCCAAACTTGCGAATATGAAACCAAGAAAAACAGAAATTTTATTTAATCAGGAGGTACAATTAAACCAAAGAAATCTACCCCTATTTATACTAAAAACAAAACACAAAAGTCAAGGTTTTATCCCTACAAAACCTGCTGAAAAAACTAAAACTTATCCAAAACCTAATTTAAACTTTAAACTTTAAACTCTATTAGATAAATCCAAAACAACTAAAAAATCTAAACTTTCTAGCTTTAACCCTTAACTTATTAATATTACAAGATTAGTCCAACAATCACCCCCCTAATCTTGTAATCCCATTCTTCTTTCAAAGCAAAGGTATTGAATCCTCATCCACCCGGTTCAAATTAACCCTTTCTTTCTTTTCTTCCCAACTAGGACATTCAGCCACATAATGTCCAAGTTCATTGCACTTGAAACACCTTATACGGCTCTTGTCTCTCTCTCTTTGACCTCTGTTTTGTTGAAACTGTCCAACCCTCTCTTGACCAGCCCTATGACCTTCACCCCGGTCACTTCCTTGATCAATGTGGCTTGAACTTCCTTGACCACCCCGTCCACAATGTTCACAAAACAAGTCTTTTCCTTTCACCTTTGAGAGCAGCAGCTTACCATGTGATTCTCCTCCTTGATCTAGGTCTTTTATGCGCTCCTCATATGCCTTTAACCTTCCAACAGCTTCATCAAACCTCATGCTATCTAGTTCAAAGCATTGTTCTATTGATGCTACGATTTGAATGAATGATCTAGGCATCGAGTCCAATAACTTCCTCACCATTTGTCCTTCTTCAAAAGTAGTTCCAAGACCCTTTGCCTTAGATACCAGCCCACTCATCTTTCCTGTGAAATCATCAATTGATTCATCTTCCTTCATCTTGAGATTTTCGAATTCCCTTCTCAAGGTTTGAAGTCTTGCTGTTCTTACTCGATCCACCCCTAAAAACCTTGTTTTCAAAGCATCCCAAACCTGTTTAGCATCACCATAACCTGCCAACTGTAAGACCAAATCTTCGGGTATTGCTTGAAAGAGGAATGCAAGGGCCATCTTCGACTTTCTTTGATCCACAACAGCCCCGATTGTAGGTTCCACTGCTTCCCACAGCCCGTTTGCATCCATGATCGTTCTCACCCTTATTGACCATACTTGATAATTGGTGTTTGTCAAAACTAGGCACTGATAGCTCATAGAACCTGTTTCTCTTGCTGGAATAATTACTGCATCCTCTTTTCCAGCCATTCTTCCTCGTATAAGTAAGCAAACAAGTATCTACCTTTATCAGATTTCTTGTGAACACCTCCCCGATCAATCTGCCCCTGCTATTGATCACCAACACGAAAAACCACTGCTTTTCTGTCTCCCTGGCTGCTAAACGAAACCTTCAGCCCCCTGCTGATTCGTCCTCCTGCACCCTGGTTCGTTGGCTTGTTCCTGCCGCACAACAGCCCTCCTGTTGTTCACGGCTGAGAGATAATCCACACAATCTGACTTTTCTTTCTTGCGCTCCTGCTAAATCGAACCAATCAGTTGATTGATTAGCCGATCAAGACCTGCTGACCACGATCGCTGCTTCCTGTCTGATGATTAATTGCCGATCGCAGGTATGAGCTTTCCAAGCTCTGATACCAATTGAAGCCCAACCCCCCCTGCTGCTATATAATTTAACCAGAAAAACCAACCCAAACTTGCGAATATGAAACCAAGAAAAACAGAAATTTTATTTAATCAGGAGGTACAATTAAACCAAAGAAATCTACCCCTATTTATACTAAAAACAAAACACAAAAGTCAAGGTTTTATCCCTACAAAACCTGCTGAAAAAACTAAAACTTATCCAAAACCTAATTTAAACTTTAAACTCTATTAGATAAATCCAAAACAACTAAAAAATCTAAACTTTCTAGCTTTAACCCTTAACTTATTAATATTACAAGATTAGTCCAACACAGTCTTCATCAACCCAGCTGCTGCCTTCTTTTGTAACCTAGCCTCTGCAACCTTATCAAATCCTTCTCAATCGCCTTATTTTTTTTAAAGATAGGGGTAACCTGAATTATGTGGAATGACTGATTTTCAGGATAATAAACCCCCTGCAAAAGATCCATGGGTTGGAAAATCCAATTTTGTTGAGATACGATCATACTGGCACATTTTCAGAAGCTTTGACAGAATGTGGAGTTTCTTTATATTGTGCTTACAGGTGACTTTTCTTGTATTTGATACAAGTATACCAGCACTTTTATTGTTCACACACACACACAACCAACAACCACCATACCCCGTCAATCCTGCTTGTAGCATGGCTATTTGTAGGGTAGGGGAGGTGGGATGTAAGCAAACCTTACACCTATCCCTGAGGAAAGAGAGGCTGCTTCTCTTAGAGGACCCACTCCTGGCTCAAGTACAAACAGACAAACACACACACAAATTATCATAGTACCAATGGTGACAATTTGTTCTTTCTATAGGCTATGGTTATTGTTGCTTGGCATGATGCTGGAAACCTGACCACAATATTCGATTATGATGTTCTTAAGAAAGTACTGAGTGTATTTATAACAGCTTCGGTATTGAATCTTGGTCAAGGTATGTTGAATTCTTGAAAAGTGCTCTCTTTATTCCCTGCACAATTTAGTCTTTTCAAATTTTTTTTCCTCGTATCATTTTCTGCACTTCATGCTCAAAAAGACCCTTTTAGTATTGCTTTGATAGAGAGAGTGAACTTAATTGTTCTGCAGCTGTTCTTGACATGGCACTGAATTGGAAGGCAAGACAATGCATGTCCTTTGATGTCAAGATAAGATACCTTTTAAATGTTGTATCAGCTGCCACCTGGGTAGTAATTTTAACGGTTACCTGCTCACACTCTCTATCATTGTTCATTTTCACGGTTATTGCCTACTTGTCACCCAACATGTTTGCTGCTGTGTTGTTTATATTCCCTTTCATAAGGCGTTACCTTGGGAGTTCTGACCACAGAATTTTCATGTTCATGATGTGGTGGTCTCAGGTAAAGACATTCCATAACTTTTTATCCATTCATCTGCTTTTTAAGGTCCAGAAGTCGATTATATTTAAGAATATACTAATCTCAGAATGTATGAAATATGACAGCCTCGGCTATATGTTGGGGCAAAAATGCACGAAAACACATTCTCTGTTGTGAAGTAAGATCAATTTATATATAACTAGTTGAGAGCCACATGGATCTTATATGTGACCACACTTGATTTAAAATTCCAGGTACACAACCTTTTGGATTCTGCTAATTATTACAAAACTCGCTTTCGGTTACTATTTAGAGGTTGTGTTCTCACCAGCACTTCAAGATTCATTCTAATTGGTGCTCAATATCTATCGTGTTTGTTGCTCTTTCCACGTAATGTATATATGTGTGGGCCCTCAAAGAGCAAAGTAAAATTTCACTCATTTTAACGTTATTTTCCTTATTTTTGTGAAAATAACGTTAAAAACGTTGGGATGATTAACTTCAACTCCTTCGGAGCAGCCTCTTTATCCTAACTGGGATAGGGGTAAGGTTTGTCTTTATTCGTCCCCCCAGATCCTACTGAAGAGTGGGAATATACTGGGTAAGTTTGTTTATTTGTTTTGGTCTTTCCATGTACTATACACATTTCATTAAGCTATACTATCATTGAGTAAAAATGTTTAGTCATTATGCCAATTTTTATGCATATGTTAGTCCTTGTAGAATTTCACAATAATATTTTAGATTATATTTTTAAGCATTGAAAGTTGCAAATTTTCATTGCAGATAAAGCCACTTATTAGTCCTACAAAAGCTATAATGAGTGTTCATATGTATACTTACACATGGCATTCATTCTTCTCCCCAGGTGATAAAAGCAAAAATTTCTATTCTATATATTTGTTTTCCCCAGGTGATAAAAGCAAAAATTTCTATTCTATATATTTGTTTTCTGAAATTGAATTATGTGATTTTGCAGCAAGGAACAATATTGGTGTGGTGGTTGCACTCTGGGCTCCAATCGTTCTTGTAGTATTACATATCTAACCTTTATTTGAATATTTCATTTGAATTTTTTGTGCAACTCTTAACACACAGAATGTATACAGGTGTATTTTATGGATACCCAAGTCTGGTATGCTATTTTCTCTACTATATTCGGAGGAGTCTATGGGGCATCCAATCGTCTTGGAGAGGTTTGTCTATATTCATCTTTAGTTGTGCTTTTATCTGAAATAAATATATCCTATTATATTATTTTACAATTTTATTACGGTATTGTTGCAGATTCAAAATTTAGAAACACTGAGGTCTCATTTTCCGTCGCTACCAGGTGCGATTAATTTCTGCTTAATTCCACCTGAGAAAAGGAAGAAAGGACTTTCCGCTACCTTGTCACATTATTTTGCTACAGTAAGTTTATAACTTTTTAAGCTGTGTTGTGAAAAGGCCTCACTAGGCCCTGAAAAAAGCCAAGCCCAACAAAAACGCCTTTGGAGGACTCATGCGCAGATAAGGGTTGGTTTTTACAAAAGCCACAATAGGCGATGGCTTTTGTTATAGGCGCAAGGCACAAAGGCGCACGGTTTGGAAAATAAAGGCGTTATAATTTTTTTTCCCAGGATATTTTAATTTTGGTTTTGATTTTTTGGATTTGTTTTGATTTTATTTAAATGCTATACCTAGATAAATACGGAAATTAACAAATACGGCTATAATCATGCACATACCTTGGATTTGTTTTGGATATTTTAATTTTTGGTTTTGATTTTTTTAGGAGGATAAATCTACAACTAATTATGCAATAGAAGTGGATGAAACTTATGATGGTTTAGATGATGGTCTTGATGATTAATTATGATCTTTAGTACTTTTAAAGTATTTGGTTTTATGGTTTATATATATATATATATATATATATATATATATATATAGGGTAGGGATATTTTACAAAGGAGGAAAACCATAAAAAGTGTGAGAAGCAACAAGGAAGTGACATGTTTACATTAGGTAAAAGGGTATAGATGTCAAAATAAAAAAGGAGGTTGCACATGCAAGTCACATGCAACTTTATCCATTTTTTATTAAAACGTTCGTAACTATTTTACATGTTAACATTTTTTAAAAAAAATTACACCATAAAATCAAGTGTTTTTTTACTTTTTTAACGAGTATAATATTGTTATATTAAAAAAATTAACAAAACTACATGTTTATGAAACTTGCGTTTTTATGGTGTTTTTGAACACTACTAGCAGAACATAAAACACCACAGGGCATTTTATGGTGTTTTTGAATACAAAAAACACCATAAACACTTAAGTTTAAACCTGGTGTTTTTTAAGTTTCGTTTTATGATATTATCGAATAAAATATATTGAAAAACACCATAAAGCACATTTATGCTTGATTTTATGGTGTTTTTGCTTTATGGTGTTTTTGCATAACGAAACTAAATGTTTTATGGTGTTTTTGAGCACTAAACAAAATAACAACGCTTAATTTTGCATTTGGTGTTTTTAAACTACATAATTTTACATAGGGGCATTTTATGGCGTTTTTTATGTGTATTTGCTGAATAAAAACACAGCATGTATTTTCAAGATAAAACACCATAAAACATTGTTATTCGTAGAAAATTGTGAAACATATAGAAAAACACCATAAAGAATCGTTTTTATTTTTTGTTTATTCATTAAAAAACACTATAAAAAAAGTAATTTTATGAACATCAAAAAAACCATAAAATGTTTAGTTTTCATGCACTTACGATAAAACACCAAATTTCGCAAAACACCACGTTATTTACAAAATAAAACGAATGTATGTATTCAACAATATGTACATGTGCTGAATGAAAACACCATGTGTATTTCCAAGATAAAAACACCATAAAATATTGTTATCTGAGAAAAATTTAGAAGGGACATAAAATAAACACCATAAAAATTTGTTATCCTTTTTTGTTTATTTAGTGAAAAACATCAAAGTGTTTTATGAGCATTCAAAAAATACCATAAAATGCTAAGTTTCATTAACCTACGAAAAAACACCATAAACAACCAGTTTCTTAAAACATATTAAAAAACGCCATAAAAACACACAGTTGAATACAACACCCAAATTAATTGTTTTTTAATGTATCAATATTATACCCGTTGGAAAGATAGAAAAATTCTTGATATTATGGTGTAATATTTTTTATAAAATAATTACGTATGAAAAAGTTATGAGCTTTTGAAAAAAAGAGGAGAAGTTATAAAAAGTCAACAATGGTTGCAATACCTATTATACCCTTACAACCATTTTAATTTCCTTTTAAAATCTCTTTTTGATGTGGCACATTTATAACCCTTCAAATCCAAGATCAATGATTGAAATTCCTTCTCACACTTTTTATGGTTTTATGACTTTTTAGCCAAATCTTAATCTATATATATATATATATATATACATATATAAACTTTGGCATTGATTGTGAGCATTTGGTAAGTTTCTATGAAATAATTATTGGATGATATTTTAGATGAATCTAGGATGTGGCAATTTTATGATTTCCTAAAACGAATTTACCACCAATTTTCCCTGGGTCACGCGATTTACCTCCCTCATGTTGGCCGTGGGACCGGTCGGTGACGGGCGCTTAATGGTGGCGTTCACCATTTTTTTAAAACGAATTTAGATGATATTTTCTATAAAATAATTTTTGGAACCTAACATTTACTACCATGCAAACCTTAGAATACTGGCAGCTAAAAAGAGATTTCTTAATACATGTATATAAAAGCAAATGTTCCATTGATATTTTTATTCATGATGTTTATTTTATATTGAGGCTATACCTTTCTTATTTGCTGCAGATCCCTCCACATAATCCAAAAGAAGCTGCAAGATTTGCTCAGTTATGGAACAAAATTATCTCAAGTTTCCGAGAGGAAGATCTTATTAATAATAGGTACTAATAAATATGTTGTTTTGGAGAGGTTAAATTCTACATTTTGGTTGATGGCTTATTGTGGCTACAGGGAAATGAACCTTTTGCTTGTTCCATATTGGGCTGACCTAGACTTGGACCTAATTCAGTGGCCTCCATTTCTGCTTGCTAGCATGGTATGCCTGTAAATACAGGGAACTACGAGAATTCACACTTCTAGAAGCTCAACAAAACTCGCTTATTGTTTTCCCAATTAATTTATAGATCCCTATTGCATTGGATATGGCAAAAGACAGCAATGGAAACGACCGTGAGCTGAAAAAGAGGATTGAGAATGACAATTATATGTCTTGTGCTGTTTGTGAATGCTACGCTTCATTTCGCAGTATAATTAATTTTTTGGTTCGTGGCCGTCGTGAGAAGAAGTATGTACTCTTTGGTTTGTTGAAGTTATACAAATTTTATTTCACAAGTTCTTATCATGAAACAAGGGATATAGAATTTGATTCATCTTTTCAGGGTTATAAATGATATATTTATGGAAGTTGACGAACACATTTACAACGGTGATCTAGTGAGAGATTTTAAAATGAGTGCTTTGCCTATCCTCTATGATCATGTTGTCAAGCTAATTAAATATTTGGTATGCACTTCAGCAGTAGCTCTTTGAAAATCTTGTGTGTAAAAATAAGCAAATACATTGTGGTTTGCTATCTACAGTTAAGAAATAACAAGGAGGACCGAGATCAAGTTGTTATTCTTTTCCAGGATATGCATGAAGTTGTGACAAGAGACATAATGGAAGAACAGAAGTAAATCTTAAATCGTTTTCTTGTATCTATCAATTTCACTTCATAATATTTCTTACAATTGTATATTGTTTTTATTTAAATAGTTTGGACGGGCAAGGAGATGAGTATGATGAACAAATCCAGTTATTTCAACCTGCAGGAGCAATCTTATTCCCAACTCCAGAATCAGAAGCTTGGAAGGAGAAAGTAATTTTAACAAAAACCTTTGAACATGTCGGGGTTTCATCTCAAATTAGTATATTCTTCTTACATGGTGTCTTTTGCCAGATCAATAGGCTGTACTTATTGCTTACAGTGAAGGAATCTGCTATGGATGTGCCTTCAAACTTGGAAGCTAGAAGAAGAATATCCTTCTTCTCCAATTCATTGTTCATGGACATGCCTTCCGCCCCCAAAGTTCTCAATATGCTTTCATTCTCGTAAGTTTTTTTAAATTTCATAAATTATTTAGAGCACTTGTATTGTGACAATTTGTCTTTAGGGTTTGTTTAACATGTCCTCTAGACCCTTCAATATGTGCCTAGCATGACCAATTAACATTTTCTATGCAAGAATAGACAAAAAAAACTCCTGCAAAATTTCTCGATAAGAACCGATATCTTCATTTTCATAGTCGTGGAAGTTGATTCACTGACTTGTTGCATACAAGCTCTTACTCTTAAGTTTAAAGCTATTTGTTTGATTTGATTTTTACAAGTCGTGCATTTAAAATGCAATTGATTTGCTTGTACATATGTTGGACGCCTTGTCTGTTACTCCTTGTTTTGTGCTTAATATGTTTTTCTTGGCAGCGTACTCACCCCGTATTACACAGAGGAGGTTCTATTTTCATTGCATGATTTAGAAGTCCCAAATGAGGATGGGGTATCAATCCTCTTCTATTTACAAAATATTTTTCCAGGTATGTATATTCTTAGGTGCTTACATGGCGCTGTGTGCATAGATTACTGACTGGCGATGGATGACCCACAGATGAGTGGAACAACTTCCTTGAGAGAATGAATTGCGTCATTGAAGATGACCTAAAAGGAAATGATGAACTAGAAGATCAACTCCGCCTTTGGGCCTCGTATAGAGGACAAACATTGACCAAAACTGGTAAATTTTTAACTTAAGCTGACTCAGTCCAAGACCTTTGATTTTCTTTTTGATGTAGATGGGATTAATACTCTTTAATTTATGCCAGTTAGAGGAATGATGTATTATCGTAAAGCTTTGGAACTTCAGGCTTTCCTTGATGTGGCTAAGGACGAAGGTAGACAACCATCTTGTGATTATAAATGAAGTTTCAAAATAACATAAACAGTAAACGAGTTGGTGTTTTTGTTGTTATGGGTTTGAGCAGATCTTATGAAAGGGTATAAGGCGATTGAGTTGAATGAGGATCAGATGAAAGGAAAATGGTCACTATGGAACCAGTGTCAGGCAGTAGCTGATATGAAATTTACATATGTGGTTTCATGCCAACAATATGGCATTCAAAAGCGATCTGGTGATCCTCGTGCACAAAATGTTCTAAGGTTAATGACAGAGTACCCATCTCTTCGTGTTGCTTACATTGATGAGGCTGAGGAACCTAGCAAAGATGCAACTAAAAGGATTAATCTTAAAGTTTATTACTCTGTTTTAGTAAAAGCTATGCCAAATTCCACCAATGCTTCTGAGACAGGGCAAAATTTGGATCAGGTAAAACTTGAAATTTTTGTATTAATGAAATTATCCTTTTTACAATCATTGGTGTAACACCCAAACTTTTCACACGATTACACGTGTCCAATTATAGGTCCCAGATTAAACTTTATCGTTAGATTATGTTCGGAAGCGTGAAATTTTCAATTCATGAGTTAAACACACTTAATTTCATAACATTTACATTTATGATTAATAAAACTAGTGTGTTTAAGTTTAATACCACCAAAGATTTTACATAACGTTTGGTTCAGCTTCAAAACATGCCCGATCTGATCGCCCGATCTGATCGCCCGATCTGATCGCCCGATGCATATCTATCTTTGACCTGTAACATCAGATATAAGGTCACAATTAGTTCATATGAACCAAGTAAGTAACCCCTCTCAGAGTTCTCAAAACTCATTTTAACACATCCACATATATATCATATGGATGTTTATCATGTTTAGATAATAATATATCATATTCCAACATCAACCTGCACCCCACACACATTGTGCATTTATTTCCCTTAATGAGACATTTTCACAAATATGAGTATATTATCTAATTCAACTCTATCACCAGCACCTCTGGCTCTGGCTAAATTTAAAACACCATATATATATATATATATATATATATATTTTATTGGCTTAACCAATTACCCACACCCCTGTGGTTTCAACAATTTAGTTTCCGGATTAACCGATTATCCACACATTTGTGGTATCATACATATATTAAGTCTTAAGATGTTCACCCACCAGTACTTCCATCCAGACAATTGCCAGCACCTCTGGCTATCCACCATTATGGAGTCATAAATATTAAGTCTTAAGATGTTCACCCACCGGTACTTCCATCTAAGACATTTGCCAGCACCTCTGACTAACCACACATATGTGGTATCATTATTTCAATCAAATTACTATAATGTTCACCCACCGGTACTTCCATCATAGAGTTCCCACACTTTCAGTTACCAGGGTATTGGATTTATCATAGGTTGTTGAACTTTTATTATTCGACTTTCCCCTATCACCAAGCCATATTTATCATACAATTTATTCAACAACAAATTCAATGTTCATTATGTGATGTCATAGTTGTGGGATTACTTACTCAAACACCGGCTCATCCGGCTATTCTTATGCAATCTATGTTGCATATTCAATTCAATCGTGACATAAACACATTGGAACTTAACATATATACATTAGAGTCTATTAACTCAATTAGTTCCAATTTAGTTATGCACATTCATTCAAATCAATCAATTAATCACTATTTAATGATTAAGTATTCAACAATTTACCAATTCATACTATGATGCTTTCACTCAAGTTCTTTCATCATATATCTACTACTAAATATATAGATGGACTAAATAAGTCAAACTGCTCAATCAATATGTATACATCACAATCAAGTAGACTCTTTCTACTACTTATATGTAATGTTACAGTAAGTTGGGTAACTTACCTGGTTCATACAGTTGTTCACTTCCTACAACCTCGTTTCCACTTCTGTGGCTTATCCCTTGACTTTCACCGTCAATACCTAGTTGTAATTCACATATATACAACTATATTCAATACATATAACACATACAATCAAGTTCAACGCACTTGATTGGTTTGACTTTTTCAAAGTCAATTTATCACATAATTGACTCTATCTTGCTATATTTAGTAAGTTTTAGTCAATTACTGCAATTAATCATATTACATGCCTCCTTAGGCATTTCATCAAATAATTGATGTTCATTATATTAATTACGATCTTTAATCACTTATTTTATTCAAATCCATTTATGATCATAACTGCTAATAATTTTAACATCAATTTATCACATATTAATATTTAACCCATGGATCATAATCCATATTTCATTTAAAACCATAATTTACCCATTCCTACTAGTTATCACACCATGATATGGGTTTTATAACAACCGGACATTACACCGGCTTCAAAACGAAGATTTCACCGTCAAAATATCAAGTTCTTCGTTTCTAACAATCCCTAGTCATCAACTAGGCAATAATCAATACCCATAATCATAGTATTACATTCAAAACTAAATTTAATCCACATAATATTAAACTAGTATGATAAAACGAATCGTTACCCAATCGAACGGATATTCAGTAGCAAAACAACGATCAGATGTTGCACATACGTTCTCTGGTACGATCCGTAGGCTTAGACGGCTTCAAATCCAAGTTTTGCAGCCCCAAATATGATCTGTGGTTGTAAGAAATTCGACAGAATGAGTTTTTAAAAACTCTTCTGCTTTTGATCTGATCTTTAAATCCAATTCTGCCGACTTAAACATGCCAGGCGTACCGCCCCGCGTGGCCGCTTGGCCCGGGGCGTAGCACGCGAGCCCCAAAGTTCCCAGATATTTTTTGGCGCCGCGCGTACCGCCTAGCGTGGGCCGCTAGTGCAGGCGTACCGCCTGGCACCAATTTTCTCAAATTTTTAACTTTTTCTTCGTTTCGCGATTCCGGACAATCCGTAACTCCGTTTCGCGCACGGTTTTCTTCCACGTTCATGATTTCTCATATATTTTCAAATTCTAACAACCACAATCATTATTTTAACGATTATTTCAAATACATTTAATTGTTAAAACCAGTTGTTACAATTGGAAGGAAGGCATTTGTTAAAAGGTTTTAGCTTTTCTTGTTCTATTTGCATGGTTGAGATGTTCTTAATGTGATTTCACTGTAATGCCTCCACCATTGGATTACTTGATGTCAGTCATCGTCCTAGAAATGATATAATTGTGGAAATATCTCTTCTCACCAATCAAAATTTTGAAAAAGAGAAAGCAATAATGCAACTGCACATGTGCAGGTTATTTATAAGATAAAATTACCTGGACCTGCAATACTGGGAGAAGGGAAGCCTGAGAATCAGAATCATGCTATAATCTTCACACGTGGAGAGGGCTTGCAGACTATAGACATGAACCAGGTATGTTGCACAGGATCTTCTCTTAACTTTACATATGATCAGGTAAGTCATTCTGCTTGACTTAAGTCATTGATTTTAATTAAACATCCATTGGTAGGACAATTACATGGAAGAGGCCTTAAAAATGAGAAACTTGCTTCAGGAATTTCTTAAAAAACATGATGATGTGAGATACCCTACGATATTGGGATTTAGGGAGCATATTTTCACTGGAAGGTATGACACAAGTTGTTAAATATTATTTTCCTTTTTTTGTTCTATAAGCTCATCATTTTTCTCTTGTCACAGTGTTTCTTCTCTTGCATGGTTTGTGTCTAATCAAGAAACAAGCTTTGTAACAATTGGTCAGAGATTACTGGCCAACCCTTTGAAGTACAATCAAAATCATTCTGTTGTCCCTTTCATACTTGAGTTGCATCTATACATATCTATTAATAGGCAATTACACTTGTTGATTCCTGCAGGGTTCGTTTTCACTATGGTCATCCAGATGTCTTTGACAGGCTTTTTCATCTTACAAGAGGGGGTGTGAGCAAAGCTTCCAAGATCATAAATCGAAGCGACGACATATTTGCTGGTATTTTTGGACCTCGTTTTCTTTAGTGTCATGTCGACTGTTTTGCCTCAGTTAACTGTTCTTTCTTTGTCTACAGGTTTTAATTCTACACTCCGTGAAGGAAATGTGACATATCATGAATATATACAAGTTGGTAAAGGAAGGGATGTCGGTCTAAATCAAATATCTCTGTTTGAGGCTAAAATAGCCAATGGAAATGGGGAACAAACACTTAGCCGTGACCTTTACAGGCTTGGGCATCATTTTGACTTTTTCAGGATGTTATCGTGTTACTTCACTACAATCGGTTTCTACTTTAGTACTTTGGTAAGATACTTCTCAAATCATTCTCTTCATATGGATTAAGAGGTGGCAAAATGAGTAGTGGGTCAAAATAAGTACTCTTCATATGCATCCAGATTGGTTGACCAGTATTAGAATAGTTTATTTATCTTTTACATATTTATATTTTAGAGGGTTTATTATGTAATTATCTCTTCTATATAATCTGATGTAATTTTCTATTATCAAGTGAAAATACATTTACCAAGTTTATCTTGGTATCAGAGCCAAGTCTCTGAACCCTAATACTGCTGCCGATCACCAGCCCATTACTTCCGACGATCATCAATCGTCAATCAGATGTTGCCGATCATGAGCAATTGAACCCTAATACTGTCGTCGATCATCACCTTCATTACCTTCGACGATCATCTTCTTCGTCGATCGTCAATCAGAAGTCGAACATCAATTTTTTTTTTCTCTCTGATTCACAATCTAATGGCGATGCTTACATCATTTACCACAGCTGAAAAGACCAATCACAATTCCCATAAGTTTGGGTTTACTCTCTCATCTACAAATTATGGTTACTGGAAAACCATGATTCAACCCTTCCTCATCACCAATAAGTTGTTCGGTTACATTGATGGCTCTATTCCCACACCTGATCCCACCATTACTATTCCTTCAGCAAACAAAGACAGTCCCCCTCTCATTCAAACAAATCCAAATTATGATAATTGGGTGTCTAATGATGCCCACATTCGCATGATACTTCTCTCTACAATCTCTGAAGGTGCATTCCAACATGTCCAAGGCACTACCTCCAGGGAATTATGGCTGGCTTTGGAGCGTGCGTTTGCTCCCAACACAACATCGAGAGAATACACGTTGAAACAAAAACTTCTCAGAATTCAAATGCAGCCTGATGAAACTGCCACGGTCTATCTCACCCGAGCCCAAGAATATGCAGACGCCCTGGCTAATATTGGTGAACCAGTCAAAGAAAAAGATCTGGTCATGATGGTCTTGACTGGCCTTCGTGAAGAATACAATTCTCTCAAATCTACAATTTTGGCTCGTCAACATCCAACTGCCTTTTGTGAATTACATGGCCTGATATCTGATCATGACTATATGATCAAGAAACCAGAACCACCTTCAGCTCATGCTTTCCATACAACCATCAGTCGCCCTTCAACCTCTTCTGTCCCAGCTTCTCCCATTCCTGCTGTTCAACAGATTATGTCTCAACTTGGTCTTCAAGTTCAACCTCAATCTTCCACACCTCATGCCATGTTTGCATCTCGTGGTCGTGGCCGTGGCTATTCACAACGTGTCGCAACCCTCGCAGTTTCAACACCAACCACAATGCGAACCGTGGGCAATTTACTTGGGCTTCCACTCACAATATGGTTTATGGCACCTGCAACAGATGTGGAATTGGACATATCCCTTCTCAATGTCCTCACCGTGATCCTACCACCATGCGCTCTCGACAACCATCTGCTCACCATGCTGATTACCGGCCCCATGAATCAACAGCCTGGTTGCCTGACACTGGCTCAAACAGCCATGTCGCATCTGATCTCCACAGCCTTGATCAATCAGAACCTTACTATGGTGAGGACTTTCTTCATGTTGGCGATGGTGAGGGTTTACCCATTTTACACATTGGTTCAACCAAAATTCACTCTCCCACCAAAACCTTCTCTGTTTCTAATATTCTTCATGTTCCACGTATTAAAAGAAACCTTCTTTCTGTTCAAAAGTTTTGTTCTGATAATAATGTTTATTTTGAATTTCACTCTAATTTTTTTATTGTGAAGGACAAAGTTACCCGCACCACCCTCCTCACGGGTCCAAGTGACAATGGGCTCTACTCCATTCATCTTCCGCCACTGCACAAACCTGTTCAAGTTGCTTTTTCTGCGGTTCGAGCTTCTTCAGACACATGGCATCAAAGACTTGGACACCCACATCCAGATCTTTTGAAATCTATGTTTTCTCAATTTTCTCTTCCTGTTAGCAATAAAAGTTTGAGTATTTCTTGTAATGCTTGTCATATGGGCAAATCCTCAAAACTTCATTTGTTACCTTCAACATTTAAAAGTGATTCTGTTTTGGATTTAATTTTTTGTGATGTTTGGGGACCTTCCCCTGTTAAATCTTCTAATGGTGATTCCTATTTTCTACTTTGTGTTGATCATTTCACTCGTTACATGTGGATTTATCCTTTAAAACACAAATCTGATGTATGCAATATTTTTAAACAATTTCATCTTATGGTTGAACGACAATTTCAAACCAAACTAAAATCGGTTCAAACCGATTGGGGTGGTGAATTTCGACCCCTGTCCTCATATTTTTCATCTCTTGGTGTTATTCATAGGCTTTCCTGTCCTCACACCAGTGAGCAAAATGGGTTCGTTGAGCGACGCCACAGACATGTTGTCGAAACAGGTCTCACACTTCTTGCTCAATCCAATGTTCCTAAGAAATTTTGGCACTTTGCCTTTGACACAGCCGTCTATCTGATCAATCGTATGCCATCACGTACTTCCTCCAAAATCTCTCCTTTTCAACACATTTTTAAACGCACACCTGATTTTTCGTTTCTTCGTGTGTTTGGGTGCCAATGCTATCCTCACTTAAGGTCCTATAACTCTCATAAAATGGAGTTTAGGTCTTTTCCTTGCATTTTTCTTGGATACAGCAATTCACATCATGGCTATCGTTGCCTTGACTTCAAAACAAACCGTCTTTACATAGCTCGACATGTTCGTTTTAATGAACACTCCTTCCCTTTTTCAAACCCACCAGCTCCAACTCCTGTTCCTTCCTCACCCGATCCATACATCTCCTCTTTTCCTATTCCTTCAGATCCTACATCATCTTCGAACACAGGTCCAACTTCTACACCCTTGCCTGCTTCATCACCTCCATCTACCTCTACATTCCCTTCATCATCCACTTCTGACCCTACATCTCAATCATCTACTTCCACCTCGTCTCACACAGCTCCTCCCCTTCAAACCTATCAAAGACGACACAAACAGCCCTCAAACCTTCCCACACCTGCCACCCGCACTCGTCCCACAAACCTACGCCAAAATCCTTCTCAAACCAAGCCCTACAATCCTTCAGCCTATACTACTACCACTGCCTCTCACCTCTCTGAGCCAACCACCTTCACGGCTGCCAACACTTGTCCTCAATGGCGTCAAGCCATGTCTGAGGAATTCAAGGCTCTCATCACAAATGGAACCTGGACCTTGGTTCCACCTGTCCCAAATGCTAATGTTGTTGATTGCAAATGGGTGTACAAGATCAAAAGAGATCAAAATGGGCTCATCACACGTTACAAAGCTCGCCTTGTTGCTAAGGGTTTCAATCAGCAAGCTGGCCTGGACTACCATGAAACGTTCAGCCCAGTCGTCAAACCCACTACTATTCGAGTGGTTCTTTCCCTGGCCGTCACTCATGGTTGGCCTCTTCGTCAACTGGATGTTCAGAATGCATTCTTAAATGGAGACTTGCAAGAGACTGTCTACCTTAGACAACCTCCAGGCTTTGTTGATCCTGCCAAAACCGAACCATGTTTGTTTACTCCACAAATCCCTTTACGGCTTAAAACAGGCCCCTAGAGCCTGGTTCCATCGCTTATCTGGTGTTTTATACACCTTGGGTTTCACCGGATCCAAAACTGATCCGTCCCTTTTTATCTATTCTTCTTCTGGAACCACTCTCTATATGCTCGTGTATGTTGATGACATTGTTTTAACAGGCAACAATCCAGCAGCCATTGACAACATTGTCAAACATCTTCAAAAACATTTTGCTCTACAAGATCTGGGTGCTCTTTCCTACTTTCTGGGAATTGAAGTCCTTCCCAAAGGATCACACTTGCTGCTGTCTCAAAAGAAGTATGTCCTGGACCTGTTGCAGAAGGCTGGTCTCTCTCAATCCAAGCCTATGTCCTCTCCTTGCTCCACTTCTGTCACTCTAACTAGGGAGGATAGTCCTTTGTTTGACAACCCAGTTCGTTATCGGCAAATTGTAGGTTCTCTACAATATCTCACACTCACACGGCCTGATATTGCCTTTGCAGTCAACAAAGTTTGCCAATTTCTCCATTCTCCAACAGAGAATCACTGGTCAGCGGTTAAACGCATTCTTCGATATCTTCAAGGTACTGCAAATCATGGGCTTCTTCTTCAACGATCCGCGTCTTTCACTCTGCATGCCTATACAGATGCAGATTGGGCTGGTTCTTCTGATGATCGTCGTTCCACTGGGGGTTATGCTATTTATTTTGGTAATAATCTTGTCTCCTGGTCCGCTCGGAAACAACAGACAGTTTCTCGTTCTTCTACTGAATCTGAATACAAGGCCCTGGCTAATACCGTAGCTGAACTCACCTGGCTTGAAGCTCTTCTATGTGAACTCAATGTTGCAATAAAGTCCACTCCTGTTCTATGGTGTGACAATCTTGGCGCCACCTACCTTTCTGCCAATCCAGTTTTTCATGCTCGCACAAAGCATATTGAGGTTGATTTTCATTTTGTCAGGGAAAAAGTTGCTCAAGGGAAACTTCTAGTTCAATTTATTTCCACTCATGATCAAATTGCTGATGTCTTCACAAAGCCCTTACCCTCTGCTCGGTTTACTTCTTTACGGGACAAGCTACAGCTCGTTCCCCGGGCTTAGCTTGCGGGGGAATATTAGAATAGTTTATTTATCTTTTACATATTTATATTTTAGAGGGTTTATTATGTAATTATCTCTTCTATATAATCTGATGTAATTTTCTATTATCAAGTGAAAATACATTTACCAAGTTTATCTACCAGAAATACTCTGTCCAAAATATTTATGTTTTCAACCAGTTCCATCATGAAAGAGAATATATAAAATTTTTCTTAAAAATTTTTGAACACAACTCAAATGGAACCGTTTACTAGTAAATGAGTCAAAAGTCTAACCTCTAGGTAATATGGTTACTTGCTGAATTTTCAGCTAAATGCAATTTTCTTTTGCAGATATCTGTATTGACTGTGTATGTGTTCCTTTACGGGCGGCTTTATTTTGTTCTTAGTGGACTTGAGCAGGGATTAAGCACCCAACCTGCCATTCGGCACAATAAACCACTTCAAGTGGCTCTTGCTTCACAATCTTTTGTGCAAAGTGGATTCTTAATGGCATTGCCTATGGTGATGGAAATAGGTCTTGAAAGAGGTTTCCGAACAGCATTAAGTGAATTCATTCTTATGCAATTACAACTTGCCCCTGTGTTCTTTACATTTTCTCTTGGAACAAAGACTCACTACTATGGTAGAACATTGCTTCATGGTGGTGCAAAGTACAGAGCAACAGGTCGTGGGTTTGTTGTGTTTCATGAAACGTTTGCTGAAAACTACCGTCTTTACTCCCGCAGTCATTTTGTCAAGGGAATTGAGCTTATGATTTTGCTTCTTGTTTATCACATATTTGGTGAATCGTATAGAGGAGTGGTTGCATACCTTTTGATCACCATCCCGATATGGTTTATGGTTGGCACATGGCTATTTGCTCCATTTCTTTTCAATCCTTCAGGTTTTGAGTGGCAAAAGATTGTTGATGATTGGTCTGATTGGAATAAGTGGATTAGCTACCAGGGTGGTATTGGGGTTCCTCCTGAGAAGAGTTGGGAATCTTGGTGGGAAGAAGAAAACGAACACCTCCATTATTCTGGAAAGCGAGGTGTTGTAGTAGAAATATTGTTATCATTAAGGTTTTTCATTTATCAGTATGGACTTGTTTATCATTCAAGTATGACCAAGCATCAGAAGAGTGTCCTGGTATGTGTTTTATTCAACAACTCTTAGACCCTTTATTAGTCATATTAAACAGTTCATAATTATCATAAATTATGCATTAATGTTGAGTCTGTTTGTCTATCCTAAAGGATGTAAGGCTTTACATCTTCTAGATCTAAGCCTATATATTCTCTTGTATTCTCATATTATATGGCATCATAATAATACAAAGACTGTTACCAGTTTATTATGGTATCAGAGCTAGACACTGCCTTCTTCCCATAAACAGCCTCAGCCACTACCCTTCAACAAGCAGCCACCACAGCCATCCTTCAAACAATAGTTGTAGTCTGCAAACAGTTTTCGGCTATCTTCATCCACAATGGCATTGCTTCATGCTTTTACAACAATAGAGAAAACCAATCACAACTCTCATAAATATGGTTTTCCTCTAAACCCTACCAACTATGGTTTTTGGAAAACAATGATCCAACCCTTCCTTATTACCAATAACTTTTTTGGCTATATTGATGGCACTATTCCTTGTCCATTTGCAACTGTTACTTCACTATCCTCTTCTGATAAAGGTGCAACAACAACCTCACAACCAAACCCTAATTATGTTGCCTGGGTTTCTAATGACGCACACGTCCACATGTTATTGATATCAACAATCTCTGAAGCATCCTTCAACAAGGTACAAGGCGATACGTCTCGTGATTTATGGATTGCTCTTGAACGTGCCTATGCACCGCACACTTCATTCCGTGAATACACTCTCAAAACTCAATTACTAAAGATTGAGATGCGGCCCGATGAGACATCTGCTGCATATCTCTCCAGAGCACAAGAATATGCTGATTCACTAGCAAATATTGGTGAACCAGTCAAAGAAAAAGATCTGGTCATGATTGTTATTGCAGGTCTGCGTGAGGAGTACAATGCATTAAAATCTACGTTATTAGCTAGGCAGTCTCCTACAGCCTTTACTGAGCTTCATGGATTACTTTCTGATCATGATTATATGATCAGCCAATCTCCTCTGCTGCTCTTCCTGCACAGGCCTTCATGGCTACCACCATTCGTCAATCTGTTTCTACAACAGGTCCACAACTTCCTTCTGATACACTGCAATCTCTGCAGCAATTTATGTCTCAATTAGGCCTCCAACTTCAATCTACACCACCACAATCACACCAGACTCATGCTTCCTATGCCAATCGAGGCCCAAACAATCGTGGTCATGGTTTTTCAGGACGACGTGGTCGCGGATATATCAACAACCGTAGTTCTGGAAAAAACACAGGTAATAGAAATCAATTTTCTTGGGCTTCTAATCAAAACATCGTGTATGGTACTTGTAACAGGTGTGACATTGGACATATTCCATCACAATGTCCTAATCGTGATCCTGCAACTATTTGCCCACCAAGGCAGCCCTCAGCCCCTCACAAGCTTCAACTTCATGGCTGCCAGACACTGGAGCTAATAGTCATGTTGCATCAGATCTCAACAGTTTTGACAACTCTGAGTCTTACTATGGTGAGGATACACTTCGTGTTGGCAATGGTACAGTTTTGCCTATTCTTCATATTGGTTCCACGATTTTTCATTCAAACAAAAAATTTCCATCAATAATATTCTCCATGTTCCACAAATCAAGAAATATCTCCTTCCTGTACAACAATTTTGCCATGACAATAACGTATTTTTTGAATTTCATTCTACTTTCTTTTGTGTTAAGGACACGACTATACGCAATACCCTCCTCATGGGTCCAAGGAAGGATGGGCTCTACTCATTCTGTCTACCTCAACTTGAGCCTGTCACCGAAGTAGTTTTCTCCATTATCGTGCTTCTTCAACAATTTGGCATCAACGACTTGGGCATCCTCATCCTCAACTTTTACAGTCTATGCTTTCAAAATATTGTCTTCCTGTTTCTCAGACATCTGGTTCTTTTTTTTGTAATTCCTGTCACATTGGAAAATCTTCTAAATTGCACTTATCATCCTCAAAATATAAAAGTACTTGTATTTTAGATTTAGTCTTTTGTGATGTTTGGGCCCTGCTCCTCTTTCTTCCTTTGATGGTTATCAATATTTCTTACTTTGTGTTGATCATTATTCTAGATTTATGTGGTTGTTTCCCCTGCAACGTAAATCTGATGTCTTTGCCACTTTTAAACAATTTCATGTCATGGCAGAACGACAGTTTCAAACCAAACTCAAATCCGTTCAAATGGATTGGGGGGGGGGGAGAATTTAGGAACTTATCATCTTTTTTCTCCATCATTGCCATCTTACATTGTCTCTCCTGCCCTCATACAAGTGAACAAAATGGTTTTGTTGAGAGACGACATAGACATGTTGTTGAAACCGGTCTCACCTTAATGGCTGAATCGGGTGTTCCCACAAAATTTTGGCATTATGCATTTGACACTGCAGTATATATGATAAATCGAATGCCTTCTCGAACATCCAATAACAAATCACCTTTTGAGCATCTTTTCAACCGAAAACCTGACTTCTCCTTTCTACGAGGTTTTGGATGTGAGTGTTTTCCTCATATTCGTCCTTACAATAAACACAAAATGGACTTCCGTTCTATACCTTGCATTTTCTTAGGGTATAGTCCTGCTCATTACGGCTACAGATGGCTTAATCTCGTTACAAACAAACTGTATGTGGTATGCCATGTTCGTTTCAATGAACAATCTTTTCCCTTTCTCCAAACCACTTCTGATTTGCCTTCTTCTACTTCTCCATCATATCCATATTTTATACCCATCACATACCTCTCCCACTTCAGTTGATTCACTCCCAACAACTAGTCCAATTACATCACAGGATACAACCACTTCTTCACAACCTTCTGCTAGACCTCCAACTAGTCCTCCAACCATCACCACTCCACCAAACAGTCCACCAGGACCACCACCCAACATTTCACCTCCCACCAGACCACCGCAACTTCAAACTTACAGTCGCCGAAACAAACAACAGCCGTCTCAAACTAACAAACAACCCGAGCCACTTGCCCAAACTGATCAACTGCCATTGCAACCTGCCCCACGCTCAAGACCTGCAAATCTTCGCCAAAATCCCAAACAAACAGTTCCCACCAATCTATCAGCCTTTCATACCATCTCAAACATGTTCGAATCTGAACCCTCCACATTTAATATTGCCGACAAAAGTCCTCAACGGCGCAACGCCATGAAAGAAGAATTCTTGGCTCTTATGAGAAATGGTACATGGACCTTAGTTCCACCCGTTTCTAACGCTAATGTTGTTGAATGTAAGTGGGTGTACAGGTTGAAGCGTGATGAAAATCGTGCAATCAAACGTTACAAAACTCGTTTAGTGGCCAAAGGCTTCAATCAACAACCTGGTATTAACTATCATGAAACCTTTAGTCCAGTAGTGAAGTCTACCACAGTTCGTATGGTTCTATCTCTTGCGGTTACCCATCAATGATCTCTTCGTCAATTGGATGTTCAAAATGCCTTTTTACATGGGGATTTAAAGGAAATTGTTTATCTTCGACATCCACAGGGTTTTGTTGACCCCCAGAAGCCAAATCACCTATGTCTTCTTCACAAATCATTATATGGTCTTAAACAAGCTCCTCGTGCTTGGTTTGATCAGTTATCGGGTGTCTTGCTACAACTAGGCTTTATGGGCTCTAAAACAGATCCTTCCTTGTTTATTTACTCTTCTAAAGGTAACCTCATGTATATGTTGGTATATGTGGATGACATTATTGTTACTGGAAACAATCCTTGCCTTATTAATCACATCATTCACAAACTTAGCCTCATGTTTGCCATTCAAGACATGGGTTCGTTATCTTATTTTTTGGGCGTGGAAGTTGTCCCTAGAGGCCGTGACCTAATTTTATCACAAAGGAAGTACATTTTAGACATTATCCACAAGGCGGGTCTCACAGCTTGTAAATATGTTGACTCGCCAATGACAACTGCCACTAAATTGGCACTTGATGACAGCCCTTTTTTTGGTGACCCGGTTAAATATCGCCAGATTGTAGATCCCTTCAGTATCTTACTCTTTCAAGGCCTGATATAACCTTTGTAGTAAACAAAGTATGTCAGTTTATGCACTCGCCCACATAATATCACTGGTCTGCTGTCAAAAGGATACTTCGTTGTCTTCAAGGTACATGCAATTTTGGTTTGCTTCTTCAACATCACTCATCTTCAGTTTTTCATGCGTATACCGATGCCTCTAGTCCATCTTTGTACGCCTTTTCGGATGCAGACTGGGCCGGATGCCCTGATGACCGTCGATCCACAGGGGGCTTTGCTGTATATCTTGGCTCTAATCTTATATCATGGCGTGCTCGCAAACAACGTATTGTCTCTCCGTCATCAACTGAATCCGAATACAAGGCACTAGCAGACACCGTCGCTGAATTAACTTGGCTTGAAGCTCTATTACAAGAACTAAATGTTTCCATGTCCTCTGCTCCTGTTTTATGGTGTGATAATCTAGGAGCCACTTATTTGTCAGCAAATCCTGTATTCCATGCACGTACAAAACATGTCGAGGTTGACTTTCATTTTGTTAGAGAAAAGGTTGCTCAAAGAAAGCTATCCGTACAGTTTATCAAGACTGATGATCAGATTGCAGATGTGTTCACTAAGCCTCTATCTTCACAACGATTTCTACTTTTACGGTCCAAGCTACAGTTCATAATTATCATAAATTATGCATTAATGTTGAGTCTGTTTGTCTATCCTAAAGGCTTTACATCTTCTAGATCTAAGCCTATATATTCTCTTGTATATTCATATTATATGGCATCATAATAATACAAAACTGTTACCAGTTTATTACCCTTTGACTCTTTAAAATAATGTTGCTATTGCTTTTTCTTTATGAATGACAGGTTTATGGTTTATCATGGGTGGTCATCTTTGTCATTTTGTTGGTGGTGAAGGTAAGGAATTGCTTCCCTGTTATAATAATCTTAATATTAATTTTAGTTTGTGCCGAGATATTTGGTTTATATGTAAAATTTTATTTTATGATCATGTATAAAGCGAAGGGAAAAAACTGTTTGGCAAGACTCATGTGTTCCGTTTTTGGACACGACTAGACCCCAAATAGAAAATGATTGCTGCAACTAATTGCATTTTTGGAAAGCTAAAATGAGTACATGAAACTTTGCATATGCTAGTTACGGGTCTACTTGATACTGATGCATAAGATCATACATATCATAAAAACTATATTGTCAGTTATATCACATGAGATTAAAGTTTCTTATTTCGATCTTCAGGCTATATCATTTGGACGAATGAAATTCAGGGCAAAATTTCAACTCGTTTTCCGTCTAATCAATGGGGCGATCCTCATTATGTTTTTCTTTTCAATTCTCGTGATTCTGATAGCACTACGCCATATGACCCTGCAATACATCTTTGTGTGCATTCTTTCCTTCATGCCAACTGGCTGGGGTTTACTACTGGTCCGTACAACACTTGCCTTTCCCTATACGTTGTTGTATCAGAATTTTCCTTTGTTGAAACTTCTTAAAAGTTTTTAAGGGAAAAAATGCAGAGGTTTCTCACATACAAATGTGTTTTTTTATGTCTTCAGATTGCACAGGCGTGTAAACCAGTAGTGAAGACAGCTGGATTCTGGGGATCAGTGAGGACACTTGCACGTGTGTATGAGATAGTGATGGGTTTTCTTCTGTTCACACCAGTTGCATTTCTCGCATGGTTTCCATTTGTTTCAGAATTCCAAACACGTATGCTCTTCAACCAAGCGTTCAGTAGAGGTTTGCATATATCTCGTATTCTTGCTGGTCATAGAAAAAGATAGATCTGCTAGGATCAAAGAGTAGTAACTTTATAACAAAATGCAGCAACTGTTTCAAGGCCCATATCATCATTTTTTGGTAGCTAATTATCTTAAACTGTGTGTTAAGCTATTAACACCAGCAATGCCTATGTATTATCTTAAAATTATTCTTGAGTTTTAATGTACATTATGCTCTTGGCCTGCAACTTCCATGGAACAATTTAGTTTTTTCATCAAGTTTTGCCAGCTATTAAAATTGATCATCGACCACTCAATTATGTTAGAAAACGAAGAAAGTAAAAAAAAAGTTTATAGAAACCACAAATAATTTCAAACAATGAACTATACAAGTGAATAATATTGCGAATAATGTTTACCCTTTAGAGTAAATATTTTCTGGGGAAAGTTAACTGATGAAAGATGACCGTAGAGAAATTGTAGTTTGTTTGTTTTTTTTTTGAACACTGAAAATTTATTTAAAAAATGGACTAGGAAGAAAACTAAAACCCGAAAGGTGAATAACAAAAGAAAACAGAGAAAAATAACCCTCTAAAATGCGAAGAAAACTATGCTAACATACATCAAAAAAGCACAATTTCAATCGGTCTATGTTGCACCTTTTCAGCCTACATTTCACCTAAAGAAAACTAAACATTTGTATATCCCCTAGCTATTATCATTTTTTTTAACTCGTCGATGATTAAAACGTGCTTCATTCCTTGATTTCCGTATGCATCATGCGGCTTTGAGTATAATTGCATGAATCAGCTCTTGTTTGGTATTTAAATAGGAGAAAGTGAAAATCGGTTGGATAGGAGACCAATCACTCACAAAACTCCTTATGTGGTTCGCTATAAGAACTCTTGATTTGTGGATTCCTCCGGTTCTTTACACATGATGCAATAATCATGTTCAATCTGCATGTTACCCTTTCTTTTCACCTGAAAAACACCACATTGTTTGTTTTTAGAACTGAGTAAATTCACCCACCATTCTCCCAAGCTTAAACAACCCTTACAGTGGAGTATGACAACAAACCGGGGTCAAAAACGTCAATTTTTGGAAGTTCAGACGCCTAGCCAGGGGCACTGCAGAGCACTTCAGGCGAACCCGGCGCCCCCTAGGAGCACTAGGTGCCCAACTGCAGGCCCACTGCTAAATTTTCGCGTTTTATCACCCAAAACTGTTTCCAATTGCGATTGCGATTTTGGATTTGATCTCAGTAGTTTTAGGAACGATTGCGAACTTTTTAGCTCGTTTATGCCTTAATTGTTTGATTTCAATCATTCACGTGGTTGATATACTTATAAAATTAATCATATTCAAGCTCTAAATGCGTAATAACGATTTGGAAGGAAATCCAGGTCGAACAAAGGATGTGGGTCGGATCAGAAATATTTTGCATGTTTAACATGTTATTTTTAAAAAATTTATGTGTGTATAATTAGACATGTATATATGTATACGCACATATGCGTATGTATATATACATGTGTGCATAACTATCCGTCGATACAGACACAAACACACACACATGTATACGTATACAAATATACATGTATGGGGGGCAATGATCAAATAAAAAGTTTATTTTGCCTAAGAAGGCTAAAAAGGATTTTTAAAATCTCTAAAACCGACCCAAACGAACTCCGATTGAACTCATTTCGATGGCATGGGAACCGTCTCATCGAATTTTACAATATTAGCTTTTAGGTTTTAGCTTTAGCAAGTAGTTTTAGAATTTAGATTTTAGGGCTTGATTTTTAGCTTTTAGGTTTTATCTTTATGTTTAGGGTTTGTTTTTAAAGTTTTGGTGTTAGTATTTGGGTTTATTGTTTATGATTTAAGGTTTGGGTTTTAGGGTTCAATAAAACGGTTCCAATGATGCAAAAATGAATTCAATCGGAGTTTGTTTTGTTCGGTTTTCGAGTTTTTAAAAATCCTTCTTAGCCTTCTTAGGCAAAATAGACTTTTTAGGGGAACCTTCCCCTATATATATATATACTGGTCGTGTGTGTAACTTTATAAAAATATAACCAACTTATGTAACTAAAATAATTTAACCACTCATGTAAAATGTATAGGACTAGTACGTTACCTATAAGCTGAGTGACTAAATTAAAACAAAAAAAGTTTGAGTTAATTAGTTGAAACAGTTGTGAAAGCCGGTTACATTTTTATAAAGATATCATTATTAATTTGAGATGCATTAAATATGAGAGTGACGAAATTTTAAAGTTGATGTGCTATAAAAACAAAACATGTTTACATACAAAAATGTATTTATTAAAATACGTAGATATTAGTAATTCCATAGTTGGATGCTTAATTCTTGCTCACTATGATATCACACTCCAACCGACGGCGAAATACGTTCAGGCACGAATGTGTTTTTTGAAAAGCGCATGACCAACTATAAATGTTTAATAATTAATACAACCAATTTACAATGTCTTACAAACCAATGTAAACAAAGTTCAAACTTCAAACGTCCAAAAAAATTCTTTTTTTTTTATCAAATCTTTAAAGTCCAAATTAAGCATGTTATGTGTTCATCCAAATATTCACTGAGTTGCACTTGAAACATGATAAAAGTAGAAAAGGTCAACTACAAAAGATGCTGATGAGAATCATAAAGTTGACTCAATAAATAGTTTAGTAGTTCAAAATTTGAATTCTGTATCATAAGTTGATCAACATATAAGGTTTAATGTGGAATCATGCATTGTAAAGGTATACATATACATATATATATACATATACATATATATATGAATTGCGACAAAATAACAGTGATAAATTCCATGTAATTAGTTATTAAGGCTTGTTTTGTAACAAAATCATCGTCACATCGATTTGAAAATCCCCGATATTACATATAATACTAATTAATTATGGATGCCCCTAAAGTAAGAGGTATACAACAAATCACACCATTTTCGATATTTACGTTATGTTGTCTGTTTAAGACCAACTACATTTATAAATATAAGGAAATTCTCTCATAAATCATGTAATTGCAAGGCTTTAAACCACATATTTTTTGGCTAGGAGTATCATCGATGCACCCTATAGTAGGAATTTATTGTTTGAATATGTGGGCATGTGATGGTAATGAATTTTTATATGTGATTTTTTATTGTTATATTTGCATATATTCGCTAGAAGAGGAGGCAAGCCGCAAGTTGCATGTTTTTTGTCACCAAGGTCACGAGGGGTCAGGGGAGTCACTTTCATGTTTCCGTACTAACGTCATGTTCTTAGTTTTTTTTAAAAATAAAATAAAATAAAAAAAATGAACATAAACTAAAAAAAAATAACTACACCTCAGGCTCTGGACGACCCAGGCACTACGACCCGATTGGTTTTATAGATAAATATATTCTCGGTCAAATTTTATTATTATTGTTGTTGTTGTTGTTGTTTTTTCATATTTTTAAACGGAAGCTTTGTTTTATTAATTCTATAATTTTTCAAATGATTCACATGCATAGATGGAAAAATCGTTTTTCATGATTTATAAATAGTCCATACGTGTGGGTATGAAAAACCACATTTCGTTATTAGTAAATAACTTTTTAGGATTTCATAAAATTTCATATGTATATGTATGAACACCCTCAACTCCTTGACACTCACTTCGTCGGTGTCCCGGTTTATAACAGTTGTAGCACAAATTAAGTGCACTGGCACATTGAGAGGCAAGATGCCCCAACTTGCCACATTTATAACATACCACCGATTTAAAATAGCATTCCCCAAGATGTTTCTTTCCACATTTTAAACAATGTTTAGCTTCTCTCAAAGAACTAAACTTTTTAAGTGGGCTAACAAATTTCCCCTTTTTAGAGGGTCCCACATCCCTTTCCACCTTTCGTTTTTCTCCACGATCCTCTTGCCTTTTTAACTCCAATTCACGCTCACGAGCGCAATCAATAAATTCCGACAAAGTTTCAAACTTTGAGGGTATAAGGAACTCCCGGTACTTAGCATTCAACATGCTATGGTACCTGTTAATCCACATTCGTTCAGTCCTAAGAAGATCAGGACAAAATTTAGCTTTATCAAAGAACACTGCAGTAATAGTGTCTATATCCTCCTCTTTGTGTCTCATATGTGAAAATTCCTCAGTAATTCTATCAATAGCAGCCTGAGGACAGAATCGTTTAAGGAACAACTCCTTAAATGCACCCCAAGTCAAATCCTTTATACCATCCCGACCCTTCTCCTTTCGAAGAAGTTTCCACCAATCTTTTGCTCGCTCTTTCAATTGGTTTCCGGCAAACATTACCTCGTCAGACGGATCACAATGACACGTTTCAAACGTGCTTTCCATATCAGCTATCCACCTTTGGCTCAACAGTGGATCCACCTCACCTTTGAATTCAGTTGGCTTACAAGCCACAAACTCTTTATAAGTAACCTTTTTAGAAGGTTTTTCACCACCCATTTCATCTTTAAGAGTTGCAAACTCTTCATGTATAAAATCTTTCAACGAAGCTTGTAATCCTTCTAAACGAGTTGGTAAGGTAGCTTCAAATGCCTTAGCTACCTCCTCCCTCACCATCACTTGCAGTTCGGTGAGATGTTCTTCCTCATGCCCAAACCCCTCGGGGTTATGTTCATCAGCCATTTTATGACTGAAATAATATAACATATCATTAGTTTACATATTTATACTCCACATATATGCAAACCACATACTCCAAACCACACACTCGTCCTTAACGGACTTATACATTACATGTATATGTGTCTTTATTGAATATTCACACTCTTGTGAATTAGTCAATTATTCAACTAATGATGACACAATTGTGATTCTAACTGATCACATACATTCACTTTTAACATCCTACCAATACTTCCATATACTGGTGTGAAATAATGTTCCTAAGGATACGTTCATATCATGTATATGTTACTAAGCTGGCCAGGCATAGCAAGATATGCACCATATACCCGTGTCCTTGCGTTCACTGTTTCACACAAGTTAGGAATATTGGTTTATAACAAAACAATTTCCATATCATTTAACAATTTACAGATACATCATACCTGGTGAGTTCGGCTTGTGATCGGATTTTGAATCGAACGGCTCTTCACATCTACCCAGAGCTCAATGGCTTGAGTTCAAGTGTTCATGACGCACTTAAATCGCTCAAACCGTTGGCTCTGATACCAACCTGTGACACCCACTGTCACTTTCATGTCCCCTCCGGACATTAACATCAATATTTAATAATTTACGTTTAGGTCCCAGTAAAAACTTTTTGTGTTTTACACACCTGTAAACATACTATTTACTAACACCTGTTAAAAACAGATTTACATATGTTTACATACTCCTCAAAACATTTGATACACAAAAATTACACAACTGTTTGGTTATTATAACTAAAAACCATCATGTGAGCCTTCACGTTCGATTCCCGATCACCATCACCGCTCACCCGACTCCTTAGTACCTGTAAACACCACATTTAAATTCACCATTAGTTCGTTAGAACTAAGTAAGATTACCTCACTATTTCACCCAGTGTATTCCATAATATCATATGGATACACTAATGAGGTCCCAAATAAAATTTGACAACAACAGTCAACCACATACAAAACGATTTACTAACGGTTCGTTTTCAACCAAAACCTCATTATATCTCCCATTCATGCACAATCATTATAATTTAATATAGCACATATATATAACCCCACAAAACTCCGATTGTGCATTATATTTCACAAAAATCACAACTCGTGGTTTGACATTTGAATTTCAAATGTCTATCCCCTTATAAGTCATTTATCGTTCACACACCTTGTGAATCAATTACATTGAAATTGCAAGTCTTATGTTCACACACCTTGTGAATCAGCATGCACATTTCCAATCCACCATTTGTTCACACACCTTGTGAATCTATTACATTGGAATTACATGTCTTATGTTCACACACCTTGTGAATCAGCATGCACACTTCCAATCCACCATTTGTTCACACACCTTGTGAATCTATTACATTGGAATTACATGTCTTATGTTCACACACCTTGTGAATCAGCATGCACACTTCCAATCCATCATTTGTTCACACACCTTGTGAATCTATTACATTGGAATTACATGTCTTATGTTCACACACCTTGTGAATCAGCATGCACACTTCCAATCCACCATTTGTTCACACACCTTGTGAATCTATTACATTGGAATTACATGTCTTATGTTCACACACCTTGTGAATCAGCATACACATTTCCAATCTAACATCTACACATTAGTAGATCACCACATGTTCACACACCTTGTGAATCATGCAACAACAATAACCACATTCATTTATATCATTCCAATCAACTCAACAATTCATATATATATGCTAAATGCATAACTACTTATAGTGTGGACTCACCCAGTCCTTCAACTACAAGTTCAATCAAATAGGTAACTTACCTCGCTTTGGAGAGTTATCAACAATCTCTAACTCTTTCCCAGGCCTTCTAGAACTAGATTCACCTCCTCTTCCTATTATATATTCACATATAACAGGATTTAACAACATGAACACACAACTTGTTTTATTTATATAATCTAATTCATTTGACATGTTTTACTTTTCATATTCAATCAAACCTCGTTGAGGTTTTTTTATCAACAATCTATGTGTAAAAATTAATCTACCCATGTTCTTGATCATATTCAGCTTATCACCACTTCATATTTTGAAATTCATTGCTTGATTTCCTTTATCCACACCTAGTTGTAACTCACGCGTATACAACTAGTTTAAATACACCCCACACCCATTCATACTGATTCAAACTCATTTGAATCTCATTTATTAATGTGTGGCATTTAGAAGTCAAGTTATCACCTATAATTAGCATATCATGCTAAAATCATTAACTTTCAAATTTCAACATTTAATCAACACTTAACTGGATCTATCATTCCAAAGAATGATCTAAAATCATTATAACCACGATTTAATCACCCCACTGGTTATCATATTCAATAATATGAATTTCACACCAACCGGACATCATAACGGATCAAAATCAAGATTTCACCGTTAAAACTTCTAGTTCTTCGTTTCTAATCATCCCAAATCATCATATAATGCTCAAGACTCAATTTAATCCGTATATTATCAAAATAAATGGAATAAAACGAATCGTTACCCTTCAAACGGATTTCTGATTGAAATACGACGATCAGAACTTTGCAGAAACGACTCCTGAATCGATCCGGATGATCAGATAGCTTCAAAATGAAGATCAAATGCTAATTTTTCGTTTATGTATGTGTTTATGGTGCACAGGTTCGAGAAGAAGAAAATAAATTTTCTTCATGAAAATCTGATAAAAATCAAGAATCTGCTGAACCGCCTCATCCGTCGCGTACCGCGAAGGAGGGCTAAAGATCTCTTCGCGTACCGCGAAGAAATCCGGAGCTCTCAATTCTTTTGGTCCTTCGCGTATCGCGAAGAGGAACTAAAAAACGTCTTCGCGTACCGCGAAGCATTCCAAAACATAATTTCTTTATTTCGCGATTCCGGACAATCCGTAACTCCGTTTCGCGCACCGTTTTTGCCTACGTTTATCATTTCTCGCATATTTTCTATTTGTAACAATCACAATCATTTTATTAATGATTATTTCAAACGTGATCGATAATTGAAAACCGGTCGTTACAAATCTCCCCTCCTTACAAAGGTTTCGTCCTCGAAACCGCTTATACATCAAAAAGAAAAGGATAAAATTTCCTCATCTCGTCTTCTGACTCCCATGTTGCGTCAGATCCCCTCCTGTTTTTCCATTGAATCTTCACCTGGTTTAAGGACTTGTTTCTGAGTTGTTTGACTTTTCGATCTAAAATCGCGACTGGCTTTTCAATATAATTTAATTTATCATCAATTTCCAAATCTTCAAGTGGAACATAAGCCGATTCTTCCGCCAAACATTTTCTCAGATATGATACGTGAAAAGTATCATGTATACCACTTAATTCCTCTGGTAGCTCAAGGCGATAAGCAACATTACCTATCCGAGCTGTAATTCTAAATGGTCCAATAAAACGCGGGCTTAACTTCCCTCGTTTACGAAAACGAATTACACCCTTCCAAGGGGAAACCTTTAACAATACAAAGTCTCCCACTTGAAATTCAATCGGTCGTCTTCGTTTATCTGCATACGACTTTTGACGGTTTTGTGCCGCTTTCAGGTGAGCTCGAATTTGATCAATTCGTTGATTTGTAACTTTCAGTATTTCTTTATTTTCAAGCTCTCGCGGTCCAACCTCTCCCCAGCAAACGGGAGTACGACATCGTCTTCCATATAACATTTCGTATGGAGGCATCCCCAATCCAGAATGATAACTGTTGTTATACGAAAATTCCGCCAGAGGTAGATAGTCATCCCAACTACCTCCGAAATCAATTATACACGCTCGTAACATATCCTGTAGTGTTTGAATGGTCCGTTCACTCTGACCATCAGTCTGAGGATGATACGCCGTGCTCAACAACAATTTAGTACCCAATTCTTCTTGAAAATTCTTCCAGAAATGAGAAGTGAATCGTGTGTCTCGATCGGACACAATCGTCATTGGTATCCCGTGACGCGACACTATTTCTTTCACATACACTTCAGCCATTTTCTCAGAAGAATACGATTCACGAATAGGAATAAAATGAGCGCTTTTAGTCAACCGATCCACAATGACCCAAATCGTATCATATCCCTTTCGGGTTTTCGGGAGTTTAGTAATTAGGTCCATTGTGATGTGTTCCCATTTCCACATAGGAATCTCCAAAGGCTGTAATTTGCCATAAGGCTTTTGATGCTCAGCCTTTACTTGCAAACAAGTTAAACATTTTTCAACATATTTATCAATATCTCGTTTCATACCTGGCCACCAGTAATTTACCCGAAGGTCTCGATACATTTTAGTGGCTCCCGGATGAATTGAGTATTTTGATTTATGAGCTTCCTCCATCAGATCAGTTTTCAAAGAACAAGTGGGAGGTATCCACACCCTACCCCATCTTGTCTTTAACCCACGACTATCTTCATCCAGATTATGAGCTTGTCCTTTTATTCGGTCTCGTTTCCAGTTTTCTTCTTTTAAAGCTTCAATTTGAGCTTCTTTAATTTGATCCACCAAATCAGAAGAAATCACAATCTTCATTGCTGTAACCCGAATGGGTTCATGTTCTTCTTTCCTACTCAAGGCATCCGCCACCACATTGGCTTTTCCCGGATGATAAAGGATTTCACAATCATAATCCTTGAGTAGTTCTATCCAACGTCTTTGCCTCATATTTAATTCCTTCTGTGTGAAGAAATATTTCAGGCTCTTGTGATCAGTGTAAATTGTGCATTTCACACCATACAAGTAATGCCTCCAAATTTTTAAGGCAAACACTACCGCTGCCAATTCTAGATCATGAGTAGGATAGTTTACTTCATGAACTTTCAGTTGTCTCGACGCATAGGCAATCACCTTACCTTTTTGCATAAGGACACAACCAAGCCCAAGATAAGATGCATCAAAGTACACCACAAAATCATCAGGTCCATCCGGTAGAGTTAATACCGGTGCCTGAGTTAACTTGAACTTGAGTTTATTAAAAGCTTTTTCTTGATCATCACCCCATACAAATTTCACATCTTTTCTTGTTAGTTTAGTCAAAGGAGATGCAATTCTTGCAAAATCCTGTATAAACCGCCGATAGTAACCGGCTAGACCAAGAAAACTTCTAATTTCAGTTGGAGTTTTAGGAGGACTCCATTTCACCACCGCTTGAACTTTCGAAGGATCAACAAGTATGCCAACAGTAGCCTAAATGCCGGTCTCATAGTATCCCTTTATGCGTCAAAGTTTAAACATACCAAGTTTAAAAACGCATTTATATTTAAAAACAAGTTAAATGTATTCACCTCTATTTTCGATTGGCTGGGTGACAACATAAAACTTCTTAATATAATTCAGCAGCATTTATCCTTAATATAAAATGTATTTAATACGAGAGAGAGGTGAGAAATAAATGTTGAGATGCTCTAAATTTTACCATGTGGCAGTGTGGCACTAAAATCTTTATTTATTAAGATATTGTAACGACCCGTTTTCAATAAATCAAACATGTTTGAAATAATCGTTTATTGCGGAATCACGAAACGAGGCTCTGATTTCAAGATACGCTGAGTTGAAGATAGCGTTAAATAAGAGATCATATATTTTGAATTTTTCAGGTCTTGAAATTATAACCATTGGAAAGAGCTCGAAAAATCGTGAACGTAGGCGAAAACCGTGCGCAAAACAGAGTTCGTATGCTCCCGGAATCGCGAAAATAAGATAAGATCAAAATTCAACGAAACGGCATCCGCGCGTACGCCACAACCCATCGTTCCAAGTGGGGCGATGCGCCCGGGGTGGATGGCGGCTGAAAAACGAGTTTTTAAGATCAGAATGCGAAGAAAACTCATTTTTCTTCTTCCTTTCGATCATTTACGCCCAAAAACACCCCCAAATCATATTTTCATCATCCAAACTCCATTTTGAAAGCTTCTAAACGTCCGGATCGCACCAGGGATCGTATCTACAAGTTCTGATCGTGGTTTTACCCGTAGAAATCCGTTCGATTGGGTAACGATTCGTTTTATCTTACTAGTTTAATAGTTTGTGAATCAAATCTAGTTTTGAATGCATTACTATGACTATGGGTATTGATTATTGCCTAGTTGATAACTAAGGGTTGTTAGAAATGAAGAACTTAATATTTTGATGGTGAAATCTTCGTTTTGAAGCCGGGATAATGTCCGGTTGTTATGAAACCCATAGCATGGTGTGATAACTAGTAGAAATGGGTGGAATATGATTTTAGATGAAATATGGATTATGATCCATGGGTTAAACGATGATTTTGATATATTGATGTTAAAAATTATTAACAGTTATGATCATAAATGAATTTTGAATAGTAAAAATGATTAAAGATCGTAACTAATACAATGAACATCAATTATTTGAGGAAATGCCTAAGAGAGGCATAGGGTATGATTAATTATAATAATTGACTACAACTTACTCAAAATAGTAGGATAGAGTCAATTATGTAATAAGTTGACTTTGAGAAAGTCAAACTAGTCAAGTGAGTTGAACTTGATTGTATGTGTTATATGTATTGAATATAGTTGTATATGTGTGAATATGCAACTAGGTGTTGGTGGTGAACGTCAAGTGACAATTCACAGAAGTGGAAAAGAGGTTGTAGCAAGTGAACAACCGTTTGAACCAGGTAAGTTACCCAACTTACTGTAACATTACATATAAGAAGTAGAATGAGTCTACTTGTGTGCCTGATATATGTGAATGATGTTGAATATGTGATTGAAACTAATGGATGAGAAATCCTTTAGTTTGTGTTGTGGTGTTTCAATGAGAAACGTGTATGCAATATATTTGCATTGGAATAACCGGATGAACCGGTGATTAATCAATATGATTTTGGAGTTAATATAAATGATTGCGGTTATTGTTGCTGCATGATTCACAAGGTGTGTGAACATGCTGTGATCAAGATTGTGGTTATTGTTGATGCATGATTCACAAGGTGTGTGAACATGCCATTATCATGATTGTGGTTATTGTTGCTGCATGATTCACAAGGTGTGTGAACATGTCGTTATCGTGATTGCGGTTATTGTTGCTGCATGATTCACCAGGTGTGTGAACATGCCGTTATCGTGATTGCGGTTATTGTTGCTGCATGATTCACAAGGTGTGTGAACATGCCGTTATCGTGATTGTGGTTATTTTTGCTGTATGACTCCACAATGGTGGATAGCCAGAGGTGCTGGCAATTGTCTAGATGGAAGTACCGGTGGGTGAACATCTTAGACTTCATATTTATGACTCCACAATGGTGGATAGCCAGAGATGCTGGCAATTGTCTAGATGGAAGTACCGGTGGGTGAACATCTTTGACTTAATATTTATGACTCCACAATGGTGGATAGCCAGAGGTGCTGGCAATTGTCTAGATGGAAGTACCGGTGGGTGAACATCTTAAGACTTGAAATATTTATGATACCACAAATGTGTGTATAGTCAGAGGTGCTGACAGATAGCTATGGTGGAAGTACAGGAATGAGAACACCATAGTGTAATTTTGGTTAAACTATTGTGAGCAATAGTTGGTGATTGGTAATAAGATATTATTACATTATGAGAGTCAACTCGAATAGAAATGACTCCGTTCGAGTATTGATTGTGAAAAATGTATTTTTACATTTTGCTGTGATACCACAAATGTGTGGATAACCGGTTAATCCGGAAACTAAATTGTTGAAACCACAGGTGTGTGGGTAATTGGTTAAGCCAATATATATATGGCGTTTTAAATTAGCCAGAGGTGCTAGTGATAAAGTTGTATTGGATAATATATTATGATAAACATCCATATGATATGTATGTGGATGTGTTAAATGAGTTGTGGGAACTCGGGGAGGGGTTACTTACTTAGTTTGTATGAACTAATGGTGACTTATATGTGATGTTACAGGTCAAAGATAGATATGCATCGGACGATCTGATCGGGCATGTTATGAAGCAGAACCAAACGTTATGTAAAATTCTCTGATGGTATTAAACTTAAACACACTAGTTTTATTAATCATAAATGTAAATGATTTGAAATTAAGTTGTTTAACTTATGAAATGTTAATTTCACGCTTCCGAACAAAATTTTTGAGAAAGTTTAATCTGGGACCTAAAATGGGACACGTGATATTGTGTGGAAAGTTTGGGTGTTACAGATATGTAGATGTATTTGTATGCTTGACAATAGTTATCAAAAAATAAATTCTTTTACATGGAAGGATAAGCATAAGGCATGCATACGTGCCCCCTTTTCCATATTTTTCTAAACATTATTATTATAATTAATTTAACTTAAATTTTGTTTTTCTCTTATAACTTTCAAAATACCGTGTTTTATAAAATTACAAATATACGATTATGTCTACTCATTTTTCTCTAAGCATCGACCTAAGTTTCTTTCAAAATGGATCAAATTCAAATATATTATTATTATTATTGTTGTTGTTGTTGTTGTTGTTTGGACGATCAAAATTAACGTTCATTTAGACACGACTATTTTGAATAATTATTTCTTCCTACCTATTCGTTTAAATAGGTGCTACAAATATTGAACGATCGTTTCTAATATTAAATCCTCGAATACATGTATTTAATAAACTAAAATATTTTATTCATTAGACGAAACCTTATGATTCAATTGACATTTTCTATTATTATATTTATAAGTAAGAATATTTTAATTATAAAGAAGAGTATTTTATTTATATTTTCAAAACAAGATGTTACAATTTTTAACCGAAGAAAGTGAAAGAAATATTATTAACAATATTATCTTTTAATTATATATATCTAAATTTGCAATGCCCGTGGTTCTGTCGTAGAACATTACTTTCAGATCAATAGATATAAATATATAATGGGGCATTTACATATTTTTCCTTTCTAACTTGTAAAATTACATATTTTTTCAAATTATGCTTTAATAGTATTGTAAATTATGCATTAAAAATTTATGTATTGGGAAAATATGTAATTTTGTAAGTTATAAAGATTGGACACTTCAAAATCCAAGCTCATGGGTTCGAAACCCATTCTTGCATGCTTTTTTACCTCATTAAGTGTCACCAACTTTTTTCTTAATAGGCGACAATGGATGTGGCCTTTTCTTTTTCTTTAATAAAGATTACCATTATTAAATAATAACCAAATTGCAATTTATTCTGTTAAAGTTGTTCATAGTGTTTTCCACTATAAAATCACATAGATTTTATTTGTAATTATATTGATTGCTTTATCTTAAATTTAGTTTTTTTTTTAAAAAAAAAAGCTAAATGATTTAAATTGAATAGCATAAAACTTGATTAGTATTTAGTAATTATTACTTTTTTTTATGATTACATATTTGTTGGTTGGAATTTAAATAAATAAATTGGAAGTTTGAACACTTGGTAAATGCTCCTTTGCTTTTCCGAAGGGTCAACGAATCCAAACCCTTTCGAGCCATCTTTTTATTTTCTTTTTATCCTCTTGTATTTAAAATACAAGTAATGTTCTTTTGATAACTACATTTCAATAGAAATATTAATAAAAATCAAGTATGTCTATGTTTTGGTATGATTACTTTTGATATATTTTACTTTTAAACTTTTTGCAATAAATATTAGTCAAAACGATTCCGTAACCGTTTCATATATGTTTTTATATATGTTTCAATCTCTAAAATTGCGGTGCTTTAACTTTATACATCTGTTTTACATATATAAGTCACAATGCATTTTTATTTTTCTTATACTTTTTTCAGTTATCTTTTTACATTCATATACCGCAACATATATGTTACAATAAAGTTGTATATTACATTTTAGTTCTTTTTAGTTAATATACCGCGTCGTATATGACACACCAATGTTATCTATCTACACTTTAATATCTATAATTGATATGTCGCAATTTCATATGTTTTCTAATCAAACTACCACGTTGCAAAGGACGAGCCTTAATCATTATGCACGTGATAACACACATATAACTTTTTTAGTTATTCTTTAAGATTGAAATAAATCAAAATGAAATTTAAAGAAAACAAATAGAATATTTTAATACGTACTATTTTACATTTACATTTTCACTTTTAAGATATAGTAAAATTCAACAAGTATAATGGTAAATTACTAAATTTGTAGTTTCCTTTCTTTTGTTTATAAAAATGGGAAAAATAGTAATCTGCAATCAACCATCTTGGTGGAAACCGTAAGGTTGGTCCCGTCGCTACATTTAAAAAAAAACAGAAAAAAATATCCAAAGTCTTTTTATTAATGTTTACTTAAAAAAGGAAATATATCAACGAGAACGTTTGATATTATCCAAGTCGATTCTTCTTCGACATTGTAGAACACACTCACGTTATCTTCCTATTTGAGAATAAAAAGAAAGAAAAAAAAAAGAAAACATGTGTTGCTTAGTTTTATTTTTTTTTGAACGGCGAATGTCTCAATCGTGTGAACCCACTGTTTCCAGGCCATGTCACCAGGGTATAGTTACCTGTACCTCCCATGAGCCACCACAGGAGGAAACCCTACTGAGAAAACCCTGAACCCACTCAAACCCATTTTTCGTTGCGGGAGGGATTTGAACCCAAGACCTCTCATTTGAAAGAATCTTGGGGTACCATTGAGACAATGCCTCATTGGTTGCTTAGTTTTATTTAACGAAAGAAATGTAAGAAAAACAAAAATGTTGTGTTATGAGTTTCACTTAATTTTTTTAAAGACTAATTTTTGGATTACTAGAGTATCATCGTGTCACAAACAGTATCATCCGATTATATCAACAACCAAATCATTAGTTTTGTAGAAAACTAAATAGATAATATTGCTTTTCTTTTTCACTTACGATGTATTCCCAAATTTATTAACGGAGAGAATAAAAAGGAAAAGAAGTGAGGGGAAAGTAAAAGAAACGAAGAAATTCTTTCCTTCCAAATCGGAAGGAAAGAAAAATCATATAAGTTAGCCTAATTGTCTTTCACTTCTCTCGTTAAATAAAACTCGTGAACACAACATTTGTTATTTTTCTTTCCCTTTCTTTCATTAAATAAAACTCAGGAACACAAACATGTTTTCTTATTTCCTTTATTTTTTCTCATTAAATGAGCTCGAGAATAAAGTAGTCAAAATTTTTAGTTTTCTTTCCATTTCTATTTCTATTTCTATTTCTATTTCGATTTGATTTTTTTTTTGCCTGCTTTCATTTAATTTATTTTTTTTCCTTTCGCTTCACCCTTAAGGAATTTATGGACTCTGGAGGATAACGTCTGTCCCGCTGACTCATCGTCTTTTGTTCTTCCCTTTTTCAACGCTTTCTAGTCGAAAGCAACCTACAAAATCGTCGATTTGTGCTAACTCTCCATATTATGTGCATTTTCGGATGTTCGTATGCTTTTGTGTTCATATAATTGCAGATGTAAACTTGAACGCTTATGCTTATTGCTTGTCGAGTTGAAGCAGGTTTGCAGCATAATTTCGGACTGTCTGATTTGGTGAACTGAAAGCCAAAAAAAATGACGCCGCCGAGCGGTGGAGACGGTAGTTTGTGGGATTATTTTTCTCCGACAGAAGAGCCGCCATTACTTCCGCCACCACCGCTGCCCCGGCGGATCTTACGGACACAAACGGCAGGTAATCTCGGGGAACCGATTATGGACAGCGAGGTAGTGCCCTCGTCGTTGGTCGAGATTGCTCCCATTCTTCGTGTGGCTAATGAAGTCGAAAGTAGTAACCTTAGGGTGGCTTATCTTTGTAAGTTTTCTTGCTCCCGGCACAATTGTGTAATCATTGTTAGTTAAAAATGCTTTTGTTTCTATAAATTTTAATTTTACTTTGTCTTGGAGCGGTGGAGGTATTTCTGTTAGTTGATTTAATTATACTATGCAAAAATCAAAGGGAAAATTTAGTGTGATGGTTGAGGAAATGAGTATGACAATCAATTTATCATGCCAAAGAAAGTAGCCAGTAGGGTTTTGTCCTTGTGAATTGTGATGTAAGATCAACACAGGCTTACCTTGGTTGTAGAATAAACTAGAAGTGCACATTAAGAAGACAAGATAAAGAACTGATAATTTCGTAGAAATGACAAATTATGGTCACTCTTTTAGCTTACAGTCAGTCTAGGTAGTCAAAGACGCAAGGGGCAAAAATAGGGCACACCTTGAGACAATGAAAGCCTTAAAAATTTGAAAATATATGACAGGCATAGAAACTTAATAATTTAGTTCTATTCTATAGTATAACAAAAACCTAAATAATATCCTTGTAAACGAGGTCCAAAAAATACAATAAATTTGTTTTTATTTTATCCCATATTGTTTCATGTAATGAAATTTGGCAAACAAGGATCTTCACTCTTGGTTTAAAAAGCAGGAAGCCCACCGAGGTGATAGGGTACAAAACAGAGGTGTGAAGTGCAAAGCGAAAAAGAACACCTCTTTCTGTACGCGAGGCGTAATTTATTGTATCAAAATTTACTATTTCTCTCATAGGTTTTGGGAATCATTTACTCATCATAAGTTTTTATATAATTTAAATAACTTCTATGCAACCTATAAAGTTGTTGTACAATATTAAGAAGCACAAATCCAAGCCCTCTACAAAAAGCACGCCTTAGGCCGTTTTTTTGCCTAAAAAGCACGCCTCACTTGCACTATTTGTACACCCCTCACATTATGTCATGCGAAGCGCCATACTCCTTGCTTTAGGTTGCCTCAGGGCACACTTTTTTAAACCAAGCCTAAAAGAGATGATGCAACACAAGGAATGATACAAAAAACCCAAAAACCCCCTATTTTACATGTGTATTCTAGAAGGGGTAAAATAGGAAAGTAATGCTAAGTTTGTTACGTAGAGTTTATAAAGGGTTGTAGAGAGAGTAATGAGGTATTGATGAGTTAGTTATTTGGTGGGCTCCTCTGTAATGCAGAGAGAGAGAGAGAGAGAGAGTTGTAAATCGAGTGATACTTGATTGTGTAATTTCCTTTTGTTCAATCCAATTTCAATCCAATTCCATTACTGTGTTCGTGATTGTGTTGAATTCTATCATTGGTCCGACCTGCTGATTCATCATTCTGTTTGATTGCTCAATCGCAATGGAGACTAGAACTCAGAACTCTCGCCTGGAGGTGCACGAGCAGCAGATTAAGCAATTACAATCCGATGTTGCTGAAATGAAACAATTACTGACGGAAGACCGATCGGAATCAGCTGAGTTTCGGAAGATGATGGCTGCGTGGATGAAGCAATTTGAAAAACGCCGAGAGGATTCGTCGAGTTCAGGTATGGGTCCTAAAGTGACCGATCCATTTGGTTCTCATTTTTACACTCCTCCCCCTTTCGATACTTCATCGTCTCCATTCCCTTGGGCGGTGAAGAAGATCAAGCTCCCTGAATTTTTAGGATCCTATCCACAGGGGTGGATTAACAAAGCCAATCTCTATTTCGATATAAACACCACACCAGATGAGCTTCGTCTTAAATTAGCACAATTAAGTATGCAAGGGGTAGCACAACACTGGTTTACAGTGGTTACCCAGATTCATGATTCGTTCACATGGACCGAATTTCAATCGGAATTACTCCAGCGGTTCAGTGGGTTGGAAATCCATAATCCATATGAACAACTTGCTACTATTAAGCAAACTGATTTCATATTGGACTACATTGACGACTTTGAGTATCTGTTGTCCCTCGTTCCCCGATTACCTGAAACTCAATCCTTGGGTTATTTCATTGCGGGCCTGCGTGAAGATGTCAAAAAATGGGTGAGACTCCGTCGCCCTCAAACGAGATTAGATGCTGTTTACTTAGCCAAAGATGTTGAAGCTATGCTTCGCCCTTCAGTTAATAACGGTCCCTTGTCCCGTTTCCGCTATGGGGATTCGTTCGGAGGGTCTGGAAATGTTTTTTCTAATAATAGTCATATCGGACAACGTGGAGACTCTAAGTTCAATTCTTCTAGGACTCGATCCGTGGCCGCAGGGGTCACACACCTTAAGTCTGATTCCACTTTTAAGTCTACTACTACGAGCAGTAACTCTTCAGGGTCAGTGCCAACCGGGACAGAGGGGTTCGCTCTTTATCCCGAACCGAATGGGAGGAACGGAGGAAAAAGGGCTTGTGTTATAGGTGTGGCCAATTATATGGACCTGCTCATAGGTGTCCCGAAGGGAAATTAAGGGTATTACTACTTGGGGAGGATGAAGAAGGGGTCGAAATGGGCGATCTATTGGCTTTGGAAGGGTCACCCTCAGACACACCAAGCGAGCCCATTGAGGGTACTTGCTTGGCCTTAGAGGTAGCCGGTCTGGGAACTTATCAGGGAACCTTTAATACCTTTAAATTAGAGGATGCCATTAATGGTATTCCTATCAGCTTGTTGGTCGATAGTGGAGCAACCCACAACTTCATTTCCAATAAAGTTGTTGCTGCTTTGGATATTCCTTTTGAAGAATTCACGGGTATCAACATTCGTTTGGGGGATGGCCATGTTTTTCTTTATATAAAAACGGTGTGTTAACTTGGAGGTCCAACTGGTTCCTGTGTATTCTCCATCAATGTTTTGGTATTTGAAACAGGAGACTTGGACTTAATTCTGGGAATGGATTGGTTGCAATCGTTAGGAGAGGTTACTCATGATTGGAAGAACGCTTGGATGAAATTTGTTTATTCAATTCTCCTGTCACCTTGCAAGGGGTAGGTCCTTCCCAAAGTCACTCCTCGGCTCTCCAACACTGGCTTCCCATAGAAGATGGCGTTTTATCAGTAATTGCAAGCCCGATCAATAAAGTTCCCTCCTCCTTGAATTTGCCTACTACCTGCAGCTTACCTACTTCCCAACAATCCCAACTTACATCCCTCCTACAAAGATTTGCCATTCTGTTTCAAACCCCCTCGGGTCTCCCTCCTAAGCGCACTCATGATCACCACATCCCCCTTATCACAAACCAACCAGTTGCAGTTCGCCCCTACCGCTATCCCCACATACAAAAAAAATGAAATAGAACGCCAAGTACAAGAACTTTTAGCCCCGGGTCTCATTCGCCATAGCAATAGTGCTTATTCTAGTCCGGTGATTCTGATACGTAAGAAGGACAACTCTTGGCGGATGTGTGTCGATTATCTAGCGTTGAACAAAGTCACCATCCCGGATAAATTCCCGATTCCAGTCGTGAAGGAGCTACTAGACGTTACATGGGGCCGCCTATTTTTCGAAATTAGACCTAAAGTCTGGGTATAACCAGATTAGAATGCAAGATGATAGTGTTGCAAAAACTGCATTCCGCACACATGAGGGCCATTACAAGTACCTAGTGATGCCATTTGGTTTAATGAATGCACCGGCCACGTTCCAAGCAATCATGAACGACATCTTCCGGCCTCTGTTGCGGACCTCAATAGTTATTTTTTTCAATGATATCTTGGTATTCAGTTCCACCTGGGACAAACATTTGGCTGACCTCCAAACTGTTTTCCAACTGTTAAGTTACAATTCCCTTGCTCTTAATTTTCAGAAGTGTTCCTTCGGTCAGTTGAATGTGGAGTACTTGGGTCATATAATCAACGGTCAAGGTGTCTCCATGGACCCACTTAAGATCCAAGCGGTTATTGATTGGCCGGCCCCCTCTAATATTAAGGGGTTACATGGGTTCTTAGGCCTCACGGGCTATTATCGAAAATTCATAAAAGATTATGGAAGCATCGCACGCCCTCTTACAGATTTGACTAAGAAAAACTCTTTTAAGTGGTCAGCACAAGCTCAGGAAGCTTTTGACCAACTTAAACAAGCCCTTATCTCGGCTCCTGTCCTCACTTTACCCGATTTCTCCCAACCTTTTATTATTGAGTGCGACGCATCAGGCAGGGGAATAGGAACTGTGCTTATGCAACAAAAGAAACCAATTGCTTATTTCAATAAGGGGTTAAGTGACCGCAGTTTGTCCAAATCAGCTTATGAGAGGGAAATGATGGCCCTTGTCTTGGCGGTCCAACATTGGCGTCGGTACCTTTTAGGGGCTCATTTTGTGGTTTACACGGATCAAAAGAGCTTGAAGTTTTTGTTACAACAAAGGGTCACCACACCAACCAACAGAACTGGGTGGCTAAATTGCTTGGATATGATTTTGAAATTCAATATAAACCCGGAAGAACCAATAGAGCTGCTGACGCGTTGTCTAGACAAGCAGAATTTGGGGTACTCAATACCATTTGTTCGGGACCAGTATGGCTACTGGGGGCTCAATTTACTGAAGAAGCTAAAATGGATCCTCATATTCAGAAATTAATTCAAGAATGTTCGAATGATCCTCTCAAACACCCGGGTTTCGCAGTCCGAAAAGGGGCCTTATTTTATAAGGATCGCCTAGTTATCCCTGCTAAGTTGCTAAGTCTCACTTTATACCGGCTCTCATACAAGAGTTTCATACCACTGCTACAAGGGGACATTCGGGGTACTACCGCACGTATCGTGGAGTGGCAGCTAATCTTTTTTGACCAGGAATGAATTCAACAGTAAAGGAGTATGTCAAGGAGTGTGATGTGTGTCAAAAATGCAAAACCAGTACCCTCAAGCCAGGTGGTCTGCACAGCCGTTAGACATTCCCGAGGCCATTTGGGAAGACCTGTCTTTAGATTTTATTGGAGGATTGCCGATTTCAAAAGGGATGAATGTGATTTTGGTGGTGGTTGATAGATTATCCAAATACGCCCACTTTATTGCGCTTAAACATCCCTATACCGCAAAAGGAGTTGCTGAATTATTTGTCAAGGAAGTGATTCGTCACCATGGGATTCCAAAAACCTTGGTGAGTGACCGTGATCCATTGTTTATAAGTAATTTTTGGCAGGAAATTTTTCGATTGCAAGGAACAACATTGCACATGAGTTCGGCCTACCATCCAGAAACAGATGGCCAAACCGAGGTGGTTAATCGATGCGTGGAAGCCTACCTTAGATGTTTTGTGGGGGACAAACCAACAATGTGGGTTCAATGGTTGCCGTGGGCTGAGTTTTGGTACAACTCCACCTTCCATGTGTCTACGGGCATGACTCCTTTCGAAATGGTCTATGGTTGCCGTGGGCTGAGTTTTGGTACAACTCCACCTTCCACTGTGTTTCGAAATGGTCTATGGGCTCCACGTTTCTTTGGTCCATTTCAAGTTAAGGAGCTGGTGGGACCTGTAGCTTACAAATTAACCCTCCCTCCCTCTTCCAAAATTCATCCAGTATTCCATGTGTCATTGCTTAAGAAGGCTGTGCAGGGTGTAGCGGAGCCATCTTTCCCAACTGACTTGGAGTATAATGCTAAAGATGTCTTAATTCCCTTCTCCATTCTTGATTCTCAGGTGCTAACAGTGGGATCCGACAAGAAAGAACAGTGTCTAATTCAGTGGGAGAACCAATCAACAGAAGAAGCTACGTGGGAGGACAAAGACCGGCTGATGCAGCAGTTTCCAAATCAAAGTCTTGAGGACAAGGCTCCTAAAGAAGGCGCGGGTATTGATAGAGATGATGCAACGCAAGGAATGATACAAAAAACCCAAAAACCCCCTATTTTACACGTGTATTCTAGAAGGGGTAAAATAGGAAAGTAATGCTAAGTTTGTTACGTAGAGTCTATAAAGGGTTGTAGAGAGAGTAATGAGGTATTGATGAGTTGGTTATTTGGTCGGCTCCTCTGTGATTCAGAGAGAGAGAGAGTTGTAAATCGAGTGATACTTGATTGTGTAATTTCCTTTTGTTCAATCCAATTTCAATCTAATTCCATTACTGTGTTCATGATCTGTGTTGGATTCTATCAAAGCCTGTGCTATGTTTGAGACTTCTAGCCTTTGATTACTTAGAGTTAAATCATGATGGTATGCTTAAAACTACATATGTAGCCACTGAAAAGTGTTGAAATTACTAAATAGTGAGTCGTTTATGTTATTATGGTTTTTTATGCTTTTGGAAGTATTACGCCCCATTTGTGGTGCACGCATATAATGTATGTAGGCCCTTAAGGGGCAAAAGTAAAAGTGCACTAATTTTAACGTTATTTCAATTATTTTGTGAAAATAACGTTAAAATCATTGGGATGATCAACTTCAAACGATAACTTTGAGCCGGGGACTCTTTCGGAGCAGCCTCTCTATCCCAATTGGGATAGGGGTAAGGTTTGTATCTATCCTTCCCCCCAAGCCCTACTGAAAAGTGGGAATATACTGGGTAAGGTTGTTTTATGCTTTTGGAAGTATAGGCGAAACATGCTTATGTGCAAAACCACCATGTTTTTCCTTGTTCTTTGGTCGGCTCCTCTGTGATTCAGAGAGAGAGAGAGAGTTGTAAATCGAGTGATACTTGATTGTGTAATTTCCTTTTGTTCAATCCAATTTCAATCTAATACCATTACTGTGTTCATGATCTGTGTTGGATTCTATCAAAGCCTGTGCTATGTTTGAGACTTCTAGCCTTTGATTACTTAGAGTTAAATCATGATGGTATGCTTAAAACTACATATGTAGCCACTGAAAAGTGTTGAAATTACTAAATAGTGAGTCGTTTATGTTATTATGGTTTTTTATGCTTTTGGAAGTATTACGCCCCATTTGTGGTGCACGCATATAATGTATGTAGGCCCTTAAGGGGCAAAAGTAAAAGTGCACTAATTTTAACGTTATTTCAATTATTTTGTGAAAATAACGTTAAAATCATTGGGATGATCAACTTCAAACGATAACTTTGAGCCGGGGACTCTTTCGGAGCAGCCTCTCTATCCCAATTGGGATAGGGGTAAGGTTTGTATCTATCCCTCCCCCCAAACCCTACTGAAAAGTGGGAATATACTAGGTAAGGTTGTTGTATGCTTTTGGAAGTATAGGCGAAACATGCTTATGTGCAAAACCACCATGTTTTTCCTTGTTCTTTGTTCATGCATCTGCACTATGCCCGTATGCCGAATAATTTATTTTTCTTGTTAGTTACTTTGGATAATGGTTTATTCTAGGTCGATTTTATGCATTTGAAAAATCCCATGGACTCGATCCTGCTGCTAGCGGACGTGGCGTTCGTCAATTCAAAACTGCCCTTCTTCTGAGGCTTGAAAGGGTAAGTACTCTCTAAAGTTGTTTTGGGTTATTAGGAAGTAAATTTACTTATGTGATGATGTGGCATGTGGGTTAGTTCATGACAGTCCTTCCTTTTTTCCCTTGCACTCAATTCAAGAAAGAATCATATCTATTTCTATCAGGAAAATGATCCAACTTTGATATCAAGAGTGGAAAACAGTGACGCTCGCGAAATGCGGAGTTTTTATCAACATTATTACTCAAAGTACATCCAAGCTATGCAAAGTGCTCCTGATAAGGCTGACCGGTGAGTGTCTTAAATGCAAAGCGGATGTAGTTCTCACTGCTTATTGCACCATTTTTCCTCATGTTCTTTACTTAACTCCTATATTTGTTCAGTGCTCAGCTTACCAAAGCCTACCAAACTGCTAGCGTTCTCTTTGAGGTTTTAAAGGCCATTAATCTGGCACAATCAATGGATGTGGAAGAGAAGGTGTCTACAGATGAAAAATATATATTTGTTTCTTCAAAAATATCTCCTACACAATTGTTTAGTCTTTCTTCACTATTCTATTTACGCTTAGGGATAACCTAATAGTTTCATCCTGTAACTTTGTGGCTGGTGGGTGATAAATTAACCGTTCCACAGATTTTGGAAGCACATGTAAAAGTTTCACAGAAAGCAAAGATCTATCTCCCGTATAACATACTACCTCTTGATCCTGATAGTGCCAATCATGCCATTATGAGATATCCAGAGGTGCATTTGGAGCTTTAATCTAATCTTGATTTTCTATACATTCGATCAGGGGCGAGCATGGTTCGGTTCGGTTCTGGTTGTTTTCATAACTAAAACTGATGCTTCCGTTAATTCTAAATCCATAACCATAACCATTTGGTCGGTTAACATTGAATTGGTTAACCACCTATTATGGTTCAGTTTCAGTTAAATTCGTTTAATAATAAAATTGTTGAAAAACTAAAAAAATTTGTAACTAAGCTTGTGGATCAAAGATGATGAAAATCTAAGTGAATCTAAAAGGACCTTGGAGTTACTGAGAATAATAATAAGTGAACAAAAAGTAAAACACCAAGTGAACTACAACTCACATCATGATATATTTAGTATCACATGTGACTTATAATATTTTAATTCTATAAAAAGTTATGTCACGCTTTCTTTACTTGACTTGCACCATAACTTCTTGAAACACACACACATAGAAATACTATTATTTTTTTTTGCAAATGTGCAATAATTGGTTCGGTTCGGTTAAATTCAGCTAATGGATTGGCTTAACCATAACCATAACTGAATGAGTCGGTTAATGGCTTAGCTTAATCATAACCGTGGGTTAAAGTCGGTTTCGATTAGAATCAGTTATGGTAATACTATGCTCACCCCTACCTTCTATAAACTTCTTTAAAGTTGCTTTCTTGGTCTGTAGATTCAAGCTGCTGTTGTTGCTCTTCGTTACACAAGGGGCCTTCCATGGGGCAGGGAATACAAGAGGAAAAAACAAGATGACATATTTGATTGGCTTCAAGTTTTGTTTGGGTTTCAGGTAACAAATGTTTGCAATCAACTTCTTTTAACAGAAATGGGGCTACAAAGTAGCAACATATTGTCCTTGAAGTTTACACAATAAGATGTGAATAATGTTAAATCATCTCTAGATGAAGGACAATTGTGTATTCATCGCCATGACCGTTAATTAAACCACTTTAATTGCAGAAAGATAATGTGGCAAATCAAAGGGAGCATCTGATTTTATTACTTGCAAATGTTCATATTCGCCAACTTCCAGAACCTGATCAACAATCCAAGGTCATTTACGTATCAACTTGCTATAGAAGCTAAATTAGGCAATAAAATTCTGCTTTGGATTTTATGTCACATTGTTATGTTTTATATTCACACTTGAAAATTTACTGACGCTTCCTATTGCACATGCTTAATGAATTGAAGAAAATGGTTTTCAAACAAGTATACTTCTCCATATTTCTTGCTTACCACATGAAATTCAGTAAATGTTTAATCATTACCTGTCATGTTCTATAACTTGAACTAGTCACATATGTTTAGACTTATGTGATTGTGGTTGGGAATGTTTACTGTTGCAACGTGATCTGGGTTTTAAAAGCGCGCCTCTGGCACACCTAGCCGCCTAGGTATGAGGCGACCTCAGGCGACGACCAGTGCGCTTCAAGGTACCTAAGGTGAAGGTTGTACAGGAAGCCTTATCCCTACCCAGAGTGGTTTTAGTGTGTAGTTATTTCTATTAATAATATTCTTGTATACATTTATTTATTAAGATAGTGTGTAGTTATTTCTATTAATAATATTCTTGACTTCTTGTATATATTTTGTTTTATACATAAAAATGTTATACATATAACACTTTAGGTTGTATGTCATAGAGATTTTGTGCTTCTTTAGATTGTACATATAGATTAGTTATGTAATTTATACACTAAATCATAGATAAACCTTATTAATAGCTGTGTTTTGGGTAGGAGTTGCTAAAACATACGGGATGCATAAAAACATTTATATTAACATCCTGCGAATCACGTACGAAAAGTCCGCTGCTTTTGCGCTTTGCGGTTCGGTTTTAGATCATGTCGCTTTTGTGCGCTTCGCGCTTTTAAAACCAAGAACGTGATATAGGCTACACAAAAGGGTTCCTATGCAGTTATTAATATGCTATAGCGTGATATTGTATTTATAACTATAGTAACACATGTTGAGAATAGGCAAGTTGAAGATGCAAAATACCCGGGGATTCTTATTTGGTTTAATAAATAGAAAGTGTCTCGGGCTTTAACCGAAATTTTATTAAAGTAACCCTGTCTCAGGGAGTTGATTAGATAAACAAAGCATGAGGAGAAGACAAGATTGAATGAGAGTTTGAAGGAGGCAAAGCGAGAGACAAAAACGGCAGTGTCCGAAGCTAAAAATAGTGCATATAGAGAGGTTTCTAGACAATTGGAAACTAAAGAAGGAAAACATGACATGAGTGAGAATGGATGGGTTCTGTTAAAGGACAAGGATTTCAAGGGGAGATGACAAACCTATTTTACGTTCTTTTCAATAACGAAAGAAATTATCAAGAAGATGACATGACCTTCAATAACGAGGACCACCAAAAAACAAATACTATTGTAGACGTGTTACTACAGAAGAGGTGGGGAGAGCTCTAAGTAGTATGAGAAGGGCTAAAGTAGTGAGACTGGACAACATTTCTATTGAAGTATGGAAATGTATAGAAGATGAAGGAGTTAAGCGATTGACAACATTGTTTAACACTAAACTTAAAATTGACAAGATGCCGGATTATAAGAGTAGTGTTCTAGTTCCCCTTAACAAGAACAAGGGATACACCCAATGTTGTGGTAATTACGGAGTTACAGGAGAATTAAACTCTTGAGCCATGCTATGAAACTCCGAGATGAGTGATCGAGGCAAGATTGAGATGAGAAACTCGTCACTATGAATCAGTTTTGCTTTGTGCTAGAATGATCAACTACAAAACCGATGCACACTCTGAGAATGTTGATGGATATTTAGGGAAAAGAAGAGGGATATGTATATGATATACATTGACCTTGAGAAGGCTTATGCAGTATTGTAAAAATCGACCTAGTCGGCAGGTTAATCGGTGATTAATCGGTATTCGGCTAGGCACCGATTAATTTTTAGGCAGTCGGCCAAAAATCGGTAATCGGTCAAAGTCGACTTTATTCGGCTTGACGGACAAAATCGGTCAGACCCCGATGACCTTTGAATCGTCGGCTAGATTCTCCGATAACTTTTGGAATTTTGACAAGAATTTTGGCGACTTGATATTTTGGCAAAAACTCTGGCGATTTTTTAAAATTCCGACGATATTTGGTAAAGTTCTATATATATATGATTTAACATTTTATAAAAATTATATAGATAAGTTGGATCTATGTTTATAATTTTGAAAAATTATATATAAATGTTCCAATCTGATTAATTCCGATTAATCCCTAGTACCTACCCCACTGCTCGATTAGCGATTTAACGATTTCTACAAGATGAATTCTGGCGACTTGATATTTTGGCAAAAACTCTGGCGATTTTTTAAAATTCCGACGTTTTTTGGTAAAATTCTATATAATATATAATTTAACATTTTTATAAAAATTATATATAAATGTTCCAATCTGATTAATTCCGATTAATCCTTAGTCCCTACCCCACCGCTCGATTAGCGATTTAACGATTTCTACAAAATTGGGCTTATGATATTTTTGAGAGCAGAGATATTTCTTGAAAATATAGAGAGAGTAAAAGATATACGACAAAGCTAAAACGAGTGTCAGAGCGCCAATAGTAGATACAAACTTCTTTCTAATGAAGATGAGACTTCATCAAGGATGTGCATTGAGTCCGCTTCTTTTTGCAGTTTTTTTAGAGGAGTTGTCGAAGTCTATTCAGGAGGCATCCCATGGTGCATATTTTCACAGATTGGAGGACCTAAATATGAGCTAGAGGAGTGACGAGCGACATTGCATCATGAAGGTTTGCCAGCACCTAAATATGAGCTAGAGGAGTGACGAGCGACGTTGGAGCATGAAGGTTTGTGCATCAGTCTGTTTAAACGGAAGATCTCTACTGTAAATTTAGTGGAGCCAGCGAAAAGGAAAATGTCCATGTGACTATTTGAGGTCAAGAGGTGACACAAACAACAAAGTTCAAGTATTTAGGATCGTTTATGTAGATTGACGGGAAATGGATTGCGACGTGGCTCATCGTGTCCATGCTAGTTGGTACAAGAGGTTTCTAGAAAAACTAGAAGGCGACTATGTTGTATGGGACTGATTGCTGATGAATCATGAAGATTCAAGAGAGAAAGTTAGAGACTACAAAGATTAGGATGCTAAAATGGATGTGTGGTCACACAGTACTTGATCGGATAAAGAATGAAGTATTGAGATAAAGATTAGGGGTATCATGCATCTCAAATAAGTTGAGGGAGGGGAAATTGAGATGGTTTGGGCATGTAAAGAGAAGACAAATGACGACACTTGTATCGGGAGGAGCGGATTCGATAGGATTTGTTGGATTTGCATCTTTCTAGGGACATGATCAATTACGGGAGTTTATGGAGAAGTAGGATAAAGATAAGATATTTTTGTAGTTTTAAGGCTAAAGGTTAGAGATTTCTAGCTGCAAGTATGACCTTAAAATTAGGTATATGTTATTTTCAATATAACATGTATTTGATATGCAAGTGCGTTACATTGTTTGTTTGTTTACTTATAATTTTGCTTGTATATTTGCATTTGTGAAAACAAAATCATCATAGTAATAGATAAATAATAGTTTTGTGATATCTTTGAGCCAGAAGCAACCTCTTCATCCCATTGGGATAAAGATAAGGTTTGCCTTCATCTCACTCACATATCCTACTGAATAGGGGGAATTACTAGGTATGCTTGTTTGTTAACATCTTTAGTTTCTAAAATTAATACCTACACATCGCTAAACTAAAACTATATAAAATTCAATGTTGTAGAAGTCGTTATGCGTTGCCAGATCGTCAAACGGGAAGTTGCTAGTACTCAGCCTAAGTGAGAAGTACTCGAATATGTTAACTTAAAAATATATTTTCTGGATTTAGATATATGCTAAATGTCATAATTTACTAATATTTATAACAAAAATACGTGAATTTTGGCCGAGCAGACCTGATTTATGATCGAGTTGGCCGAGCAGACCTGATTTTCACCAAGGTTAACTGACTTTGACTGATTCTGAGTAACATAGGCCGAGTTGTAGAAAATTACCTTGATACCCGACTGAGTACCTACCGAGTTGACCTGAGTTTTACAAAAAATATAGATAACCATAAAAAGGAATAGGGAAATGGAACAAATAATTTTTCCTAAATTTAAGATTAGAAATCTGATCTGGAGTTTAAATCAGATCGGGTGTCAAGAACTTACATGTAAGCAACACGCCAACACTAAATTGAAATTCATGAAATATTGACTAGTTTTCCTCATTTCAGTTGCTTATTTCTTTTGCCTTTTGTGCCTCTTTTCATTTAGTTGGATGAGCATGCATTGGACAAAGTGATGAAGAAACTTCTCAAGAATTACAAGAAATGGTGTGAATTCCTGGGCAGGAAAAGTAGTTTATGGTGAGGCTCCATCTGTATCCTTGTTTTGTCCTTTGAAATCATGGAAATAGGAAATTAACACGGTATAGGGAAGCTGTTGGCTTCAGTTAAGATATTGACAGTGACTATTTCATTCTATATCGTTAGGGGTTTGCAAATTTATTTTCTACATTGGCATCATCTTGTTTTAACAATGTAATTTGGTGTTGTGCTAACAATAGGTTGCCAATAGTACATACAGAAGTTCAACAGCGCAAATTACTGTATATGGGACTATATCTTCTTATCTGGGGGGAGGCTGCAAACTTGAGATTCATGCCTGAATGCCTTTGCTATATCTACCATCATGTATGCTCCCCATGGCAAAAGACATTTATACATTGTTTCCCAACTTAAATGTATATTTGCGTTACTGTTATTTTTTTCGTAATTTCATATCAATTATTAATTTTTTAATAAGTAAAGTTGATAACTGACCCAAAGTGGATTCAAATTCACAAGTCGATGCACTAGACTCTGAAGCAAGGTGACGACCTGATCACCATGGGTCGACCCCTTATGAATCAGATATGGGTCAGTTTGATCCGAAGCAATTCCATTCAGTTGTATTCAAAGCATAGCCCCACCCATGTTTTTTTTTTTCATAATTGCATATCCTCTCTTTTATTTAGTTTATTTCCAATTTTAATTCAATGTTCTACTTATTTATCCTACATTCCTACCTTCCATTTTCCCGAAGTGATAACAACATGAGTAGTGGGTTCTTATTTTTCAATTTGAACTATGTAATGCAAATGGACGATGAATGGAAGACAAATGGACAGAGAGTTTATGTTGAGTAATTTTCAAGTTTGGTTAAACTTGTTTTTTCTATTGCTAGTTCAAACTTGGCAAGTTTAAATGGTGTTCTTTGGATACTAATCATGGGTTCAAGTGGTGTTCCTGCATCTTGATTTCTAATTATTTTCTATGGGTTGTTTTGATTGATGAATCTGCATCTCAGTCGATTAGTTGCTTATCTGTTACATTTGAAAGACCAATCATAGTCGTTACCTTAACAGGATTTGCAACAAAAGTCTGTCTCTGTTTTGCTTTTTGTGTTCTTCTACCTACAATATTCTTCAGCTACCATTTTAGTGTATGAATTGCAGTACTTGTTATGCTCATGGGTATGTAAGTGACAGTACCTTCTTTAAAGTTCTACTTTATGATCTAGCAAGTATAACCACACTTTGTATGGGAAGTTTATCTCAATTCTCAATTTCTCGTGAATGGAAAACTTTACTTTTCTATCATTATTTACTGTCTTCGTGCCCTTTAAGTGGTTAAAGTGTTCATTGTAAGTCTTTAAGTGGTTAAATTGACACTGTTAATGAAATTCATCACGGTTTTCACATATTCTAGATGGCTTTTGAAATGTATGGTATCCTAGCTGGCAATGTCAGTCCCATGACTGGTGAGGATGTGAAGCCAGCATATGGTGGAGAAGAGGAAGCTTTCTTGAAGGAAGTGGTTTCTCCTATTTATCATGTGATAGCGATGGTACTGATCATTCAGTCTCTTTGTCTCAAATTACTTCAGATCTTATATTTTATGCCAATTGCCAATGTTACTTAAATGGCCATCGTTCTATAGGAAGCTGCCAGGAGTGATATAGGAAAAACTGAACATTCTCAGTGGAGAAATTATGATGATCTAAATGAATATTTTTGGTATAAATTGTTTTTATGTTAGATACTTGGATTATATATGTACTATTGTCACTAAGAAACCATGAACGTTTCAGGTCGCCAGATTGTTTCCAGATTGGCTGGCCAATGCGCCGTGATGCTGATTTTTTCTTCTGCGAGCCTGTGAAGCGACAGATGTTTGAGAAAAAAAGGGTAATCTACAACTGTGATTCCTTATGTGCTTGTTGAACTTGTTTTCATATTTATAAATTTTGTGTTCAGTTTCTTTTATTGGGGCATAAAAATGAAAAATCATTCACCTGGTATGCGTAGGAAGTCCACATCATTCCATCATATGATCTAACTTTGAATGAAACTAGTTTTTTGCTTTTACTTTGGCTTTGGACTTTGGAGAAAAACTATTCATGTTTTCTGATTATTAGAGTATTAGACTAGGAGATTGTTACTTGTCTATTAGTGAGAGTAGTTATTAGCCATGATATTGATTTATTGTATTTAGAATGTTTATCTAGTCCTTAAAGATGGTATCTCGTGTATCAATATATATGGTAAATACAATGAGAAGGATCTAGTTTTTCAGCAAAACCGTTTTTTATTATGTTATCAGAGCTCTTTCTCTGATTCATTAAACCCTAATCCAGCCACTGCAACCTCTTTTTTACTTACGACTCTCTCGATCATAACCCTACCCAGTCGCTGCAGTCTTCATCAACCCAGCTGCTGCCTTCTCTTTCGTCACCCAGCCTCTGCAGCCTTTGTTGAGTCAATCTTAAATTAAATGTAATAGACAAGGGGTTTATTATGTAATTTGGTTAATTAGAATTAGAGTCTATCGGTTTAAAGGAATAAGTCGGTAGAATTAAGGATAATTCTCAGATGGAGTTGAGATTATCCAGTTCCTATTTTTTTGTGGTTTTCAATTATAAATTGGAGATAGTTTTTTCTTATTCATTGCAAATTCCAGTACATGGTGTTTGTTAGTTTGTGAAGTTCTATTTTGTTTTGACTTTCGATCCGGTACCAATAGCTTCAATTGGTATCAGAGCACCAGAATCGAAAGACTCGTCACTTGGAGTTTCGCAAACATACAAGCAACAAAGGAAACCAAAGACGATGGCTGATAAGGAAGCCCCACCGAACCAATTGGTTGTGGTTGATAGAAGTATCAACATCTCATTCCAGTGCCCGATTCTAACCGACACAAATTATACAATTTGGTCGCTTAGGATTAAGGCAATCTTCAAGGCACATGGAATTTGGGAAGCCATTGAACCAGGAACTGCGGTTGATCCAGAGAAAGATAATGCAGCCATTGCATTATTATACCAGGCACTACCGGAAGACCTGGTTATACAGGTAGCCTACTGTGAACGTGCAGCAAAAATTTGGGAAGCCATCAAGACTCGTCATATTGGGGTCGAACGAGTCATGGAGGCCCGACTTCAGACACTGAATGGGGAATTTGCAGCCACGAAGATGAAAGATGGAAAGAAAGTTGATGACTTCGCAGCAAAGCTATCAGGCCTCGCTTCCAGATCAGCAGCACTTGGAAAGCCTATTGAGGAAACAAACTTGGTAAGGAAGTTACTCACTGGATTGCCAGAAAAATTTATCAACATAGCTGCAACAATTGATCAGCTTGTTGATCTCAAGACTGTCAAGTTCCAGGAGGTAATAGGGAGACTCAAGGCATACGAAGAAAGAATCAGAAATACCAAGCCAAACCATGACCAACTGCTGTTATCCTACGAAGTATGGGACCAGAAAAGGAAACAAGCAAAGAACCTAGGCCAGGGCCGAGGGATTGGCCAAGAAACAAGGGGTAGAGGCCGTGGTCACGGGCGCGCAGGTGGTCGGGGCGGAGGTGTAGGCCGTGGCCAAACCTCCAGAAAAGGAGTTCAAGAACCAGAAAAGAAAGACCGGTCAAAGCTACAATGCTTCAGATGTGACTCATTTGGCCACTTCTCAGCCGATTGCCCAATCTGGCAGAACGAAGAGAAGGTAAACCTGTCCCAAGCAAATGCAGATGGACCTGATAGATTAATTCCACAATATATGCTCTCAATAACTCAGCAGCTAGAATCATTCAATTTACAGCTCAGCAGCAACAATCAAGCATTACTTTATTTATGCAAATCAATTTATTTGTTTCCTTAATTAAGAATTTGTTTTTATTATAAATTAGTAGTAGAATAAGTTGAAATGTACTGATTTCTTTTCCCTATTTTACTCATTGAATAATAAAGAGAATCGGGTTGATTGTGTTGGTTTGTCATCTTGCTCCTACCAATTTGTCTATCAATTGGTATCAGAGCACCAACCAGGATGATTCAGCGGCCTAGAAGAGGGAGACGCTATTGCTGTTTAGTGCAGAAACAGATCCAGAAGCCACCAAGAAGCTGTGATGGCAGTTCGTGGTAATCAAGCAGTGGTAACAGTGAGAGAAACAGGCTCATCTTCATCCTACCTCTGCCCAACCTTAACCCAGACGAACTATACGTCCTGGGCGATTAAATGCAGTCGTTCATGGATGCCCAAGGTATTTGGGATGCCATTGAACCACCTGAAGGAGTAGCTGTCGATGCTAAACTCGGGAAGAAAGCGCGTGCTTTCATCTTCCAGGCCTTGCTAGAAGATATACTGCTACAGGTTGCGGAACACAAGGAGGCTAAAGGTGTTTGGGATGCCTTGAAAACTCGCTATCTTGGGGCTGATAGAGTCCAGCAAGCACGGATTCAAACTTTGAACCGTGAATTCGAATTACTAGCTATGAAGGATAGCGATAGTATCGATGACTTTGCTGGAAAGATTGGTTCTATTGCATCCAAGTTTCAAACACTTGGAGCAAATATAGAAGAAAAGGTTAAAGTGAAAAAGGTTCTTAATTCTGCACCAAGCAGATTTCTGCCGATTGTTGCCACAATTGAGAAATATTCAGATCTGAACACGATGCCGTTTGAAGAGCTGATCGGACGTCTCAAGACATACGAAGAACGAGTCAGACCTGCTGAACCAGTTAAAGATTCAACCGGTCAACTGCTGTTAACAAGATCTAAATGGCATGCTCGTCAAAAACAGGAGTCAAAGCAGAGGAGTTCAGGTCCAAGCAACTCGCGTGGGCACTGGCGAGGTCGAGGCAGAAGCAGTCGAGGTCGAGTGGGGAGACAGCCTTCGAATAATGACCGCAGGGATAATCAAGCTGAACAAAGAAACAAAGATGACAAGAAATCGATGAGGTGTTTTAACTGCAACAGAATTGGGCATTTTTCTGCAGATTGTAGAGCACCAAGGAGGGCAGAAGAAGCCAATCTGGTAAGAGAGGATGATGAACCTACTCTTTTAATGGCTAAATGTTCACAGGAAATGGTGATGCTCAATGAGGAGAAGGTGTTCCCAAGCATCTATGCCAAAGAAGAAAACAATGAAGGTATGTGGTACTTGGACAATGGTGCAAGTAACCATATGACCGGGAATCGGGAACATTTCTGTGAACTTAATGAGAAAACAGTGGGGCAGGTACGGTTTGGAGATGAATCAGCCATGGAAATAAAAGGAAAGGGTTCCATACTTTTGCAATGCAAAAATGGAGACCAAAGGCTTGTCACAAATGTTTATTGCATACCCAGCTTATGTAATAACATACTATTAGTCATATTAAATAGTTCATAATTATCATAAATTATGTATTAATGTTGAGTCTGTTTGTCTATCCTAAAGGTTTTACATCTTCTATATCTAAGCCTATATATTCTGTGGGAAAAGAAGAAATTGAACCTGTGTGGGAGAAGAACAACCTGTGTGGGAGAAAGAGAACCTGTGTGTGAGTAATAGCACCTGTGTGGGAGAAGAAAAAGACCTGTGTGGGCTAGATTGTTGTGAGAAGTGTTGAAAATTTGTGAATCAAAGAAAGGTATGGCAGAAGGGGCAATTGTTCAAGCTAGAGAATAGTCAAGCATCTCTCTTCAATGTCCAAAGTTGACATCCACAAACTATACAACATGGGCGATTTTGGTTGAATCGATCTTGCAAGCGAATGGCTTACATGAAGCTATTGATCCTATAACCAGAGTAACTGTAGATCAAAAGAAAAAGTTTACCGCCCGAGCTTTTATTCTCCAATCCTTACCTGAAGACATCTTGCTACAAGTAGCAAAGCATACCGAGGCTAGAGATGTGTGGGAGTCAATTCGGGTTCGTTTTCTAGGAGCGGATCGGGTACAAAAGGCAAGACTCCAAACTCTTAGAACCGAATTGGAGAAGCTTCACATGGGAGAAAGTGAGACAATAGATGAGTTTTCGGGTAAGATTTTGGCGGTGGTAGCAAAGTTTAAAGAGCTCGGTTCATCAATCGAAGACGTGGTTGTGGTGAGAAAGCTACTTAGTGCGGTTCCAACAAAATTCATGCCTATTGTTGCTGCTATTGAACAGTTTGCTGATTTGGATGATATGTTATTTGAAGAAGCTGTGGGTCAGTTGAAAGCTTATGAGGAGAGAGTCAAAGTGACCAATGTTCATGATCAAGAAAAAATATTGCTTGCTAAAACCGATGAACATGAGAAGAAAGAAGAGTCTTGTTGTGAAAGTTGTGGACGAGGGTGCTCAAGTCAAAGTAATAATGGAAGAGGTAGAGGTCGTGGTAGAGGACGAGGTCGGTTTAGACCTAATGAAGACCGAGGTGAACGAGGTGCAAATAGGGACAAGAGCTATATTCGATGTTACAATTGTCAAGAATATGGTCACTATGCGTATGAGTGTCCAAAATCAAAGCCAAAGGAAGAAGAAGCCAATTTCGTTCAAGAAGATAAGTTTGGGCCAGCACTTATGTGATCAAGGAATGAAGATTACAAGATTAGGAGGGTGATTGTTGGACTAATCTTGTAATGTTAAAGAGTTAAAGGGTTTAAGTTAAAAGTCTTGGTTTAAATTAGTTTTTGGATTAGATTTTTTTTTTTTCAGCATGTTTTTAGGGATAAACTTTGACTTGTTTAAGGTTGTTTTTTCTTATAAACAGGGGTTAAGTTTTAGGGTTAATTGTACCTAAATTTTATTCAATAAAAGTTTTGTTTTTCTGAGTTGATTTTCTGCTTATTGAGGGTACCAAGTCTTCAAAATCTACCCACTTGCTGTTGGAGGGCCTTGTTTTGCCCATCTCACATTCATCATGATCTTTAGTGATACAATTTTTTGGTATAGCTATAATCATGGAGCTAGGAGTGTGTAGTTGGGCTATAATCATCTTCATCTTGGCTTTCTGACACAGGATCCACAAATCATGCTGCTCCAGATCTCTCGGGGTTTGAGTATGCTGAATCCTATTATGGTGAGGATAACCTTCATGTTGGCAATGGTACTGCCCTTCTAATTCTTCACATTGGTTCAAAACGTTTCTTTTCTCCTAATAAAACCTTTTCTTTAACTGATATTCTTCATGTTCCTCAAATAAAAAGGAACCTTCTTTCTGTTCAAAAATTTTGTCATGATAATGATGTGTTCTTTGAATTTCACTCTACCTTTTTTGTTGTGAAGGACAAATTTACACGCACTACCCTCCTAACAGGTCCAAGCAATGATGGGCTCTACTCCATTACTCTTCCTCAAGTTAAACCAGTTTCCAAAGTTGCTTTCTCATCCGTCCGTGCTTCACGACACACATGGCATCAACGACTTGGTCATCCACATTCGCAGCTTTTGCAGTCAATGATCTCTAAATTTTGTTTACCTATTTCTAATAAAAAGTTTGGTTCTGTTTGTGATTCTTGTCTTATTGGAAAATCCTCCAAGCTACATTTACCTTTGTCTGATTATAAAAGTTCTCATATTTTGGATTTAATAGTGTGTGATGTATGGGTCCAGCCCCTGTTTCTTCGTGTGATGACCACTCTTATTTTTTATTGTGTGTTGATCATTATTCTAAATTTATGTGGTTCTTTCCTCTTAAACGAAAATCAGATGTCTTTGATACGTTCAAGCATTTCTTACTCATGGTTGAACGCCAATTCAACACAAAGTTAAAATCTGTACAGACTGATTGGGGAGGCGAATTTCGTAAGCTGTTGCCATTTTTCACTTCTCTTGGTATAGTCCATCGACTCTCGTGTCCACACACGAGTGAACAAAATGGTCTTGTCGAACGTTGACATCGACACGTGGTTGAAACCGGTCTTACCTTACTCGCTCAATCTAAAGTTCCACAACGTTTCTGGCATTTTGCGTTTGACACTGCGGTATATTTAATTAACCGTATGCCCTCTCGCACCAATGACAGTCTTTCACCCTTCGAACACATCTTTCATCGCAAACCTGATTACTCATTCCTTCGGGTTTTCGGATGTCAGTGTTTCCCTCATATACGAGCCTACAACAAACATAAGATGGATTTTAGATCCCATCCTTGTGTTTTTCTAGGTTACAGCACCGCACACCATGGGTATCGGTGTTTTGATCCCACTTCTGGTCGGATGTACGTTGCCAGGCATGTTCGCTTTAACAAATCTTCCTTTCCATTTGCTGTCTCCCAAACACAGTTTCCACCAGCACCAACTCCACCATATTTCTCCTCTTACCCTATACCCACAAATCACCCTCCATCTTCATCTGTCCAAACTTCACCACTCTCTCCTTATCTCCACATTGACTCAACTCCAACCTCACCTCCACCCACACCACCAAACTCTCCAACCACCCCTTCCACCACCCACACATCAATCCCATCCTCCACATCAGCCTCTACTAACCCCTCCACCTCCTCTCAAACTCCACCACCACCACCACCACCTACACCATTTCGTCCCCGTCCATCAAATCTTCGTCCCAATCCTAAACAGCTCGAGCGTTATACTCCATCTTCTTTTCACACCTCCTCTTCCTCGGATAGCGAACCAACTTCTTTTACCATTGCTAACAGGAATCCTCATTGGCAAGCTGCTATGGGTGCTGAGTACTCTGCTCTTATGAGAAATGGCACTTGGTCTTTGGTTCCTCGAGTCCTAGGCACCAATATTGTTGATTGTAAATGGGTCTATAAAATTAAAAAGGATCAACACGGGGCTGTCACGCGTTACAAAGCGCGTCTCGTTGCAAAGGGGTTCCATCAACAACTTGGCATTGACTATAATGACACGTTTAGTCCGGTTGTTAAGTCTACAACAATTCGGGTTGTTTTGTCACTAGCAATTACAAGGGGCTGGTCCCTTCGGCAATTAGATGTTCAAAATGCCTTCTTGCACGGGGATCTTACAGAGACTGTTTATCTAAGCCAACCACCAGGTTTCGTTGACCCACAGAAACCGGATCACGTGTGTCTCCTACATAAGTCACTCTACGGTCTCAAACAAGCTCCCAGAGCATGGTTTAATCGTCTCTCCATGGCCTTGATTGCTCTCGGTTTTAAGGGTTCAAAAACAGATCCATATGTTTTCATTTACTCAGCACATCGCACGCTTCTGTATATGCTAGTTTATGTTGATATTATTCTTACTGGCAATGATCCCCGGGCCAGTGATCGTGTTGTTCACAGCCTCAGCACTACGTTTGCCATTCAAGACATGGGTCATTTATCTTACTTTCTTGGCATTGAGATTATCCCAAAAGGTAAAGATTTGGTTCTTTCTCAGAAAAAGTATATTTTGGCTGCTTCGCAAGGCCGGTTTATCCGAGGCCAAGCCGGTTTCCTCTCCCCTACATACTACTGTTAATTTGGCCATTGGTGACAGTCCACTTTTTGATAACCCGGTTAAGTATCGTCAGATTGTTGGAGCTCTTCAGTATGTTACACTCTCAAGACCTGACCTAGCCTTTGCTGTCAACAAAGTGTGTTAGTTTATGCACTCTCCTACTCAAAATCACTGGTCTGCCGTTAAACGCATCCTACGCTATCTTCAGGGCACTTCTGATTTTTGGACTTTGGCTTCGTCATAACTCGGTTTCACACCTTCAGGCTTACACAGATGCTTATCTGCAAGCGTTCTCAGACGCAGACTGGGCTAGGTGTCCGGATGACCGTCGATCCATCGGGGGATTCGCTATCTATCAGATTGCTGATATCTTCACAAAACCGCTGCCTTCACAACGATTTCTACTTTTACTCCAAGCTACAGGTCGCTCCCCGACCTTAGCTTGCGGGGGAATATTAGTCATATTAAATAGTTCATAATTATCATAAATTATGTATTAATGTTGAGTCTGTTTGTCTATCCTAATGGCTTTACATCTTCTAGATCTAAGCCTATATATTCTCTTGTATTCTCACATTATATGGTATCATAATAATACAAAGATTGTTACCAGTTTATTACAACACAATTACATTTAACTCATACCAAGTTTGGGTCAATTTGATGAAGGCGGAAACAAAATTGTAATAAACAATGGTGTATTGTGGATGTATGAAAGGTCGGGCGCTACTTTGATGAAAGTGAAGAGGGGTCCAAATAGACTTCACAAAATAAAACTGCAAATAGTGTTGCCAACCTGTTTTCTGTCAAAGATGGATGACATGGCTTGGCTTTGGCATGCACGCCTTGGTCATATCAATTTTGAGACACTAAGAAAGATGACAAAGGAAGGAATGGCTGATGGGTTACCTATTATTGATCACAAATCAGAATTGTGTGAAGCATGTTTGGCTGGAAAACACCGCAGGTCGCCTTTCCCATCTCACTCTACACACTGGGCTGAAAAACCTTTGGAGTTGATACATGCTGACCTTTGTGGGCCAATTACACCCTGCACTTCATCAGGAAATAGGTATTTCTTACCTCTTGTTGATGATTTTAGCAGATTTATGTGGGTGTATATCATCAGATCCAAAGATCATTCTTACGAAGCATTTTGCAAGTTCAAAAGTATTGCAGAATCTGAATTTGGGTGTAAAGTGAAGGCTTTGAGAACAGATCGTGGAGGAGAGTTTACTTCTTCAAGATTTGAGCAATTATGCAGTGAAGAAGGGATTCAAAGATACCTTACAGCACCCTATACACCACAGCAGAACGGTGTAGTCGAAAGGAAGAACCAAACTGTTTTGGGAGCTACAAGATCAATGATGAAAGCTATGAATTTGCCACAGTGGTTGTTGGGTGAAACTGTTATGCATGCAGTTTATTTGCTGAATAGAACTCCAACAAAAGCACTGGAAGGAAAAACACCATATGAAGCCCTAAAAGGAAGAAAACTGCGGTTAAGCCATCTGAAGGTGTTTGGATGTAAAGCTTGTGTCAAAGTACCCTCCATCAAAACCACAAAGTTAGATGATAGAAGCACAGCAATGGTGCATCTTGGAAGCGAACCAGGTAGTAAAGCTTACCGGTTTTATAATCCACTAACAGAAACAATTTGTGTTAGCAGAGATGCTCATTTTGATGAAACAAAGTCATGGAACTGGAATAAAGAACAGGAGGCTGAATTTTATGTTGATGCTGAAGATGAACCCGCTGATAGCCCACTGACAACAGAGACCAGCCCAGTTCAATCCATGCAAACTGAGTTGAATGCAGCTGCCCAGCATACCAGCCCAGCAGAGAGTTCGGGCAGCCCATCAGGTCCAGTGAACAACCCAGTTTTTAATGGTGAAAGCACCCATCAAGCCCAAGTTATTCATCCAGCTCAATGGGTTCAAACCAGACTGGAAACAACAGCCCAGAATATGATGACACACCCATACAAGGTTTCCATTCAGTTTCAAATGTTTATGACAAACTCATTCTATACAACAGATTGAGTTTGAACGAGTTCTTATGGCGGTAAATGATGAACCTACAACATATGCTGAAGCAAAAGAAAGCAATGAATGGAAACTTGCCATGAAAGAAGAGATAGATGCAATTGAGAAGAACAAGACCTGGAGGCTCGTTGAATTACCAAAAGACCACAAGCCGATTGGTTTGAAATGGATTTTTAAAGCCAAGAATGATGCAGAAGGAAACATAACTCGCTACAAAGCGAGACGTGTTGCAAAAGGCTATGTCCAACAACAAGGAATCGATTACGAAGACGCGTTTGCACCTGTAGCTCGCATGGAAACTGTGCGGTTGATATTGGCTGTAGCAGCTCATATCGGGTGGCCAGTTTTCCACCTAGATGTGAAAACAACATTTCTCCACGGGATTGTTGAGAGGAGGAACCGAACTGTAATGAGCACAACTAGGAGCATCCTGAACGCAATGAAGATGCCTCAAGATTTCTAGGCTGAAGCAGTGAGGCACTCCATCTATGTCTTAAACCGGTTACCCACGAAAGCACTCAAAGATCAAACGCCCTACGAAGCTCTAAAGGGAAACAAGCCAAGGTTTGATCACCTAAAGGTATTTGGGTGTGTTGGGTTTGTGAAAACACCCTCACAATTCACGAAGAAACTCGATGATAGACGTGCAGCTCACCTGGGAATTGAACCCAGAACAAAGGCCTACCGGATGTACGATGTTGAAGGAGGAAAGGCGGTGGTGAGCCGAGATGTGATCTTCAATGAAACTCAAAGTTGGGATTGGAACAAACATCAAGAACAAGGTCACTCTAAACAAGTTGACTTTGTACTACAAACAAACCCACCCGAGGAAGACCCAAGTGCTCATGCAAGTGAAGTAGAAGACTCTGAAACTAGCAGCCCCTTGAGGCCACAATTTGGAAGTCCGATCCAAAGAAGTATCCCATCTTCCAAAGGGGAAGCCTCCTCAAGCTCAGCTGGGTCCTGTTTCAGCATCCCTGAATCCACAGTTGCAGGACGTGGACCCATGTTACATGAGTCTGCAACACATGTGTATGTGGATTCAGACCCCAGTGTAGCAGAAGATGAAACTTATGATGATACTCCACCACAAGGAATGAAGAGCCTACACGAAATCTACGAACTATTGCTTACCGAGGGAGAGCCAACAAGTTTTAAATTAAGAAGCCGTGGGCAGTAAAGAGTGGGAGCGAGCCATGGAAACTGAGATTGCTTCAATTGAGAACCACCACACCTGGGAGTTAACGGATCTACCCCCGGGACATCGCCCCATTGGCCTAAAATGGGTCTACAAAATCAAAAGGAACGCAAGTGGTGATATTACAAGGTACAAGGCAAGATTAGTGGCTAAAGGCTACATTCAACAATACGATGTCGATTATGATGAGGTATTTGTGCCCATGGCCAGATTGGAAACTGTACGGCTCATACTAGCATTAGCAGCACAAAGGGGTTGGAGTGTTCATCACCTAGATGTAAAGACTGCGTTCCTTCATGGGGAGTTAAAAGAAAGGGTATTTGTTTCACAGCCTGAAGGATTTGTCAAGAAAGGAAAGGAGAAGGTGTACAAATTGACCAAGGCTCTCTATGGCTTGAAACAGGCGCCGCGAGCCTGGAACATGAAATTGGTTGGTGTTCTAAAGGAATGTGGGTTTCAGAGATGCAAATTGGAACAGGCAGTATATGTAAAGAGGTCTCGAGAAGGATCGCTGCTGGTGGGCATTTATGTAGACGATCTAATTGTCACTGGAAATAGTGCTGAGATGATTGGGAAATTCAAAAGACAAATGGAAGGAAGATTCGAGATGAGTGATCTGGTCCCATTATCGTATTATCTTGGACTAGAAGTGATGCAGAGAGGCGATGGAATCAAGATCAAACAATCGAGTTATGCTAAGAAAGTCTTGCAGCAAAATGGAATGTGGGAATGCAATCCCACAAAATATCCAATGGAATATGGTCTCAAACTCACAAAAGACGATGGTAGCAATTTGGTTGATGCAACTGCATACCGAAGAACAATGGGATGCCTTTGGTACCTGACACACACCCGGCCAGATCTCGCATACTCTGTAGGATATGTAAGCAGGTATATGCAAGCCCCAAGGAATACACATTCTCAAGCAGTAAAGCAGATCCTTCGGTATATCAAAGGAACTGAAAACCTTGGAATTCACTACAAGAGAAATGGAAGCAACAACCTGATTGGGTTCAGCGATAGCAGTCTGTTGGCAGATAGTGATGATGGAAAAGGAACAACGAGACTGGTGTTCTACTTTGATGATGGACCAATCAGCTGGTGTTCACAAAAACAACCGACAGTTGCTCTATCCTCCTGTGAATCAGAGTTCATGGCTGCCACATTGGCAGCATGTCAAGCTATCTGGTTGCGGGGATTGTTGGCTGAAATTACAGGAGGAAGTGAAGAAACAATTGTTATTCGGGTAGACAATAAATCAGCAATTGATTAAATGAAAAATTCTGTCTTCCATGGAAGAAGCAAGCATATAGACAGGAAATATCATTTTATTTGGGAATGTGTGGAAAAGAATCAAATAAAGGTTGAATATGTTAGCGGGGATCAACAACCAGCTGATATATTAACTAAAGCTCTGCCCAGGATCAAGTTTGCTGAAATGAGAGAAGTCTTGGGAGTCAAACTGGTGGACAGTAATCGAAGACCAAGGATTCAAGATTGAGGGGGTGATTGTTGAGTCAATCTTAAATTAAATGTAATAGACAAGGGGTTTATTATGTAATTTGGTTAATTAGAATTAGAGTCTATCGGTTTAAAGGAATAAGTCGGTAGAATTAAGGATAATTCTAAGATGGAATTGAGATTATCCTGTTCCTATTTTCTTGTGGTTTTCAATTATAAATAGGAGATAGTTTTTTCTTATTCATTGTAAGTTTTCTATCAAGTTTTATTGGAGAAGGGAATTCCAATACGTGGTGTTTGTTAGTTTGTGAAGTTCTATTTTGTTTTGACTTTCGATCTAGTACCAATAGCTTCAGCCTTTTCAAATTCTTCTCAATCACCCTGTTTTTTTTAAAGATAGTGGTAACCTGAATTATGTGGTATTAGATAGATATATACTTGTTATTATGGTAGAGGTATTAGAGTCCCTGTAATCTCTCTTTGTGATATATAAGAATACAATACAATTACCAAGACTAACTTGGTATCAGCACGTCTCTGAAAACCACAACCCTAATACCTTCAATCGCCGTCTTCAATCCCGTCGCCGGCTTCAATCACGTCTCCGACCTCAATCACACAATCATCAACTTCAATGTCGGCAGTGTTTCCTGTCTTCAATCCTCCAATCGCACCATTCTTATCCTCTCATGGCATTACTCGCAGCCTTCTCCACAACTGAGAAAACAAATCACAACTCTCACAAGTTTGCTTTTACCCTCTCTCTAACCAATTATGGTTATTGGAAAACCATGATTCAACCTTTTTTTATAACCAATAATCTTTTTGGTTATATTGATGGTTCTATTCCATGTCCACTGCCCACTATACAATATTACAATCAGCATCATCTGACAAAGGTGCTGCACCAGTTCCACAACCAAACCCCAATTAGTCTACATGGGCTTCTAATGATGCTCATATATGCATGCTGATTCTATCCACCATCTCCGAAGGTGCCTTCCAACATGTTGAAGGTGCCACTTCTTGTGAGTTGTGGCTGTCCTTAGAGCATGCCTTTGCATCTCAAACATGTGTAGGGAATACACCCTTAAGACAAAATTGCTCAAACTACAGATGCAAGATGATGAAACATCTGCTGCCTATCTCACCAGGGCACAGGCCTGCCTATGCTGATGCATTGGCAAATATTGGTGAACCTGTTAAAGAAAAAGATCTGGTTATGTTGTCTTGTCTTTTCTTGCCTATGCTGATGCATTGGCAAATATTGCTCGCCAATTTCCCACTGCTTTTGCAGAACTTCATGGTCTCCTCTCTGATCATGATTATATGGTAAAGAAACCTGACTCCATTTCAGCACAAGCATTCACAACCACTACTGGCCAGCCATCCGCATCTCCTGCTCTTCCTCAACTACCCACTGAAACACTTCATGCTCTTCAACAACTTATGTCTCAACTTGGTGCCCACATTCAGCCCCAAACACAACAGCAATCACAGGCCTTCTACAGTTTTCGCAATCATGGTCGTGGCTCATCTTCTCGTGGCCAAGTATATAACATTGGTGGCAGACGTGGTTACGGTAGCAATCCTAATTAAAATCGCAATCTTAAATACCACAACAATTTTCTTTTCATATCAATGGTGGTAACATAGGTTAGTTTAGTTGGGCTTCCAATCAAAACACAGCTTTTGGCACATGTAACAGGTTTGGTATTGGCCATATACCATCTCAGTGTTTAAATCAAGATCCGAACACCATCTGCTCTAGACAACCATCAACAAATTATGCTGATTACAACTCACAAACTTCAACTATATGGCTTCTAGACATTGGTTCTAAAAACCAAGTTGGCTCCTGATCTTGCCAGCCTAGATTACTTCGAAACCTACTATGGTGAAGATACACTTCATGTTGGCAACTGTATGGGTTTACCTATTTTACATGTTGGTTCTACAAAGTTTCATTCCCCAGACAAACCTTTTCCCTTTCTGAGATATTACACGTTCCAAAAATTAAAAAAAAAATCTTCTTTTAGTTCAAAAATTATGTCTTGATAATAATGTCTTTTTTGAATTTCATTCTTTTTTTTTGCTGTGAAGGATACACTTACGCGAATTACGCTCCTCATGGGTCCAAGTGAAAATGGTCACTACTCAATTTGTCTTTTATCTCTTCGTCCTCTTCACAAAGTTGCCTTCTCAGTTCTTTGTGCCTCATCTGACACATGTCATCAAAGACTAGGCCATCCTCATTAGGAGCTTTTGAAGTCCATGTTATCTATTTATTCACTTCCTGTTGCAAATAAAAGCTTGAGTACCTCTTGTAATTCTTGTCACATGGGGAAATCCTCAAAACTTCATTTGTTGCCTTCAAATTTTGAGGGCAATATTGCTTTGGATTTTATTTTTTGTGATGTTTGGGGTCCTGCATCTTTTAAGTCCTTTAATGGTCATAGTTATTTTCTACTTTGTGTTGGTCATTTCACTAGATATATGTGGTTTTTCCCGCTACAACATAAATATTTTGTTCCTGCTTCATTCAGAGCTTTCTTGTCATGGTTGAATGTAAGTTTCAAACAAAACAAAAATCTGTCCAAACAGATTGAGGTGGAGAATTTCAACCTCTCTCTCCTTTCTTTTCTTCTCTTGGCATTTTTCACCGTCTCTCATGCCCTCACATCAGTGATCAAAATGCGTTCGTTGAGAGACGCCATCGTTATGTCGTGGAAAGGTGTTTTACTCTCCTAGCTCAATCAGGAGTACGCATGAATTTCTAGCACTTTGCATTTGACATCGCAATGTATCTCATAAATTGGATGCCTTTTAGTACTATCGAAAGTCTTCCCATTTGAACACTTGCTTAAAGTCAAACCAGACCTTTATTTCTTGTGCAATTTTGGGTGCCAATGCCATCCACATCTACGCCCTTAGAACAACCACAAACTTACTTTCTGCTCCTCTCCATGTGTTTTTCTTGGGTACAGTCCCTCACACTATGGTTATGGTTGCCTTGATCCCATAACTGATTGTATCTACATAGCTCAACATGTTCGCTTTAACGAGCAGTGTTTCCCATTCATTCAACCTCCTCCCACATTAACTGCATCTTCCTTGTCTTCATATTCCATATGACTCATCCTTCCCTGCTCCTATTCCTTCCGGTACCTAGCCACTCTCACAATGTGGTACCCCTCCATCTTCCTCTCCAACTTTCGACTCACACTACTCCACTACACCAACATATGCTCCACAGTCCTCACCAGTTGCCTAGCCAACGCCCATACCAATCATTATTTATGCCCGGCTTCTAAGCTGCCTCATTCACTCAACCTACATACATCCACATCCCAAAAACACAAGACTCAACAGCCTTAAACACGTTCTTTCCCAACTAACCTCTGTCAAAATCCCAAAAACAACAAACCCCTACAACCCATCTGCCTTTACTGCCACCATTGTCCCTCATCCCACTGAACCCACCTCCTTCATTGTTGCCAACAAATGTCATCAATGGCGTGCCTCAATGGCTAACGAACACAAGACATTAATGAGAAATGGTGCATGGACATTAGTTTCTTCTTTATCTAGCTCTAATGTTGTTGATTGCAAATGGGTATACAGGCTTTGAAGGGATCAACATGGCACAATCACACGTTACAAGGCACGGTTAGTAGCAAAAGGTTTCCATCAACAAGCTGGTGTCAAATTGTCACAACCCAACCAGAGGGCTTGACTAACGATTGATTCAAAACACAAAGTTGCGGAAGACTAAATAAATAATTTACAATTCAACCAAAGGTTTAATCTAATTATCTAATTTGTTTACAACAAATCAAAAGACAAGATTTAACTAGTGGGAGACTTTCTAGGGTTATTAGGTCCTTCCAGGCATCAGCACACTTTATTAATCTTTAAGCCAAGTTCTTCAGTTTTCCATGTGGTGTTCTTGTTCAAGCAACCTTATATATGAGTCATCCTTGTTTCTAATTACCTGAAAGACATGCTAAAATACGTCAATTATAAAGTTGGTGAGCTCACGAGTTTTAGTATATAGACACAATAATAAATGCATGTGATAATTCAAAAAAAAAACAATACAACCAACCCTGTGCCATGCCGAGCGTTTGCCTCTTATAATGTTAGCCCGTAACATAGCATTTTAATCTACTTCCCATTCCGAGACCCGTTCCTGCCCTCGGTGTAAATGTGTCAAAGCGAATATATGCCACAACGGTTGACATTAACCTCAGTGGGGTTTCAACCTTATTTTTATAAGGCCACCCTTTTCGGGTCACTGTGCGTGGGGGATTCCCCAAGTAGTACTACCCATATACCCACCGGCTCTCCTTCGGAGTTAATGGCTGTAAATTACGTTTCATGTCTAGGGGAAGCAATTACATTTGAAACGGACGTCCATTATCACATAAATATAAGTTTAATAAACAGTTTTTAGAGCATGCTTTCAGTATCCCAAAACAGTTAAAAGTAAAAGAGATCACATGAACTCACCTGGTCGCTTTAATTGGTTCCTTTTGTCCCTGTACAAACATGTCATTGTGCCACTATGCATGATTTGCTATGTTCCCAAAGTTATCATCAAAGCAAGTTCCTATTTGTATTCTATCTATGCATGTATAAGTTATAGATATCATACATTATAGTTGTTAGATTGTGGTTGAGCTCTTTGGGTTTATGTGTTTAAGGTTTACTAGTTTAAAAATTCTTTATATAATTATATCCAGCGAAGTCTTACTTTATATTTGTACGTTTAAATGTATGTGCAAATGTAAATATTAATTGATGTTTAGTATAGCTACTAGTATACTACTTATGTGACTGGTATGTTTATGGTCTTCTGAGATAATTGACTTTTATTATGACTAATGGTCTTATATTTTATAGTTGGTTTACCCTTGTTTGTGAGTTTAAGAGACAATCAATATCAAAATTGTTTAAGTATAGTGCTAGTCATGGTGTTTTACTAATAATATAATTTAATGTAATGCATAAGGTATTATAAAACAATAAGATAATTATTATAATGTATTCACCTAACTTGTTAGTATTAGAGATAATTAATAGGAATTTCATACATTACAAACTAGTTGCATTTAACATTAGTATCTAAGATATTTTACATGTTGTAGTCATTGTATATACCAACTATTGTAATTATAATAAATATTGAATAAAAGATTGTTTAGAATATTCATAATTTATTTTCTATGTTTAAAGGTAAGTAAACATTCATAGATGAAACCATCATTAAAGGTAATAATATTCATCATAATCTTAATTATAATAATAATACTAATTTCACTAACAATATTAGTATCGTTATTATTGTCAAATTTTAATTATGATTCAAAGTACATGAATGGCATAATGTCATATGTTAAGATAAATAATTATGTTTTTAAATAAGCTTTCTTATATATATATATTAAAATAAAATTTTTAATGATGTAGAGTAAGGTTACCCTTAAAAATGTTAACTAAATTATAATAAATCTTATATGACCTTAAAAGAGTAGAAGGTGTTAAATGTTTATGTTGATGAAATATTAATTATTCTTATAAAAATAAATCTTCTTAATATGAATTTAAACAAATTCTAAATTAATATGGTATTGATACTTTGTATAAAATCATATTAATATAAAATTAAACACTTATATTATATTCCTAATTGTTTAACACTAGTAGATTACATATAATGTAGGTGTATATAATATGTGTAGGTATATATATATATATAGGGGAAGGATCAAATAAGAAAAGTTTTTTGTGTAAGAGTGAGAACTAATAAGAATTTGACACGTGTCACATAATTTAGGTATAAAATCTTATTTTTTATACTACATTTTTATTTTTTTTGTACTAGATTTGTTCTATATTTTTTTACTCGATTTTTGTGGTTTTTTGTATTAGATTTTTGTTGTTTGTATTATATTTTATTTTTTTTGTACTGGATTTTTTTTGTACTAGATTTTTGATTTTTTGTACTGGATTTTTGATTTTTTGTACTGTATTTCGTTTTTTGTACTGTATTACTGTTTTATAATGACACGTGTCAAATTTCTATTGCTTCTTACTCTTCTTAGGCAAAAATCTCTTCTTAGTGGATCCAACCCCTATATATATATATATATAAAGACTAAGTGTTTACATGAGAATTATATATGTATCCTACACATTCATTGAGTACTCAATTTATAAAGTTTTATCTAATTTAAGTTTCTAAGTTATTTTATACTCAATGCAACAATTTCCATAAGTATCCACATTACATATCAAGGGTTACAATAAACCAGTTTAAACACTTATTACCACACACAAACATTTTATATAGGTATTGATATTAACACATTGTAAAATTTGTTATGTCTAACTTAGAATTTATATGTTAAAGTTTTAGGGTTTTATAATTATATTTATTTACAAATGTTACTCCGAATGTATAATATAAATCACACACGTGTTATGGTTGCAACATACTTTGTGTTATTAATCAATTGTTAGTTTGTTACCATTTATATTTTATGTTAGTTAACCCAAATGCTCAACCAATTTAGTATGTTTGTTTAAACAAATAAACCATATATTAAAAGTTAATGGCGCACGTTTTTACCTTTCCACTCGTTCATCTCGCGCGTACAATCCAATTTAGTTAACCGATCGTATGTTTCATAACTCGAACATGTTTCTTAAGTCGTTTTTAAATAACGAATAAAATCGAGTAGTCGGTTTTTCCTGTTGACCGAGTCTGTCCGGGTTTGACCGGTCCTATCTCCTGTTGACTTTCGTTGACCTGGCTCAAACCCTAGCCAAAAACCCTAATTTCTTGCACCCCAACTTCTGACTACCACCGTTTGGTATGGTGGCTGCTCCACCGCCACCTATCACCTTGTCTGGACCACCACCTTTATGCAACAAATGAGTCTTGTCCACTCTATCCCCGCCTCCACCTGCAACAAAACCACCGGTCATGGCAACACCCCACCGGAGACGAACCACCGCCGTAAGAACCATTCGAAAAGAACATATCAGCACTAAAACGATCAAAGAAATAACACGCATGTGTAAATCAAAGGCTAACAAGTCGTTCTTACCCATTTACTTTCGGCCGGAGTGCAAGCAGCCGCCGAAACAGCCCTATTCCGGTGCTTGAACCGCCGCCGTTGGGGCTGTAGGCAGAACCCTAGCCACTGCCATCCTTGCATGCTGTGTTGTGGCTCATTTGACAGCGTCAAACTCAAGCTATCGATCCATGACACCCTCCAAGTTCTCGTTGCCGGCGGTTAGGGTGAAAACCCTAGCCGTCTTGTGCTTTTCTCGTCCCATTTCGCCTCTTTAAAGTCGGAATCTCACGAAAACGTAGAAGCGAATGTTGTTGTTCGTGAGGAGAGGAGTTCGGAAGTGTGTTTTCTTTGTCTCGCCGCCTTGCGCCGCCGCTGCTCCGCCCTAAGCTCCGCCGTATGGCCGCCGTGGGCCGCCCTCTCTTTCTCTCGATTATTTGAACGGCTAAAACACACACATGTAGGTGTGTGACGGCTGAATAAAATGAGGGGGAACAAAAGGGGTGCTCCTTTTATAGTTAGGGTTAAATTTAGGGTTTAAAATTACGTATAACGCGTATCGTACTCGTATCGCGATTGTTTTTCGTTTTCGTTTAACATTCTCGACCCAAAACTTATTAGATAAACAAAAATAACCTAAAATATCATTAAAATGTTTATTTTGTTTGTTATAATTCATTTGTTTAATTATTTTCGTGAAAACACGTTAATATCGCGTATACTACGTATTTAACTGATTTAATTATTTTCTCACTCCGAATAACATTCTTATACTTTTAATATTATCAATATTTTTAAATAGGTATTTATCAATGCTATTTACCTTAGCTCATGAGTCACAACATTTAATTAGGTTTTCTATTTATACAAGTATACATTACACATGTTTGTTCTCCTAGATCCCCTAGTTAATATAAAGGAATACATTTTATATTTAACTTGATTAAATTTGGTCTTTCATTTGATCTTATAGTTATCGATAAAATCATAACAATTCATTTATCGAAGGGTTTTATTGTAATATAGTTTGGTTGAATTTTAAGGCTTGTAAAGATTAAATGTTTAGGCTTTGTTTTATATATATATATAAAGAGTTCTTAAAGGGCCTATTTGGGCCTTATTATCTTATTGGGCCCTAATATCTTATTGGGCCTTAGTATCATATTACAATTTAATGTTTACGTTTGTTGGGATTTTCTTACAGTTGTTACACAAATATCATGAAATCTTCGGTCTTGATGTCAAGTCCACAACAATATGTGTGGTTCTTTCCTTGGCAGTTGCACAAGGTTTGTTCCTGCGACAACTGGATTTTAGAATGCTTTCCTGCATGATGATATCCTAGAAACATTTTATTTGCATCAAGTTGTTAATATTGCCAAACCAAACCATCCATGTTTGTTACCAGGGCCCACGAGTATAGTTTCAACGCTTGTCTGGAGCTTTTCTCACACTAGGCTTCAAAGGATCCAAAATTGACGTCATTTTTTATTTACTCTGTAGAAACTCTTTTTTACATGCTTGTATATGTTGATGATGTTATTCAAACAAGAAATAATCTGACTGCTATTGATGACAGTCAAAAATTGAAGTAAAAAATGTTCAGCGCAAGACATCGACACTCTATATTCCTTTTTGGGAATTGAGATTACTTCCAAAGGGTTTGCTTTGAACTTTTCTCAGGTGAAGTATGTTCTGGAGCTTTTAACCAAGGCTAGTCTTTCACAATCCAAACCGGTTCCCTCGCCTTGCTCTACCTCAGCTATTCTAGCTCTTGGTGACAATTCACCTTTTGACAATCCGGTTTGTTATCAACAAGTTGTAGGGGCGCTGCAGTATCTCACATTGACAAGACCTGACATAACCTTTGCAGTCAACAAAGTTAGTCAGTTTATGCAATCACCAACCAAGAACCACTGTCTGTTCAAAGAATTCTTAGATATCTACTTGGTACCTTGCATCATGGTCTTCTCCTTCAACGGAATTTTGGTTTTAAACTTCATGCCTATACAGATGCTCATTTTCAATCTCTCACTGCCTACTCTAATGCAGATTGGGCAGGTTGTCCTGATGACCGTCGATCCACCGAGGGTTATCCATCTATCTCTATTCTAATCTTGTCTCTTGGTCATCTAAGAAACAACGAACTGTCTCTTGATCATCCACTGAATCGGGATACAAGGCACTAGCAGATACAATTGCTGTACTAACTTGTCTTGAAGCCCTGCTATGTGAACTTCATGTTCTAGTGCAGTTTACTCCTATTTTATGGCGCGACATCTTAGGAGCCACCTACTTATTTGCATATCCTATTTTTCATGCTCGTACAAAGCATGTGGAGATTGATTTTCACTTTATTAGAGAAAAAGTTGCCCTAGGAAAACTTTTGGTTCAATTCTTATCTACAAGTGACCAGATTTATGATGTATTTACAAAGCCACTGCCTTTAGAAAGATTTGCAATCTTAAGGGACATGCTATAGCGTGTTTCCCGGGCTTAGCTTGAGGGGGAATATTTGATAAATAAACACTTGTTATTATAGTAGAGGTATTAGAGTGTAATTATGTATTCTATATTTCTATTTAATCTTCCTGTAATCCCTTTTTGTGATATTCAAGAATACAATACAATTACCAAGATTAACTTGTGGAATGACTGATTTTCAGGATTATAAACCACCTGCAAAAGATCCTTGGGTTGGGAAAGTCAATTTTGTTGAGATACGTTCATTCTGGCACATTTTCAGAAGCTTTGACAGAATGTGGTGTTTCTTCATATTGTGCTTACAGGTGATTTTTGTTGTATTTGATACAATTATACCAACACTTTTATTATTCTTACACACGACAATCAATAACCACCATACCCAGGCAATCCTGCTTGTAACATGGCTATCTGTAGGGTCAGGGGAGGGTCGGATGTAAGTGAACCTTACCCCTATTCCTAGGGAATGAGAGGCGGCTTTTTAGAGAGACCCACCTTCTGGCTCAAGGACAAACAAACACACACACACACTAATTATCATAGTACAATGTCAGTTCTCATTGCTCAAGGAGGCACCATTGGTGACACTTTTGTTTTTTCTCAAGGCTATGATTATTGTTGCTTGGCATGATGCTGGAAACCCAACCACAATATTCAATTATGATGTTCTTAAGAAAGTACTGAGTGTCTTTTTAACAGCTTCGATATTGAATTTTGGTCAAGGTATGTTGAATTCTTGAAGAAGTGTTCTCTTTATTCCCTGCAAACTTTTAATCTTTTCTAATTTTTTTTTCCTCCTATTACTCTCTGCATTCATGCTGAAAAAGTCCCTTTTAGTTTTGCTTTGATAGAGCAAGTGAACTTATTTGTTCTGCAGCTGTTCTTGACGTGGCACTGAATTGGAAGGCAAGACAATGCATGGCCTTTGTTGTCAAGATAAGATACCTTTTAAATGTTGTATCAGCTTCCACCTGGGTAGTAATTTTAACAGTTACTTGCTCACACTCTCTATCATTGTTCATTTTCACGATTATTGCCTACTTGTCACACAACATGTTTGCTGCTGTGTTGTTTATATTCCCTTTCACAAGGCGTTACCTTGAGAGTTCTGACCACAGATTTTTCATGTTCATGAGATGGTGGTCTCAGGTAAAGACACTCGATAACTTTTAATCCTAGCATCTGTTATTTGAGGTCTAGGAGTCGATTATATTTAAGGATATTCTAATCTCATAATGTATAAATTATGACAGCCTCGGCTTTATGTTGGGGCAAAAATGCACGAAAACACATTCTCTGTTGTCAAGTAAGATTAATTTATATATAACTAGTTTAGAACCACATGGATCTTATATGTGACCACACGTGATTTAAAATTCCAGGTATACAACCTTTTGGATTCTGCTAATTGTTACAAAACTGGCATTCAGTTACTATTTAGAGGTTATGTTCTCACCAGTACTCAAGATTTATTCTAGTTGGTGCTCAATATTTATAATGTTTGTTGCTCTTTCCATGTGCTATACACGTTTCATTAAATGCGTCAAAATGTTTAGTTATTATGCTGAATTTCATGCACATGTTCTTGTAGGATCTCACAGTAATATTTAAGATTATTTTTTTGAGCATTGAAAGTTGTAAATTTTAATTGCAGATAAAGCCACTTATTAGTCCTACAAAAGCTATCATGAGTGAATATTCTTACACATGGCAGTCATTCATCTCCCCAGGTGATAAAAGCAAAAATATTCTATTCCTTATATTTATTTTCTGAAATTGAATTATGTGATTTTGCAGCAAGGAACAATATTGGTGTGGTGGTTGCGCTCTGGGCTCCAATCATTCTTGTAGTTTTACATATCTAACCTTTATTTGAATATTCCATTTGAATTTTTTGTGTAGCTCTTAACACATAGAATGTATGCAGGTGTATTTTATGGATACCCAAATCTGGTATGCTATTTTCTCTACTATATTTGGAGGTGTCTATGGGGCATTCAATCGTCTTGGAGAGGTTTGTCAATATTCATCTTTAATTGTGCTTTTATCTGAAATAAAAATATCCTGTTGTTTTATTTTACAATTTTATTACGGTATTGTTGCAGATTCAAAATTTAGGAACACTGAGGTCCCGTTTTCTGTTTCTACCGGGTGCGATCAATTTCTGCTTAATTTCACCTGAGAAAAGGAAGAAAGGACTTGCCACTTCCTTGTCACATAACTTTTCTACAGTAAGTTAAATAACTTTTTAAGGTAGTTTTCTATGTTTTTATTCCATTTGCATTCACACTTACACAGTTCCCCCAATATTTTCTCAATTCTTGTAAATTTCATGAAGTATTTTTTTGGTATTTTCTCAAGAAAAATGGTTAAATTGAAGTGATAAGCATAGACAATGGTTCAAAAAGTATCACTTGTTTTTTATAATAAAATTGTGAAACTATTTCTTATCTTTTTCTGTTGATCTTCAAGTATGCCATCTGAATACTATCTTCTCTAATGTCTTTCCACTTATAGAGAAATTATTTAGAACCATGGATCATGAGACTACAAATATTTTTGGATGACTGGAGTTAGTTGTAAATCGAGTATTGAGGCTATGCTTCTTGTATTGCTGCAGCTCCCCTCTAGTAAAGATAAAGAAGCTGCAAAATTTTCTCAAATATGGAACAAAATTATCACAAGTTTCCGAGGGGAAGATCTTATAAATAATAGGTACTTGCTAATATGTTCTTTTGGCAGAGTCGGTTGATTTTATGTGTTCTCACCTCTGATGAATGTTATTTGCTGCTTTAAGGCTTGTTTATTGAAGAACTGCTTGTGACTACAGGGAAATGAACCTTTTGCTTGCTCCACAATTTGTAGACCGAGAGTTGGACCTAATACAGTGGCCTTTGTTTCTTCTTGCTGGAAAGGTATTACTGGATTACTGGAAATATCAGCAGATATAAATCTTTTGTATGTATTTTAATTTAATATATCTAATTTATTGTGTATATCCTAGCCTTTCTTTAGGAGATTTTGTTTCCTAGTTTATAGATTTGTATGGTGTATTTCTTCAGGTTGTGAATGGGAATGAACAAGAGAGAGTTTATCAATTAACATGGTATCACAAGTCTAAACCTACTGCCTCAATCCCTTTCTTCCGGCCAATTTCTCTCTTCCTACTGCTCCCACTTCTGATCGCCGAACATGACTGATAAAACTGAAACCACCGGCACCAAGAAATGTGACTCCCCTTCTCTTCACCCCGTTTACTCGGTTACCAACATCCAAAACAAAGTCAAAATTCTGGATGGCATCAAGGTTTCATACTCCTCTTGGGTGAAACTATTTAAGTTACACGCTCGAGGATACGATGTCATGCACCACATCGATGGTACCCCTCCCCCAGCTAGGGATTCTCCCAACTACGAGTCTTGGGTTAAATTGACTCCATCATGTTGGCAGTGGATCTACGGAACAGTATCCGATGAATGGTTGCTACGGGTACTCCAAACCGAGTCTACTGCGTACGAGGCCTGGACACGCCTCAAGAACCTATTTCCGAACAATAAAGGTTCACGAGCCGCTGCCTTGGAACATGAGTTTGCAACACTCAGCCTCCAAAGTATGCCCGACCTCGATGCCCGACCTCCAAAGTATGCCCGACCTCGATATACACAATAAATTATGCCCGACCTCGCTGATGTTGATAGCCCTGTCACTGAACAATGGCTTGTTCTCCATTGGTTTGTGGCCTGCCAACTGAATTTGATGTTGTGGGTGCAAACCTGAACCAGACTCTTCCTAGTTGGGGCATCGCTTGCAGCATGTTACTACTGGAGGTTCAATGACAATCAACCCTCGATTCTCTCACAAACACATCTTTGGCCGTTGCTGCTATTGCTCAACATCCTCCCAATCTATAACCAACCTCTGCCTCCTCACCATCGTCTGGATATTGCCAAGAGCAATCAAAACCTGGTCGCAGATAAACTTGGTAATTGTGTTTCATCAAATAAGAGAAGATTACACCAGAATATATAGAAGAAATAATTACATAATAATCCCTCTAAAATATAAATATGTAAAATATAATTAAACTATCTAATATTCCCCCTCAAGCTAAGCCCGGGGAAGGAGCTGTAGCTTGTCCCGTAAAGAAGTAAAACGAGCAGAGGGTAAGGGCTTTGTGAAGACATCAGCAATTTGATCATGAGTGGAAATAAATTGAACCAGAAGTTTCCCTTGAGCAACTTTTTCCCTGACGAAATGAAAATCAACTTCAATATGCTTTGTGCAAGCATGAAACACTAGATTGGCAGAAAGATAGGTGGCGCCAAGATTGTCACACCACAGAACAGGAGTGGACTTCATTGCAACATTGAGTTCACATAGAAGAGCTTCAAGCCTGGTGAGTTCAGCTACTGTATTACCTAGGGCCTTGTATTCAGATTCAGTAGAAGAACGAGAAACTGTCTGTTGTTTCTGAGCGGACCAGGAGACAAGATTATTACCAAAATAAATAGCATAACCCCCAGTGGAGCGACGATCATCAGAAGAACCAGCCCAATCTGCATCTGTATAGGCATGCAGAGTGAGACGCGGATCGTTGAAGAAGAAGCCCATGATTTGCAGTGCCTTAAAGATATCGAAGAATGCGTTTAACCGCTGACCAATGATTCTCTGTTGGAGAATGGAGAAATTGGCAGACTTTGTTGACTGCAAAGGCAATATCAAGCCGTGTGAGTGTGAGATATTGTAGAGAACCTACAATTTGCCGATAACGAACTGGGTTGTCAAACAAAGGACTATCCTCCCTAGTTAGAATGACAGAAGTGGAGCATGGAGAGGACACAGGCTTGGACATACTTCCTTTGAGACAGCAGCAAATGTGATCCTTTGGGAAGGACTTCAATTCCCAGAAAGTAGGAAAGAGCACCCAGATCTTGTAGAGCAAAATGATTTTGAAGATGTTTGACAATGTTGTCAATGGCTGCTGGATTGTTGCCTGTTAAAACAATGTCATCAACATACACGAGCATGTAGAGAGTGGTTCCAGTAGAAGAATAGATAAAAAGGGACGGATCAGTTTTGGATCCGGTGAAACCCAAAGTGTATAAAACACCAGATAAGCGATGGAACCAGGCTCTAGGGGCCTGTTTTAAGCCGTAAAGGGATTTATGGAGTAAACAAACATGGTTCGGTTTGGCAGGATCAACAAAGCCTGGAGGTTGTCTAAGGTAGACGGTCTCTTGCAAGTCTCCATTTAAGAATGCATTCTGAACATCCAGTTGACGAAGAGGCCAACCATGAGTGACGGCCAGGGAGAGAACCACCCGAATAGTAGTGGGTTTGACGACTGGGCTGAACGTTTCATGGTAGTCCAGGTCAGCTTGCTGATTGAAACCCTTAGCAACAAGTCGAGCTTTGTAACGTGTGATGAGCCCATTTTGATCTCTTTTGATCTTGTACACCCATTTGCAATCAACAACATTAGCATTTGGGACAGGTGGAACCAAGGTCCAGGTTCCATTTGTGATAAGAGCCTTGAATTCCTCAGACATGGCTTGACGCCATTGAGGACAAGTGTTGGCAGCCATGAAGGTGGTTGGCTCAGAGAGGTGAGAGGCAGTGGTAGTTGTATAGGCTGAAGGATTGTAGGGCTTGGTTTGAGAAGGATTTTGGCGTAGGTTTGTGGGACGAGTGCGGGTGGCAGGTGTGGGAAGGTTTGAGGGCTGTTTGTGTCGTCTTTGATAGGTTTGAAGGTTAGGAGCTGGGTGAGACGAGGTGGAAGTAGATGATTGAGATGGAGGGTCAGAGGTGGATGATGAAGGTAATGTAGAGGGAGTAGGTGGAGGTGATGAAGCAGGCAAGGGTGTAGAAGTTGGAGCTATGTCCGAAGATGATGTAGGATCTGAAGGAATAGGAAAAGAGGAGATGTATGGATCGGGTGAGGAAGGAACAGGAATTGGAGCTGGTGGGTTTGAAAAAGGGAAGGAGTGTTCATTAAAACGAACATGTCGAGCTATGTAAAGACGGTTTGTTTTGAAGTCAAGGCAACGATAGCCATGATGCGAAGTGCTGTATCCAAGAAAAATGCAAGGAAAGGACCTAAATTCTATTTTGTGAGAGTTATAGGACCTTAAATGAGGATAGCATTGGCACCCAAACACACGAAGAAACGAAAAATCAGGTGTGCGTTTAAAAATGTGTTCAAATGGAGAGATTTTGGAGAAGTACGTGATGGCATACGATTGATCAGATAGACGGCTGTGTCAAAGGCAAAGTGCCAAAATTTCTTAGGAACATTGGATTGAGCAAGAAGTGTGAGGCCTGTTTCGACAACATGTCTGTGGCGTCGCTCAACAAACCCATTTTGCTCACTGGTGTGAGGGCAGGAAAGCCTATGAATAACACCAAGAGATGAAAAATATGAGGACAGGGGTCGAAATTCACCACCCCAATCGGTTTGAACCGATTTTAATTTGGTTTGAAATTGTCGTTCAACCATAAGATGAAATTGTTTAAAAATATTGCATACATCATATTTGTGTTTTAAAGGATAAATCCACATGTAACGAGTGAAATGATCAACACAAAGTAGAAAATAGGAATCACCATTAGAAGATTTAACAGGGGAAGGTCCCCAAACATCACAAAAAATTAAATCCAAAACAGAAACACTTTTAAATGTTGAAGGTAACAGATGAAGTTTTGAGGATTTGCCCATATGACAAGCATTACAAGAAATACTCAAACTTTTATTACTAACAGAAAGAGAAAATTGAGAAAACATAGATTTCAAAAGATCTGGATGTGGGTGTCCAAGTCTTTGATGCCATATGTCAGAAGAAGCTCGAACCGCAGAAAAGGCAACTTGAGCAGGTTTGTGCAGTGGTGGAAGATGAATGGAGTAGAGCCCATTGTCACTTGGACCTGTGAGGAGGGTGGTGCGGGTAACTTTGTCCTTCACAATAAAAAAATTAGAGTGAAATTCAAAATAAACATTATTGTCAGAACAAAACTTTTGAACAGAAAGAAGGTTTCTTTTAATACGTGGAACATGAAGAATATTAGAAACAGAGAAGGTTTTGGTGGGAGAGTGAATTTTGGTTGAACCAATGTGTAAAATGGGTAAACCCTCACCGTCGCCAACATGAAGAAAGTCCTCACCATAGTAGGGTTCTGATTGATCAAGACTGTGGAGATCAGATGCAACATGGCTGTTTGAGCCAGTGTCAGGCAACCAGGCTGTTGATTCATGGGGGCGGTAATCAGCATGGTGAGCAGATGGTTGTCGAGAGCACATTGTGGTAGGATCACGGTGAGGACATTGAGAAGGGATATGTCCAATTCCAAATTTGTTGCAGGTGCCATAAACCATATTATGAGTGGAAGCCCAAGTAAATTGCCCACGGTTCGCATTGTGGTTGGTGTTGAAACTGCGAGGGTTGCGACCATGACCACGTTGTGAATAGCCACGGCCACGACCACGGGAAGCAAACATGGCATGAGGTGTGGAGGATTGAGGCTGAACTTGAAGACCAAGTTGAGACATAATCTGTTGAAGAGCTGTAATTGTGTCAGCAGGAATGGGAGAAGCTGGGACAGAATAGGTTGAAGGGCGACTGATGGTTGTATGGAAAGCATGAGCCGAAGGTGGTTCTGGTTTCTGGATCATATAGTCATGATCAGATATAAGGCCATGTAATTCACAAAAAGCAGTTGGATGTTGACGAGCCAAAATTGTAGACTTGAGAGAATTGTATTCTTCACGAAGGCCAGTCAAGACCATCATGACCAGATCTTTTTCTTTGACTGGTTCACCAATATTAGCTAGGGTGTCTGCATATTCTTGGGCTCTGGTGAGATAGGCAGTGGCAGTTTCATCAGGCTGCATTTGAATTCTGAGAAGTTTTTGTTTCAACGTGTATTCTCTCAATGTTGTGTTGGGAGCAAACGCACGCTCCAAAGCCAGCCATAATTCCCTGGAGGTAGTGCCTTGGACATGTTGGAATGCACCTTCAGAGATTGTAGAGAGAAGTATCATGCGAATGTGGGCATCATTAAACACCCAATTATCATAGTTTGGGTTTGTTTGAATGAGAGAGGGACTGTCTTTGTTTGCTGAAGGAATAGTAATGGTGGGATCAGGTGTGGGAATAGAGCCATCAATGTAACCGAACAACTTATTGGTGATGAGGAAGGGTTGAATCATGGTTTTCCAGTAACCATAATTTGTAGATGAGAGAGTAAACCCAAACTTGTGGGAATTGTGATTAGTCTTTTCAGCTGTGGTAAATGATGCAAGCATCGCCATTATATTGTTAATCAGATATTGCAAGAGAAAAAGAAAAAAAATTGATGTTCGGCGACGTGATGATAGGTGATCACGCTGAAGATGATTGGCTGAAGATGATCGTTGGAAGTGATGAAGGTGATGATCGACGACAGTATTAGGGTTCAATTGCTGATGATCGGCTACATCTGATTGGCGATTGATGATCGTCGGAAGTGATGAGGCTGATGATCGACGGCAGTATTAGGGTTCAGAGACTTGGCTCTGATACCAAGATAAACTTGGTAATTGTATTTCATCAAATAAGAGAAGATTACACCAGAATATATAGAAGAAATAATTACATAATAATCCCTCTAAAATATAAATATGTAAAATATAATTAAACTATCTAATAGTCGCCATCAGCCTCATCGCCCTAATCACACTGGTCACCCACAACCACCTTCGTCTAATTCACGTGGTGGGTCTCGCAACCGACAATTTTCCGCACGAGCCCCTACCCCCACACGTCCTAACTTTTGGTCCAGACCTCCTCCATACGGGGCTTCATGGTGGACTGCTGCACCTCCATGTTCCTACCCTACTAACCCAGGATGGCCACCCACTTCTTGGGCTCCCACTCAATGACCATCGGCTTCAGCTAGGTTCAACCCACCCACTCCAGAAGACCCGCATGCCCATCTCACTGAGTTAAACCCATGACTATGGAAGCTCCCAATATTAATTGGTACATGGATTCAGGTGCCACTTCACACCTCATTACCAATTCAGGTAACATAACCTCTCCCTGTGTTAATGCAATTAAATCTGTATATGTTGGGAATGGTAATCGAGTGCTAGTTATAGGGTCTGGTCATACCACACTCGCAATCTCTCCTAAACCACTCTACCTTAACCACATCCTTCACACACCCCATATACTTAAAAACCTTATTTCGGTCAGAAAGTTCACTACTGACAATTCTGTCTCTGTTACCTTTTGACTCCTTTGGTTTTTCTGTGAAGGATTACAAGACTGGGATGCTTTTGAGCCGCCACAATAGTACGGGTCCCCTCTACTCGTTTAACACAATTGTCTCACTTCCAGCTTCCGCCTTTTTCGTAACCTCCAATTTTGACACGTGGTATGGTCGGCTTGGGCATCCAGGATCTTACATTATGGTTTTTTTAGTTTCTCGCAATTTTATTTTATGTAATAAATTTTAACTGTTTGTGTTTAGCAATTTGACATGAATGACAAAAAAAAGACATCTCCAATTTGATTGACTTCATTGTGATTTGTGGCAGTTTCTTGAAGTTTCTACTTCTATTACATTGCAGCCTTTTGATTTACTTCATTGTGATTTGTGGACATCTCCAATTTTGAGTAAAACAGGATACAAGTACAACATGGTACTCCTTGATGATCACACTCACTTCACATGGATTTTTCCCCTTAAATTCAAATTTGAAACATACTCTAAATTTCAACAGTTTCACAAATATATTCAAACTCAATTCAACAAATCGATAAATGCTTCCAATGTGACATGGGGGGAGAATTCAATAACACTAATTTTAAGGCATTGGCCAACAACACTGGTCTTCACTTTCGTTTTCATGTCCACGAACTTCCCAACAAAATGGTAAATCTGAAAGAATGATCCGTCGCCTCAATGACCTTATGATGTCCCTACTCACTCATGTCTCACTGCCTCCCTCCTATTGGGTTGAAGCATTGCACACCGCCGTTTACCTCCACAATATTTTACCTTCAAAACTACTAAACTTTTACACTCCTACAACCACCTTCGCACCTTTGGCTATGCATGCTACCCCTATCAAAATGCCACACGTCCTCATAAACTTGCACCCAGGTCTAACCTTATATGTATTCCTTGGCTACCCCTCCAATTTTCGTGCTATCGATGTCTTGAAGTTGCCATAGGCAAAGTCTTTCTTTCCCGACATGTCACTTTTGATGAATCCACCGTCCACTTCTCCAAAACCTATAAACCTACGTCAATGGGTAATACTGTCCCATCACCAGCCACCACAGCTGCTATCCATACTCCCGCATCAACAACCACTGCCACCAGCACATCTTCTCCATCAATTATTACCTACAGCCGTCGTAACCGCCAGCCCACAACTACCACTATTCCTACTCCTGCTCAACGGCCACTTTCCTCCTCTTCAACTAACACATCCACATCATCATCCACCCAGCCCACACCTACTACATCACACCCCATGCTCACCCGACCCAAGACAGGAATATTACTTCCACCGTTGTTCAACCTTAACACCACCATCATCTCTCCTCTGCCAAAATCCCACATACATGCCCTTAATGACCCTAACTGGCACTCAGCCATGTCTGATGAATACCATGCTTTAATTGCAAATAACACTTAGGAATTGGTACAAAGACCTTCGGATGCACATGTGCAGTGCGCTCATATAATGTAATATATGTGTCGACCCTCGAGGGGCAAAAGAAAATTTACACTAATTTTAACGTTATTTTACTTAATTTTTGTAACAATAACATTAAAAGCGTTGGGCTAGTTGGTTAATCAGGCATCATGAGCCAGGGGTCTCATTGGAAGCAGCCTCTCTATTCCTACCCTCCTCAGAACCTACCTTAGCTTTGCTAATGGTGGGATATACCGAGTACGAAGAGGATCAGTTATAGGGACAGAAGCAGTTTGCTGGACAGATTCTGTTACGGGCTGGTTGACGGGTTCGGTGATAGGAAATGGGACAGGGTTGGGTTCACGATTTTGTGGAGGTGGAGTAGGATAGGAAGAGTAGTATGGTGAGGAGTCTTCTGGTAAGGTGGCTGTGTCAGGTGGGTTGAAAGGAAAGATGTGCTCGTTAAATCGTACGTGACGAGCAATGTAGATGCGGTCAGTTTGTAGGTCTAGGCAGCGATATCCATGATGAATCAAACTGTAACCCAGAAAGACACAAGATGTGGATCGAAAATCCATTTTGTGAGGGTTATATGGTCGTAGATAAGGAAAGCATTCACACCCAAAAACGCGTAGGAAAGAGTAGTCGGGTGGTCGGTGAAATAGGCATTCAAAAGGAGATTTGTTTGAGTTTGTTCTAGAGGGCATGCGATTTATTAGGTAAACTGCTGTTTCAAATGCAAAATCCCAAAAAACGTTGGGGAGTATGTGAGTGAGCAAGAAGAGTTAAACCGGTTTCGACAACGTGTCTATGCCGACGTTCGACAATACCATTTTGTTCACTCGTGTGTGGGCACGAGCGTTGGTGAATGATGCCAAGTGAAGAAAGAAAAGGTGCAAGAGTACGAAATTCACCCCCCCCCCCCCAATCAGATTGAACCCGTTTGAGTTTAGTGTTGAATTGTCTTTCAGCCATTTTAACAAACAATTGGAAGGTAGAGAAAACATCATATTTATGTTTTAAAGGGTAAAGCCACATATATCTCGAGTGGTGGTCCACACACAGTAAAAAGAATCGACAACCAGTAAAAGAAATAGAAGGAGCAGGGCCCCAAACATCACAATAAACTAAATCCAAAATATTATTACTACGAAAATTAGAAAGTTGCAAAGATAATTTGGAGGATTTTCTCATTTGACAAGAGGAACACAGTGAAGAAAATTTATTTGAAACTGGTAAATTATTGCTAGACAAAATAGAATGAAAAACTCGTGCATGGGGATGTCCGAGTCGTTGATGCCAAATTGTTGAAGGAGCTTTGACTGCTGTGAAGGAGACATGTGGTAGAGACTTTAAGTTCGGAAGATAAAGCGAGTAGAGACCGTTGTCACTTGGGCCCGTGAGTAGGATGATATGTGTAGACTCGTCCTTCACAACAAAGAAAGAAGAATGAAATTCAAAAAACACGTTATTATCTGAACAAAATTGCTGGACTGATAAGAGATTTTGTTTGAGTTGGGGTACATGAAGAATTTTATTTAAAGTAAATGTTTTGTTAGGAGAATAAAATTTTGATGAGCCAATATGACACATAGGAAGTGGATTACCATCGCCAACATGAAGTGAATTGTTACCAAAGTAGGCTTCAGAGTTATCTAAACTTGCAAGATCAGGAGTAGCATGGCCATTTGCACCTGTGTCTGGTTTCCAAAGTGAGCCTGATGTAGATCCATTTTCAGCAAAGGCAGCATAGTTAGCCTGAGGAGACTCCCTGGCTGATGTGGACTGAGTTGGACATTGAGCAGGAATGTGTCCTATACCACAACGATTGCAGTGACCGTAAACGGTGTTTTGGGTGGATGCCCAAGCAAACGGAGAATTTCGGTTTTGAGTATTGGATCCACGGTGTTCATCACGACCTCAGGTGTTAGTACCACGAGAGTTGCCACGGTAATTTCCACGCCGGTTGTTGCGAGAATTGTTTTGGGAGCGGATGGAGAAATAGGCTTGTGGCTGTTGAATGGCCTGATTAATTACGGGGCTGAGTTGGTACCCAAGAAGGGCTGCTTGTTGCTGTAGCATGGTAAGGGCAGAGTTGTGGTGAGGAAGAGGCAGTAGGCCTTGCCGAGGGAGAGGTCAGACCTGTAGACGGTGCAACAGCCGAGTAAGCCTGTAGCGGGTTTGGTGGCTTCTTGTTGATCATAAAGTCATGGTCACTTAGAAGGCCATGTAATTCATTAAAAGTGATTGGCGGAGAGCGAGCCAGGAGATTAGCTTTGAGGCTATCATATTCCTCACGTAGGCCAGATAGTACCAACATGGTGACATCCTTGTCCTTAAATGGTTCCCCAACATGCGGACATGAGCATCATTTGCGAGCCAGGTGGAATAGCTCGGGTTGTCCATGGAGGCTGTTTCAGTGGTAGCAGCAACTCGTGACAGAGGGCAGCGGATGGTCCCGTCAACATAACCAAATAGGTGGTTGGTGATTAAGAATGGGTGTGATGTGTGCAAAGTAGCTTAATTAAAACTAATAAAAATCAAAACTATCCTAGACACTAAGTAATATTCTAGACTCTCTAAACTAAACTACTAACAGGCAAGTGAACCTGTCAAATGCAGTACAGAAAAGTAAGTCCGGATTATCGAACCCACAGACTTCTATAGAAAATGCAAATAGACTCAATGACTTATCTATACAAATGACTTAAATTAAATTAAATGTTTGAAAGGGGGGGTTTTATAATTAACTAAATAAACTAAAATTTATAAAATTCTGAAAATCAAATCAAGACTCAAATTGGAAAATGCAACTAAGATTCACGAATGATGAAATGACTACCTAGGGGTTACTTTAATACATGTCTAATGTTTTATGGATTGATTATGGAACTTATTTTGGAACCAGGATCTTTGAGTTTTAACTTAACAACAAATTAGAGATTCTTCGACCGTTTTCAAAGATTTCAACTAAATTATTTATAAGTATATTAAACACTGGTTTAGGTTAATTACTCTCACAAGTTAACCAACCCATCAATGATATATCCTAGAAACCATCTACCTTACGGAAAAGAAAGCCTCAATGCACCAACATGCAAGGGATAGTAAGGATATTCATCTTGGACTTAGCATACAAGACTATGTTCAATTATCCTAATTTTAGTCTTTTTACAAAGACTTTAACTAGTTCTTAAACATGCAAGATATACCAACAAAGCCTCACCTCACGGCTATTGAATTTGGTTAACATCTAATTCATTTGTGATTTAATTATTGTTCCTATGAATTACTACGTCTAGTAATGCATCCACTAATCATAAACACAAAGTAAATGACCTAACACATGCTCATTATACGAAAGACATTCGCCAAAGCACACGAGGACACAATAAATTAGATTACAAACAACATAAAGATTAATATACATCCAAGAATCCAAACCAAACCATTAAATCATTGAAAAATCCAAACGTGTTCCACAATCAATCGTTATAAACGTCAAACATGCATAATTGTAAAACCCTAGGTAGTTCTATTGTTCTAGCCAACAACCATACTGAACAAACAGCAAGAAATCAGAATAAAACCAGTCTTAAACATCATTCAAATAAGAATAACAAGAGGAAAAGAAGAACCGATCACGTTACACCCTTCGAATCACTCGTCTAGGGCTTCTCGATGATCCAACTCGACTCCAACCTTGATTCCCTGCTTCTAGTCGCCTCCCAGGTCGTCTCTGATCGTCCAAAATCCAATGAATGCGCCTCTGCCGTTTCCAAAACAATAAAACTCGAAATCCTGAATATTTAACCCTGTCGCGCTACGCGACAGGCATCCTCAAAACCCTCGCGCTACGCGACGAAACCAGATACCCGACAAAATAGTCGGGTCAAACCCGCAATCATTAAAAAGGGCAAACATGTAATTTTCCTCCTGTCGCGCTACGCGACAGGGTTTCAGGTGGTTGTCGCGATACGCGACAGGCATTTATTTCCAGAAATATTCTTCTTTTGATCATCAGTTCATTCTCGTTCACCCGGGAGCTCGTTTTCTTGATCTTTTGTACCAAAATAACATGTTTATTACCTGCAATCAACAATTTGTGGAAATGTGAAGAACCAGCATCAATCGACTCTAAAACTGAATAAAATTGTAAAGAAATGAAATAAAAACAAATAGAAAAACAGATGTGTTTTACAACACATCAGGGTGTATCATGTTTTTCCAGAAGCCATAGTTGGTAGGAGTAAGTTTGAATGCAAATTTATGAGAGTTATGTGCTGTTTTCTCAGCAGTGGTGAAGGCAGAAATCATTGCCATGGAGCCGGCTGGGTGGTTAGAAAGAAGAAAAAGGGAAGAGGCGGCAGGGGTAGTGAAAGAAGCCGGTTGCAGGTTTTTAGGGTTAGGAAAAAAAAGAAACGAAAGGCTGTGATACCAAATTGAATCACAGAATTTGAATTGTTATTGATTGAATTGAAATACAAAAACATAAAGTCCTATATATAGGACATTACAGAAAAAGGAAACAAATAATTACTAAAGAAAACATAATCAATCTAATTATTTGATTTCCTATAATATATCTCTCTGTCTATCAGCATGTTATAAGATGTATGTGATTATTCCGTCACAAATATCATGCTAATGCACTCTTCAACGGTACAAGGCTCGTTTGGTGGTTAATGGTAAACCTCAACAGGTTGGAATTGACTGTGACGAAACTTTCAGTCCAGTTGTAAAACCCGCTACTATACGCACGGTCCTTAGTCTTGCCACATCTTGTTCTTGGCCTATCCACCAATTGTATGTCAAAAATGCCTTTTTATACGGAGATCTTACTAAAACAGTGTACATGTTTCAGCCCCTTGGATTCACTGATACCCTCAACTCCAAACATGTGTGCAAATTGAAAAAGTCGCTATACGGATTAAAACAAGCACCCCATGCTTAGTGTCATCGGTTTGCTTCATACATTCAAAAATGTGGTTTCCAGTCCACCATCAGTGATACTTCCCTGTTTGTCCACAAAAAAGAATGATCAATTGGCCTATTTACTTCTTTATGTTGACGAGATAATATTAACAGCATCTATTCCAACACTGTTGCAGCAAATTATCGCTATCTTAACCAGGGAATTTGCCATGTCTGAAGTTGGGTCTTTGCACCATTTTTTCGGGTATTCTTGTCACCAGGAAACATGGCAACCTCTTTCTTTCCCAGACACAATATGCCAAAGAAAACCTGGCTCGTGCAAACATGGAAAATTGCAAACCGGGTGCTACTCCAGCAGATACCAACTCCAAACTTAGTGAATCTAGTGGTGCGTTATTACCAGATGGTACCCAATACCGCAGCCTTGCTGGTGCCTTGCAGTACTTAACCTTCACCAGGCCGGACATCTCCTATGCTGTACAACATCTATGTTTATTTATGCATTCCCCTAAAGAACCTCATTTCAATTTCATGAAACGCCTTCTCCGGTACATCAAAGGCACATTGGACCATGGTCTAACCATCTCCACATCCAAGACATCCACTTTAACAGCCTACTCGGATGCTGATTTGGGGGGGGGGGTGTGCCCTGATTCTAGACGCTCCACTTCTGGATATTGTGTATTTTTGGGAGACAACAATGTCTCTTGGTCCTCCAAACAATAACCAACTATTTCCCGATCAATTGCTGAAGCGGAATATCATGGGGTTGCTAACGCAGTTGCTGAATCCAATTGGCCTTGAAATCTACTCCTTGAACTGCATTCACCTTTACACCAAGCCACGGTTTTTTACTGAGACATCTCTGCGGTCTACTTATCTCTTAATCCAGTGCAACATCAACGTACTAAACACATCGAGATAGACATACACTTTGTACAATTGTACGAGAAAAAGTGTGGATGAGATCTATTCGGGTCTGGCATGTACCAGCTAATTATCAATACGCTTGACAGCTTTACCAAAGGGCTGCCCAGACAACTATTTGAACGTTTTCAGTCCAGTCTCTGCATTCATTCTTCCACTGCTACGACTGTGGGGCGTACCAGCGGATATAAATCTTTTGTATGTATCTTAATATATGTAATTTATTGTGTATATCCTAGCCTTTCTTTAGGAGATTTAGTTTCCTAGTTTATAGATTTGTATGGTGTATTTATAATGGTTTTGTGAATGAGAATGAACAAGAGAGAGTTTATCAATTAACAGAAACCACAAGATGACAGCTAATCTTATCAGCAAAGATCCATTGAAAACACATTAATTGCATCTCTAATTATTGAATTAGGTTCCTGTTGCATTGGATATAGCGACAAACAGCCATGGCTTTGCTCATGAGCTCAAAAGGAGGATGGAGAATGACAAATATATGTCTTGTGCTGTTCATGAATGCTATGCTTCATTCCGCTGTATCATTAGGTTTTTGGTTCAAGGCGAACGTGAGAAGAGTAAGTTCACTATAATGTCTAATAATGAAGATGCATGAATTTATTCAAGTTTGCATAACTATAATATCTAATATAATATCTTACTTTTTATATTTTATTTATTTGTTTTTTAACTTGGTTCTTTTTTCAGGATTATCTACAATATATTTTCAGAAATTGACGCACATATTGAAGGAGGCAGTCTAGTGACTGCATTCAACATGAGTGCTTTCCCTACCCTCTATGGTCACATTGTTGAATTTATCAAGTGCTTGGTAATGTATTTAATTAGCCTTTTGATACACTTCCATTGTAAGCCAACATGTTTCAGTTTTTCTATTGACAGTTGGAAAATAATCCCGAGGACCACGATCAAGTTGTAATTCTTTTTCAGGATATGCTTGAGGTTATCTTAAGAGACATGATGGTCAACGAGTTGACCATGTAATGCCTTTCCCATTTTATTGAAGTCTACTTCACTTTGTAGTTTGTTGTATTTCTTACATCATGTATTGTTTCTCTTTGTATACACAGTTTACATGAGCCACCATATGTGGAATTGGGTCAACAATATAACCAATTATTTGCACCTGCAGGAGCAATCCTGTTCCCTGCTCCATCATCAGAAGCTTGGAAGGAGAGAGTAATTCTAACAAATACTTGGACATATTAAGATTATAGTCTCAATTATGTTTTTCTTCTTACATGCTGTCCTTTTGTAGATCAATAGGCTGTACTTATTGCTTACAGTTAGGGATTCTGCTATGTATATTCCATCAAACATTGAAGCTAGAAGGCGGTTATCCTTCTTCTCCAATTCATTGTTCATGAACATGCCATCAGCACCTAAAGTGCGCAATATGCTTTCATTCTCGTAAGTTTTTTGATGGCTCATTTGCTGTTAGCTAATATATTTCATTATTCCCTGTTTGCCTTTTGCTTTTCATGCTCATAACTTCAAAAGTCCTCTAAGTTGTTTAAAGCACCTTTTTGGCGTTGGAGGTTCTGATTGCTTGTATTGTACATGGCTGGTATGAAGCCATTGTTGCGATATAAGTTTTAAAGTGGTGTTCTTCAATAAAATAGTTCTTCTAACTTCTTCATATTGGGCTATTATATTTTATGTTGTGCATATATTTATATTTGTAGCATACTTACGCCCTACTATTCGGAGGATGTTCTCTTTCCACTGGATTTATTGAAAAAACAGAACGAAGATGGAATTTCAATGATCTTCTATTTACAAAAGATTTTCTCAGGTTTTTCATAGTTGTCTATCTTGTTTTTACATGATATTGTGTGTGGTATGTAATACTGACGGGTGATGACCAACAGATGAGTGGACCAACTTTCTTGAGAGAAAGCGTTGCTACAGCATAAATGACCTTGTTGGAAACGGGGACTTAGAGGATGATCTATGTCATTGGGCATCATATAGAGGACAAACCTTGGCCAGGACTGGTAAAAGACACTAAGTCCAATTAACCAAAAATAGCACCGTTGGTGAACTAATCCTCTGTAGTTTATGCCAGTTAGAGGAATGATGTACTATCGTCAAGCCTTGGAGCTTCAGTGTTTTCTTGATGTTGCTGAAGATGAAGGTATGCTGAGATGATTTTGTTTTTCGTAATTATACCACTTCAACTATGGGATTCCCATTTTAAGTTTCCTAGATTTGGTATTTTGTTATTCTGTTATGGGGTTTCACCAGATCTGATGGAGGGATTCAAGTCAACTGAACTGAGAGAAAGTTCACTGTTGGCTCAGTGTCAAGCTGTAGCTGATATGAAGTTTACATATGTGGTGTCATGCCAACATTATGGCATTCAAAAACAATCTGGTGATCCTAGAGCACAAGATGTTCTGAAGCTTTTGTCGAAGTATGTAATAATGGTGTAAACTTGGATTTTGTGAATTCTATTGATAAATTTACTTGCAAATGATTATGACAGGTACCCATCTCTCCGTGTTGCCTGCATTGATGAGGTTGAGGAGAATAGCAAAGATGCAAATAATAGGATGAGGATAAACAAGGTTTATTACTCTACTCTAGTCAAAGTTGTGCCAAGTTCTTCTGAGACGGGGCAAATCTGGGATCAGGTAAAAGTCGTAATTTTCCTTGTTTTAGCATCTTTATTCTTTATGTACTACTATGGCTGGTTTATTTGCTTCTGACTTCTGAGTACATTTATATTAAAGAATACGTTTCTTTTTGATAATCACGTGAAAGCTATATAACTTGTTAACATTTGCAGTGTTATAAGTGTTACTACCCCTTGCTTCATTGTATCCCACAAAGTGATTCTCTAGATACCTTAAGGGTGAAATTCCTTTGATATAGAGAGAACATTTGTTATAACTGTAATTTTTTATCAATAAAATTTGAACCAGGTAACACAGATATGGTCACAAACCCTTGATGTGCAGGTTATATATAGGATAAAATTGCCTGGTCCTGCAAAGTTGGGAGAAGGTGGGCCTGAGAATCAGAATCATGCTATCATCTTCACACGTGGAGAGGGTTTGCAGACAATAGACATGAATCAGGTATGCCTTCAAACTTTTACTTGTATTTCTATATATGAATGAACTATCCTTTTGTTTCCCTTAACTTCAAGCTAACATCCATTTGTAGGACAATTACATGGAGGAGGCCTTTAAAATGAGAAATTTGCTTCAGGAGTTTCTTAAAAAGCATGATGATGGGAAATTCCCTACTATATTAGGAGTTAGGGAGCATATTTCACTGAAAAGTATGCCATAAGTTGTACTGTGTTTCTTTTTTCTTTTTTTGTTTTTGAGCGTGTGCTATTTTCTTGTTATAGTGATTCTTCTCTTGCACACTTTATGTCTAATCAAGAGACAAGTTTTGTGACGATTGGTCGGAGGTTGATGGCCAACCCTTTGAAGTAAGCTCTCCTCTTCATGCTTATTCTGAATTCCAATTTATTAATAGTCAGCTAACTACACTTGTTGATTCCTCCAGGGTTCGTTTTCACTACGGTCATCCAGATGTTTTTGATAGGATGTTTCACATCACAAGAGGGGGTGTGAGTAAAGCCTCTAGGATTATAAATCTAAGTGGGGACATATTTGCTGGTATTTTTTTGAACTCAAACGTCATGGTATGCTGTGATTATTTTTCATTAACTTATCATCTTTTACAGGTTTTAATTCTACACTCCGTGATGGCAAAGTGACACATCATGACTATGTACAAGTCGGTAAAGGGTGGGATGCCGGTCTGAATCAAATATCTCTATTTGAGGCTAAAATGGCCTGTGGAAATGGGGAACAGACACTTAGTCGTGACCTATACAGGCTTGGACACAACTTTGACTTCTTCAGGATGTTATCATGTTACTTCACTACTATAGGTTTCTATTTTAATACCTTGATTGCTGTATTTATCATGTATGTGCTCCTATATGGACGTCTTTATCTTGTCCTAAGCGGACATGAGGAGCTTAAAAACCAACCAGCCATTCTAAACAATCAATCTTTGCAAGTGGTTTTTGCCTCACAATCTTTTGTGCAAATTGGATTCTTAGTGGTCTTGCCTATGATGATGGAAATTGGTTTAGAAAGAGGTTTTTTGACCGCGTTAAGTGAATTTATAATTATGTTGATAAATCTTGCACCAATGTTCTTCACATTTTTGCTTGGAACAAAGAGTCACTACTATGGTAGGACATTACTTCATGGAAGGGCAAAGTACACGACAACAGGTCGTGGGTTTGTTGTGTTCCATACAAAGTTTACTGATAACTACCGTTTTTATTCCCGTAGCCATTTTGTGAAGGGAATTGAGCTTCTAAATTTGCTTATTGTTAACCAAATATTTGGTAAATCATTTAAAGGAGTACTTACACACATCTTGATCGCTGTCTCAATATGGTTTCTGGTCATTACGTGGCTATTTGCTCCATTTGTGTTCAATCCCTTGGGCTTTGAGTGGCAAAAGATTGTTGATGATTGGGCTGATTGGAATAAGTGGATTAGCAACCAGGGTGGTATTGGAGTCCCTCTTGAGAAGAGTTGGGAATCATGGTGGGAGGAAGAACAAGAACACCTTAGTTATTCCGGAAAGCGTGGTGTCATACTAGAGATACTGTTAGCATTTCGCTTTCTCATTTATCATTTTTGGCTTGTTTATCATTCAGATGTGTCAAAGCATGGGATGAGTGCCCTGGTATGCTTTTTTGTTCTTTTTCCTGTTCTGCATTTGCCGACATAAAAACAATGTTGCTGATGTTTTGTTTTTTATAGCAGGTTTACAGTATATTATTTGGCATATTTGTGGTGGTAAAGGTGAGAAATTTCTTTGATTCTTGTTTATTAAGTTTCTTAGTGTTAGTATGTATGCTGAGAATGTAATAGATTTGAGCCTCTCTTTGTTTTCTTGTTGGTCTCATCCATGGTACGCTCATATAATGTATATATGTGTTGGTTGTTTACATCTTACGCTCTTCAGACCCTACCTTAGCTTGCTAATGATGGATATACCGAGTACGATGATTATTTTTGCCTCTCTCACATTCAGAGAAATCTACCCACTTGCTGTTAGAGGGCCTTGTTTTGCCTATCTCACATTCATCATGATCTTTAGTGATACTATTTCTTGGTATAGCTATAATCATGGAGCTAGGAGTGTGTAGTTGGGTTAGAACGAAAAGAAAGAAGATAAAATAGAATAGCAACAAGCGACAATCAGGTTGAAATTAGTTATCAAAAACCTTTAGAAATCAATGAATACAACAACCTTACCCATAATACCAAAATTACAAAAGCAGGGTGAGAGATAAGAATTTACTACTCTAATATCTAAAGGAAATGAATCCACCTATGATGGGAAAGTGAAGATTAAAAGTAAAGGTTAAACACTTAACTCTATTAAATTCATAATCATAAGATATGATACTTACAGATATGAATATGCCAAGATCCAGTGTGTGTTTACAGATGCTGGAAAAGTTGGATTATATGAATTGAAAGCATGTAGGGATAGAACGGCTCTAAGCCATCCTTTGGAGTAAAGGTAGATCCTTTGTTGAATTAGGATCATCCAACAACTCTCCAAGTGTGATTTAACAGGCAAGATGATGATGGCTTGGTTTGAACTCATAAGAAATACTAGGCCACTGTATGATTGCTTACCTACATTTCACCCCATCATAACCTGCAGGAGCATATTAGACAATATTCATATGTACTTATCTAGTAGAAAGTCATAGTATAGGGTACCAAAGTGTAACATTGTTCTTGTATATACCACATGTAATCTTTAGTATCATTATACGAATGTGTGACCTGGTATAATAACCAGGTGAATCAAAGTTGGTATTGTTGGGGAAATGATATGACTATTCATATGCATTTTTTTTTTATTTGAATAAAACAATCCACAAGATTCAAGTATATTTTCATTAAATGTGGGTATTTTAGATATTTAATTAACAATCTAACCTTTGTGCTAAACTTCCTTTCATGTAGAGTTGATTGGTCAAAATTTCCTGGGATTGATGAATACCCTAACATACTAACATTATATATTTGGTTTCTCATCTTACAGGCTTTATGGTTTGTGCGGGAAAGATTTGGTGAAGATTTTCAACTTCTTTTCGGTCTAATAAAAGCGGTCATTATGTTTGTCTCTGTTTTTATGATCCTGAAGGCAGTGTCCTATATGACACTGCAAGACATTGTTGTCTGCTTTCTTGCCTTTGTTTCAGCTGGATGGGGTTTGCTACTGGTCAGTAAAACAATATCTTCTTACCTATACATGTAGAATTACATTGTGATGAATCTTCCCTATGCACGACTCAGTTATTTATCTGCTTAAGTGGAGTTGGAACTAGCTAAAATCTCAAGTAGGTTACAAAGATTGTCTGTATGCCATCGGGTATATAGTAGAAACTATGAATTCTGTAATTTATTATTTATCTATATATGTAGAAAAATAAACAACACTTGTGGGTTCATTAGAGTTTTTTTTTTTTCCTGTCTAAACAACTAATAAAGTCACCATGAAAGTGCAATTAATTTACATTATTAAGCAAATTTTTTTATTGGAAATTTTTATAAGGGAATCTAAAAATGTTTCCTTTTTTTTTTATTTGTAATTTTCAGATCGCACAAGCATGCAAACCAGTAGTGAAGATGGCTGGATTATGGGAATCGGTGAGGGCAGTTGCTCGTGGCTATGAAATAGTGATGGGTCTAATAGTGTTCACTCCGGTTGCACTAATTGCAAGGCTTCCTTTTGTTTCTGAGTTCCAAACTCATATGCTGTTTGGCCAAGCTTTCAACAGAGGTTTGCAAATATCTCGTATTCTTAATGGGCGTAGGAAAGATTCATCAGCAAGGGACGACTAATCTTCATAACTCATAAGCCTCATAACACAATGATTTTCATTTCAAATTTGGTGAAATAATCATCACACTAAAGAAAGATCATTTTAATCATTTTGGTGTCCATGTGTTCATGTCTATTTATTTATGAATTTTTAAACATGTATAAATAATTTACAAAGCATATAAATTAGACTAACATGGATCAAACCTGCTATATGTTGAAAATGATATATTTATTTAAAATATGTGAAATGTAAAGGAAATAATTTCATTAAAGGTGAAAGTGTCCCGAGAAAGAAAAAAGTTAGTAGGATGAAGTCGCGTCGCTTGCTCATTTAAGAGGGCCATTGTGCAGCCATGCCGTATCATCAAGAGTTCTTGAGTCTGCTTTTTGCGCCCTTGAGTCGACCCATTTTCAGATAATCAAGTTAGGATCAATGGCTTATGGCTATAGGCTATGGGATGATGCTATTGAATTGAATTCTAGTGTCTACATCTTGGACCACTGCAATAATCTTCAAGATCTCGACCAGGTACTTGATACATTCAACAGATCATCTTGCATGTGGACACATGAATATTATGTACCTTATGTGAACATGTGTATAATTAAATGTCAGATGTTACATGTAGTATTCTGTTTTTAGTAGAGATTTTGATTTACCCTCTTTCTTATTAATATCAAAATTTTTTTTAATTAGTAAATAAAATGATTACAATAGAACTATTATTTAAATCTTTAAAATGTAATTGAGAGAGTTTTTTTTTTTATATTTTATGTGAAATAAATATTTGAAAATAATAAATTTAACATTTGTAATGGACATGTTTGCAAAATAATATTTAACACATTAAGGGGTCGTTTGGTAACGTCTAAACCATGGACCTCACCATCGGTTGAACCAGGACCAGGGTCTTCGTCAGCCTCGGTGGTTGTGGGAACGGTGGTTGTAGAGCCGATCGATGTGAAGTGGCGGTGAAGCGGGAGCGATGGTGGTGGTGAAGCGCATCGTCAGCCATCTGTTGAATCAGGGTCTTTGTCGGTTCTCTTCTCTTTTCTCATTCAGAATTTATCACAAGTCTGAATCATTCAGACATTGGAATTACAGAAAAATTAATAAAACCTAACTTCATTTGGATTTGAACCTTAAACCTATTTTAAAAGGCTATATGATTCTTTATGTTATAAATCAGATTTAATTATATTTACGGGATTACTCCAGAAATCTTATGAGGTCAAATGAAATTTTACAATACATGTTATCAACAAGTTAGAGATTGGAGGTACCCAACCCTGACTCAATATACATAGGTCCACCCTTGCCAAGTTAGGATTGCCCCTGCCATTAAGTGAAAATTTTGTATAAATATAGTGAGAGTATATATATATGAAAATTGTTTCAACCACACACTAGCAATTTATAAATGTCACACCCCCAAATACCCACATGCGGTGTCAGACCGCTAGGTGTGACGTAGCCAGGATCAAAGCTCTCAGTCATATAGAACGACTCTATATGAGTTTGAAAACACATAGTTTTAATATTCAAATTCAAGTTACATTAATATAAGCAGCGGAAAGTAAATAAGTTATGCAGCAGAAATGTAATTGTCTTGCACTACATTGCTTAAAATTACAAAATCATGAAATGTTCAAAATATAAGTTAGAATTCATGCAAGACTCCTCAAAAGTCCTACTCCAAGTGCATCCTAGCATCGTGCGTTCAGTTATCTAAGAATACATGCGAAAACGTGTCAACATAAAGTTGGTGAGTTCACATGTTTAGATATTTAAAAGCAGTAAACAGATATATACTGGGTATGTTAAGTTGAATTGTTGGATCTACGATCCCGAGTGTGTGTCAGTTCATCTTACCGAAACTTAGACTTGTTGTTTGCCTCCCTAGGTTATCGCAGTACCCAGCCAAAGCTCGATATTACACTCGTTATGACCTCCAGTCAATGTTGTCGCTGAGTGGGGTTTGTCAGGCCCAGTAGTACTACGTAATAACGACTCGTTTGTTACACAATTAACGGTAAGGGTGGACTTTTGTTGCGATACAGTTACACTCAAAGTTGTTTTACAACATACCAGTCATACATCTAAAACAGTTGCATAGTATTCTCACCCCAAAAGTTTAACAAAACAGTTAAGCATAAAAGTGGGGCTGTAAACTCACCTTAGTGATAATCGGATGAGATAGCATAAGCTCCTGCTTGGTAAACGTGTCGATCACCGGCTACCTATATCGTATACCTTACGTGAGTTTGTGTAAGTGACCGTGTTCGTGTTCGTGCTCGTGTTTGTGCTCAACAACCCTTGGTTGTTATGTTTGCCCATGTTGGTCCACATTGACCGTGTTTGTTCGAGTTTGACCGTGTTTGTTTGAGTTTGACCATGTCAAGTCAACGACCCGTTGGTGAACCGTGTGTCGGTTGTGATTCGTGTAACATTCGTGATTGTGCTCGTCGTGTACAAAACGCGCAATTCGCATTTATGGACAGCTTACTATTTATAGTAAGTTTCCATTTTCCGCAAGTTTCTCAACACATATCGTTTTTAAGGTTCTAGCATGCTCGTTAGTCCTACGTGATCATGTTAACACATATCACGTTGTCATGAGTGATCAATTAAACATATAAGTCATTTTCACGTTAAAGTTTCCTAAAAAGGAAAGTTTCTAGATCTAGCATGATTATCATCGAGAATCGCCTAACTTAACTTACAATGATCATATCATATCATGTTAAGCCATTTATCATGCTCGTAACATATCTCGTATCCTTAGATCGAAATTTCACCAAGTAAAGTTGCTAAAAATAGTAACTATGACATATACAAATCAAATGATTATTCTAAGCGTTCCTAATCCATTTTTATATCAAATAACATCATATTATATCATTTATCATCATCATCTATATATCCATTTAGACCAAATCATCCTCTAATAATAATCGGGTCACAAAGGTTACTATAAATAGTAATTTGGTCTAAAATGACCACAAATCAATCCCAAATCAATTTCCTATGCATTTATCATACCAATGGTGGTTCTATTCACATGCATGTCCATATCCTCATCCATTTTACCATGTTTCAACATAAAATCATCTAACAAACCTTAGATCGCACATGCATGTTGATATTTCACTCATTCATGAACAAATCAAGCATTACACATACCCACATCATCATGGATTGTCAAAATATGTCATCAAATCATTATAGATCATTCATATCAGTTGCAATAACATCAAACCCAGATTCAAATCAGTGAAAATTCGTACATGTTGAGATTGGGTGTGTGCATGTGTGTGTAAGACCATGCATGTGGGTTTTATGGTGTTAGAGGTGCAAGATGGACATGGGTTTACCTTTCAAACACCAAGATGCAGCAATGGGGGTCTCTACAACCCTTGAATCCTCTGTGCGACGTCTTTCAACATGTTCAAATGCATGTGGGTTTTATGGTGTTAGACGTCTTTATACCAAGAATCAAATCAGCTAGACCCATGTCTTTCATGTCAAATCTCACTTTTAACATGTCTTTAGTAGATTTTATCATCTTCTCATCACTCCCCCGATAAGCATATCATCTACATAAAGACATAATATCACATAACCTCTCGTTGTGTTTTTTAACATAAACACACTTGTCGCATTCATTAATTTTAAAACCATTGTTTAGCATAACTTAGGTCAACTTTCGATGCCATTGTTTTGAAGCTTGCTTCAAGCCATACAATGACTTGACTAATTTACATACTTTGCCTTCTTGGTCTGGAGCTGAGAAACCCCCAGATTGCTCCATATAAATTTAATTTCCTCATCTAAATCCCCGTTTAGAAAAACGGTTTTAACATCCATTTAATAGACTTCCAAATCTCTTAAAGCCGCTATTGCAAGCACCAACCTTATCGAGGTTATTCTAGTCACAGGTGAGTAAGTATCAAAGTAGTATAATCCATCTTTTTGTCTATACCCTTTGATCACTAACCTTGCCTTGTACTTATCAATGGAACCATCAGCTTTCATCTTCCTTTTGAATATCCATCGATATCCAAGTGGTCTACACCCTGGTGGAAGATCTACTAGCTCCCAAGTATGGTTTTGTAAGATTGAATCAATTTCATTCTTGATCGCCTCTTTCCATTGAGGTCCTTCCGAAGAGGTGACTGCTTCACGATAAGTTTGGGGCTCTCCTTCAACCATATAAGTAAGAAAATCAAGTCCAAAAGATTTTTCAATCCTTTGCCTCTTATTTCTTCTTGGCTCAACCTCTTCAGCCTCCAATTGTTCTTGATCTTCATCATGAACAATCTCATCAACTGGTGTTGATGAACTTGGGTGTTCCTTTTTCAAACAAGGAAACACTTCTTCAAAAAATGATGCATTCCTTGACTCCATTATAGTATTCTTGTGTATTTCAGGATTCTTTGATCATAAACAAGAAACCAATATGCACTACTATGATGGGCATAACCAATGAATACACAAATCCACGGTTTTGGGTCCTATTCTTTGAACCTTTGGTGGTGGAACCACCACTTTTGCTAGGCACCCCCACACTTTCAAGTATTTGTAAGATGACTTTCTTCCCATCCACAACTCATAAGGAGTGTCATCCTTTTTCTTGAAAGATATTTTGTTTAAAAGATAAGTAGCCGACAAAATGGCTTTCCCCCCACATGTCCTGGCTCATTCCAGACACTAATTAACATAGCATTCACATCTCTTTCAATGTACTGTTTCTTTCGTTCTGCAATACCATTTTGTTGTGGGAATAAGGAGCGGTACACTCATGGATAATTCCATTTTGTGCACAAATATCAACAAATAGTGAACATATTCTCTGCCTCTATCACTCCTTATAACTTTAATTTTTGTTGAATTGATGAAATACTTATTCCACCTCTGTGGGAATCGATTTTAAATCACACACATTAGTGTGAATTATGTCAAGGGGTTCGGTATTCTTTCAATCGACTTAAAAGATGATCTTGTTTGTTTGCTTCAACACATGTTGTACATTTGTATTTCGAATCAATGGCAAACTTTGGAATGCAATCTAATTTAATCAAACGACGCATCAAATTGAAATTAACATGACCTAAAAGACCATGCCAAACATTAGATGCTCAATCAAATAATCAGAAGTAGAAGCATTTTCATTATGTTCTCAACCTTAGCTATTACATTGAGTTTAAACATTCCATTTTGGGCATAACGCTTACCAACAAACATTCCATGCTTAGTACACAAATTTATCAGATTCAAAGACTAAACGAAAACCATGTTATTAAGCAACCATCATGACAAGAGGGCTTGCGTATGTCAGGAACATAAAGCACATTGCTCAAAGTGAGCTCCTTCCC